>JAUMJK010000432.1:0-22500 GCA_033558105.1 Coccyzus lansbergi
TGGCCAATGGCGACTGACGGGCGGGGCCAATGGCGACTGACGGGCGGGCGGGGCCATAGGCGGAGCTAATACCAAACCAAGCCAATGGTGGAGGCGTGGTCAGAAATGGGCGTGGCCTGCCCCAGCCCCAGTGTCATCTTCCCGCCCTGCCCTCAGCCAGCGAGGGGCTGGGAGGGACAGTCCCTTCGCGCTGTCAGAGCCGAGGGGGAGTGGCAGAGCTGACTCAAACGCCTCTTGTAACCACGAGCCGAAGGAAGCAGTAGCATCAGGGAGTGGTTTGGGGTGGAAAAGACCTCAAAGCCCACCACGTTCCACACCCCCTGCCATGGGCAGGGACACCTCCTTCTGGATCAGGGGCTCCAAGCCCCATCCGACCTGTCCTTGAACGCCTCCAGGGATGGGGCAGCCACAACTTCTCTAGGCAATCTGGGCCAAGGCCTTTCCTCCCACCCCCCTTCCCCCCAGCTGTAAAGTATTTCTTCCAAATGTCCCGTCTAAATCTTCCTTCTTCTAATTTAAAGCCATTCCCCCTTGTCCTATCACACCAGGCCCTTGTGAAAACTCCCCTCCCCAGCTTTCCAGGAGCCCCTTTCAGCACTGGAAGCTGCTCTACAGTCTCCTCAGAGCCTTCTCTTCCCCAGGCTGAACAACCTCAGCCCTCATCCTCTCCTGACAGCAGAAGTGCTCCAGCCCTCTGATCATCTTTGTGGCCCTCCCCTCAGGACCTGTTCCAACAGTTCCATACCCTTCTTACGTTGGGGAATAAAATAGATTGTACACTAGCAGTGCTGGGGAGGCTGGCACCTCCAAAGCAGCGCGTACTCCTCAAATTTTTCATGCTGAGGGTGCTGAGACACTGGCACAGCCTGCCCAGGAAACACTTGACAAGGAAACACTTAAAAGTCGGGCAGGATGGGGCTCTAAGCAACCTCATTCAGTTGAATATGTCCCTGCTACCTGCAGGGGGGTTTGGACAGCATGACCTGTAAACGTCCATTCCAACCCAAACCATTCTGTGATCCTATGAAATGCAGCTGCAAAAGCCCCCACGTTTGATCCATCACACACACCTGGCAGCCCTGGATGCCTTAGGGTAGACTGTAGTTAGTTAGACACTTGTACCCTGTATGGAAAGCACAAAGCATTGGAGGTCAAAGTTTCAGGTAAGTCAGTCTGTATTTGTGCACACATCTTCCTGCTTTAGTCTTGATTTTCCCATAGGGACTAGAGTGCAAAAAATAAGCAAGCAATCTGACACGACAGAAGAGAATCAGACACCAAGGGCTGTAGCGGTCTTACTCTGCTCCAGGGTCACAGCACACAGAAGAGAAATGTCACAGGGAACAGCATGGGGAAACTGACAGTCCACAGTCCACAGCCCTGGCTCTGACTTTAAAATATTAGAGCCTACCAAAAGGACACCATTAATTGTACTCAGTTTGTAAAACATACTGCCTGCCTTGAAAATGATTCACCTGGTCAAAATCCTTTGTAAATGTTTGCTTGTTCTACTTGGTTACAGAACCAGGCACTCTGTCAGACCTAGAGGTGAACAATTAGGAAACAATTTCGGCTATAAACTGTAAAGAGGGTGCCAAAACATTTATGTCTATAAAAATACAAAGGCTGCAAATACTCCATATAAAAGCCCAGGTAGCCTTAGACTATCTTCAAGCAGTTTTTGTTTAGAAGGGCGTTGTGTTGTTTGGTTGTTTTTTTTACAGTGCTGAAGTTTATGTTATTTATTAATTCAGAAGACATTTTGATTATTTCTCCTCTGGTACACATGCTCTGCAGGAACTGAAACAACTTTAAAAAACATTTTTAAACTGCAGACAAAACCAACCAACTGGTTAACAAACATCTCGTACTAAATTTGAAATTCAAGCTTCTCTTTTTGCACATCTGACTCAACAGATCCTTAACTCCAGAAATATTCTAAGAGCAGAACACAGTGCATGCCATGAAAAGTTATTACAAGCCAGATCGTTACTCCTGGGATTGTACTGGTACTTGCTATAAGCAGCTACACTGCAATCCCTACTGGTTAAATCCATTTATATGACCGCTTACGCATATCAGATGTGGTAAAATGTAACAACAGTTTAGAGCTTTGGTTTCTTTTACAGCAAACTACAGTTAAATCTTGCCCACACTTTGATATTTAGAATCAGACTTTCTTCTATACCAGCATATGTTTGGCACAGAAAATGTGGAGCATCAGAGAGGCAGTTATGACTCCCTGATTCTCAGCTTTTTTTATCCCTTGGCTCTGCTGCGACTATAGAAATGTTGTGCCTGCTTTGCTAACAATCAGTTAGGGATCCTGAGGGGTATGCTGGCTGAAAACTGCCAATGGATTTCCATTTCTTAACACACCCCCACACCCACAGAGAGAGAAAAGAGGCAGCTTGGGAGAACAGCCAGGTGAATCCTTGTCAGGCCAGCAGCACTTTCTACCACTCTTATGGCCGCTCAGCTCACAAAAGTGAAAGGCATTAACACTACTTTAATGCTTCCCATTATGGGAATTGCCGCGTTGTTATTAATATATTAATACAAATTAACATCCAGTATGAAATTCGCAAAGCAGATATACCTCCTATTCTTTTGATAGTGGAACAGCATAGAGAGCACAATTATTAACACAGAATGTGGAACAGTTCTGCAATATACACTGACATGACTTTCCAAGCATCGCATGATCAATATGCGACTCCATAAGAAGAAACTGAACAGCAGCAGAAAGTCTGTTTACTTTTGGATTACACTGTACAGCAAGCAAAAAATTCCACTGTTAGAAGCTACATTCATTTTAAAAGCACAACTGAGACCTTTCTGCCCATGTTTTTCCTCAAGTGGTAGAGATTTAGTCACTGTCTTTGTGACCACGCAGAATCGCAGAGTTACGGGTCACCCCAACCTGCCCACTCCCAGTTCTGTTCTCTGTTGTGTAAAGCAGGAAACACCACATCTAATGACACTCATTACATGTGGTGGGACGACTCATGCTTACACAGTTTTCCACTGCTGTTTTGCAGTCTGGGTTTCCCAGAAATCCACACCTTGAACAGAACCTGCTCCTAATGTACAGATCTGCCCTGAAGCTATGTACTATTCCACACATTCATTTTCCCTGCCAGCTGAGGGCAAGCAACAGGCATGCTTTTTCTCCATGTGCTTCACGTCTACCTGAACTATCTAGGACAGAACTAGGGCTCCAGGTTAATGATTTTAATCACTCAGTTGCTGCAGTTGCCACTAACTAAACAAGGTCCCAAAGCACTCACGGTGCTGCTCCACTTCTGGCCCTTTGGGCTCAGTAGCCCAGCATTATCCAGTCCACATTGAATTATGCAGCAGCACCTGGTTATATCACAGAAATTAAGACTCAGCAGAACTCATCTGCATCATCCAATGTTAAAACAACCTGACCTAAGTTTAAAAGGAATACGCAAGTACAGTGTAAGGTCTAATCCATTAATACTATATTTGACCCAACTTCCCTTAAATGATTACATATTTTTAGACATGTTCTTTTTTCCCTGGGAGCTCACGCTCGAGCAACACAAGGGTGTTCATCTGCAGCCTCTGATGCTCAGGGCTAGCACACTGTCACATAATCACATCTCCTTTCTTCATTTCTCTTATGAGATATGTTTGCTGAGGGCTATGAAGTAGTGAACAGCCTGCTCAAGATGCACATTTCAACAGATCCAAAAGCATGGAATACTGCTAGAGGAACTCGATGAGCAATCAAGTAGATTAAGTGACCCTCATTGTTTCCTTTGACACAGCCAGCACTAAACAGTTTTTAAAAGCCATCAGGAGCTATCTATAATCTTTTCATTACAGCAAACATCACAAGCTTCCAGTGAGATTCAAATTATGTTAAACAAAATCCAACAAAGTTAATTTGCAAACCCACTTCTCAGTGTGATTTAGTAAGACAAGCACTTCAAATACCCAAACCTGCAGAGCCATGGAATTGTTACAGTTGGAAAAGAAACATAGAATAGTTTGCGTCAAAGGGACCTTAAAGCCCATCCAACCTGGCCTTGAATACCTCCAGTTATGGGGCAGCCACAGCTTCCCTGGGCAACCTGGGCCAGGGCCTCATCATTCTCACTGTGAAGAAATTCGTCCTATCTACTATAGATCTGCCCCTCTCTAGTTCACAGCCATTTAAGCACAATTCTAACGATTGTTCTTAAGTTGATTTGCCACCTTTTGCCATCAGACGTTCATCTTATCTCTGTACTTTACTGAGATGTTCATAATTCTCAAGAAGAGAATTCAAAAGTACCTGTCAGAACACATCCAAGACCTATCCAATAACCCCTCCGTGTCTGCTCTCAGAGTAGGTGATTCCAGCAGCATCACTGCAGAAAGCATCTTTGTGGTCTTTTAATTTGAAAGCCCAGGCTGCACAGAATATTTTCTATGCACATGCAGTATTTGAATAAAATTACTTCAACTTCCACCAAAACCAAGAAAGACTTGTACTTCTCTTGGAGAGGAACAGCCCCGGCTAGAATACACTGAGTCTATTTACCATGATCGCAGAATTTTTACTCTTTCTTAATGCTGAACTGAATTCTTTATCAGTCTTCTTCCTGTTAGCACTCTCATGTCATATCCCTTTATGATACAGTATTGTAAATGAACTAAACCTTGTGAAAAAAATGCAGCAGCTGAGGTCCAGCTTAGCTAGAAGAGAAATTCCATGTATCTGCAGGAGGTAACTGCGGCAGAACCACTGTTATACATGGCAGAGGCGAGTTCTACAAAAACAGTAACAGAAGTTGTAGTTTGGTTGGCAGAAACAAGCAAATGAGTAGGAGTGAAGAGTGTAAGACAGTAGGCAAATAAGTAAATGATAAAATTATTTTCATTAATCAAAACCAGACCAGAGTTATAGAAATGTGAATAAGCTGAGCGAAACAGATATCCAAAGGCAAATTAACACCAGTTACCAACTGTAAACTAACAAGTATTGATAAGTAAAATGGACTTGAAAATATTCTTTTCATGGTGGTGCATTCTAATTTAGATTTGTCATTTCAGGATAAGAGAAATGAAGCTTTTATAAAAATCAATTTGCTTTGTTTTGGTTGTTGGCTTGTTGTTGTTTGCTTGGTTGTTTTTTTAAAATCAATGCCAGTTCCTGAGCCAACAAAAAGCCAAAAAGAAAAGAACAGTGAAAAACAGAGACATAGTTTTCTTTGTCTCTTCTGAAATAATTCTTACCCTGTCCAAGTTAAGAGATGACAATGTATAAAATGTCTTACAAAAAAAAAAAGGCTAAGAAATCAGCATTATTTTCAGTAGAGATGTTATCAAAATAACACAACACAAACACGCAGTAAGGACAACCTCATGTTGCATAAATAGATACAGTAACATCACAAGAAAGCAGAAAACTGGCTGAGTTCAAAGCACACAAAGGAATTCCCATAAGGAATATGACGATAGTATTTTTCATATCTGTAGAAATTATTTAGTGTTATTTTTAATTGTATAGCCGATGCCTGAACAAATTAAAATCCCTACTGGAGGTCCTACAATAAAAGGACCAACTCTTTTTTCCCTGAATACAGATACAAAATACTGAAGTACACAGGCCTGGGGTCTAGCCCAATGGATTTTCTTATGTTCCTAATAAATCTCTAAGTATTCAGACAGGTTGTCATATTTAATTGTTTGGGGTTTTTTTCTGTGAAGCTTATGTTTACACCTAATCTTCAAATCATAAATCATTACAATTCACTTGTAATTTTTTCAGGTGCTTCAGTTAGCAACACAGTTTGTCATTGCTTGTTATTTAATAACTGAGTAACAGGCCAAGGACAAACAAACCTACTGCCCAGGAAGCAAAAACAAGAGTAGAAAAGTTTTGTCCTCAGAAGTCACAGAAAGCTCACACGAACTGAAGTGTTTATATACATACAATAAACACACACAATAATAAATAATATAATAAAAATTGATGTAAAACAGTTCTAAGGATGGACCACAGAAAAATCAGGCACCATGCACCAACTACACAGCACGAACTATCATATTCGCTATGGGACTCCTTGGCATTATCTGGTCTTATGCAACCTGAAACCTGCCAAGCACAAAACTCTGCAGTTTGCTACTGAAAATACAAGATGCTCATATAGCAACCATAAAACCTAAATAAGGTGGCAAAAAGTCTAGCCATTTTCTGACAAGATCCTAAGATATAAACAAAACTAAAACCTGTGAGTAGAAGAGGAGTTGAAATAATAGTAGGCTGCAGCTGAAGCATACAGGTTTCCCTTCCTCCCGAGAGCACAAACTCAACATTGTTCAGCTTTCACACATTGTCATTAACTTTTCTAACTCTTAAATTTTTTCACAATACACTTCTCCCCGCATCAGTTTTACAGCATGCCTGTAAACAGAGCTGCTACACAAAACCTCTGCTGCAGGCTGCTTTTGTTTTCTTGGGCTTGGCCAGGGCTGGTAGGTGATGGGAAACTTACAGCTAACACCAAGACAGCAACCCCATGGATTCAACTGAAATTTTAACTCTCTTCTTATCACTTTCAAGTGACTATTTGCATTTTCCCCCATTGCATCCCTAATTGCTTTCTTCATTTAAAATTCCCTCATTTTGCTTAATAAAGCTCTTTTTTGTTCCCCAGAAAACCCTTAGTAAGGCTATTTGCAGGAATCAATTTGATTACCGATGTAAGCGCAATTATGCAAATTAACTTCTGACAAGTAACTCTGCATTTCCTTTGTCACTGACTGGTGCAGGGCTCTCCTGTCAGGGTTTCATTTGCAAGACTGGATCAGTGATGTTCTTCCTTTCCAGTGGGAGGTGTCCCTGCCCACACAGGGGGTTGGAACTAGATGATCTTCCAACTCAGGCTATTCTATGATTCTATGACTCCTGTTTTACTTTCTCTGGCTTCTAATAGAAATGCTGATCAATATAAAAGCATTTTTTTAAATTCAAAGGAGGGAATGTTCTCAGGTTGGACAAGCTTCGAAGCCAGCACCACGAGCAGAGCCTGTGTTAGGATGACTATACCCGTAAATACTGTGCTTGGTAACTTTTACATCAGGGCCTTTTTCTCTTATTCTAGTATTTTAGATAATATTATATAAATTATATAAATACATGTTATGCTATAATAATATTCCTATCTTATTCCAACTACCCTTATACAACCAAAGCACATTTCTCTAATGTCACATGATTCATGCAATCTAATTCTTTCACTTCTCCTCTATTTTGGTTAAACAAAAAGGCAAACAAACATAGGTAAGAACGTGCTTCCTACCACTAACACCAGTAAGAGTCTTCAGTTACTTCTATGGATACTGGTTTTCATTCATGGGTACTCAACTTTTTCTGACAATAAGACATCTCTCACTCTCTCCAGTTTTACATCAAACTATACATATAAATGCATTTGAAAAGCTGACACCATTAATGTTCTTTCTTCCTTTGTAAGAAAAGACCGAAAAGTTAGTATTTCCAATATAACAGTTACCGTAATCCCTGACCAGGGTTTTAGTACACAACCCTCACTACTCAAAGCTGTGACTCCTGTAATGGTAAGGAATCCCTCTGGAATTACAGGGATGAAATGTTAATTGCTTCTGCTGAGACATCAGGAAAGAGGAAGCAGGCTCATCCTGAGACTCGTAACCACTCAAACCACAAAAAACGTTCAGGTTCACCATTTCTCTCTAACCCACATTTCACGTACACATCGCAAACTGAAACTCCACCACTCCTACCTCTGGAATTCCTCCTTTGATGCATTTTCCCTTCTGCCATCCACCAAGCAGTATTTTCAGCAGTGACTCATGAGAATGTGCGTAACATGACACACTGTTGAAACTCGTTTGGGATGCCTTGATTTAAGACACATCACCAACAGCAGCCACAGAACACAAGCACTTCTTGATGAAGCAATCACAATTCTCATCGACTTATGCTAGTATGCCTACTATTAAATCTTTCTTACAGCAAGCAATCATGCCTTATAGAAGTTTGGAATTTACTCGTATTTTACCACAAGGAAAAAAAAAAGCAGCTTGAACAAGATGAGCTGCTAAGCCTGAAGAATGCAAATTTATCTCAGATTCTTGCAACCCTGTTTTACTCTTAAATAACTTGTCTAGGTGCACCATTCTGTTTCCTCCTTGATTGTATTATCAAGCCTTAAAGACAGACATTTGAGATAAGAGTGGAAGAATTAAACAGCCATTCTAAGTTGTAGGGAAACAGAGCACTGAAACACTTATTTCTTAGAGTAATCGACTCCAGTCTGTCTCATCTCTTCCAACCTGGTTGTTCTGTGATTCTGTGATCTCAGTTCCGTCCCCCAACAAGGGGTGTCTGTGATGACCTATGAACTACTTTTATGGCTCCAAGAGCCTTTTTAAATGTTTTTTTCTTGCATTTTGTAGGCTTTTTACTACAAAAGTAAATCACAGTATACAACAGACCAACCCTCCTGAACAAAACATATTAAGTTTTCTAGTTAATTGAGCTAAAAGCACAAACATAATTATTAAGATTTTATAAAGCTACTTCTTGAGAAGGAAAAACAATGGGATACAAGCTTAGTAGTATGAAAACCAGTGCATCATAATTTAAGTTCTTTAGCTAATGGTTTGAAATTTAAGTTCCAACACAGAACCTGCCCTTATTTGGATGTAAGTTTCCCAGGTTACATACTGAAAGTTACATTTCAAAATATTTGATAGATTCATGGTAAAGCCATATTATAAACACAAAACAACACAATTCTGTGTTTTTACAGCCACTGCTTGCCTCTTGCTATAAACCTATACAGAAAATGTCCTAATTTTCACGTTACTTGGGTCAGAAATCTGTACTCAGCATTGCCAAGAACCCCACTAACTACTTTGCTTCTTCTAGGCATATATTCTTTATTGGAATAATAGAGAAAACATTTTCATATAGTTCTGACATTTGAACAGAGTCTGGTTCAGCAATTCCCACACACAGACACAGAGGAGCAGAAAAACTTGCTTGGCTTTTCAGTCAAAAGCAGAGCCATCGTGAGTTCCATATCGCTGGCAGAGGCAAGTACCCTGTTTCAGCATCTTTAACACTCACTATTCTGCAAAATACTTACGATGATATTCTGCTCTACAGAAGTCAGATATTCAAAAGCATATGTTGATGTAACCACCCAACAAATTATCATCCATACATATTATGACAACACAGAAGGAAATATTTAAGTCTTCTTTCCTCTTAACTTTACTTCAGCACAAAGTGCTGGTCTAATGGGAGGTTTTGGGGGAAATGCATTAGGATGGGTTGAATGATACTGCATTCAAATACTGTGCATCAAGAATAATCTTTCTACCTGTAATTTCATGGAGTGAGCGCACCTCAAAACATCTTGCGTGTGTAGCATTCGTTTACTTCCACAATAATAAAAGTCTTTAATATATTTTCAGTGCCCATTTGTAAAGGTACAAGAACCAGTCCAAACAGGCTGACCAGATGGTGCTTAAACACCACTGAGGGGCACAGCTACTCGATGAAATAAGCTACCGCAGCTGGAGACTCTTCTGCTAATCCTGTAGACTTCAGAGGAAAACATTAACTGATGATACTGAAGGCAGAGCCCTTTTCCTATTTCACTGTGATGCTACTGATAATAGAAAATCCGAGAGCACGGAAAGACACTTCACTGAGAACTAGAATCACGAGTCATCCTGTCTCTGTGAGCCAAACCGCGTCACTTACATGAATGACTGCTTAAAGAAGTTGAAAGGTAAAGAGCAAAGAGAGAACACAAAGACACAGGAAGTGGTGTTTTCATTTTGAGAAAGCTTCAAACAAGCAACCTTCTCTGCTTTATTTAGAAAAAAAGAGCTGTCTGTGCAACATTTGGCAAATGATATCTTGGTAATAAGGTAACATTGAGCTTTTATACTTCAAAACCAACAAAAGAATATTTAAGAGTAGATGTTTCTTATAGCAAGTGAAGTAAAGTACCTCATTAAAAAAAAGAGCTTTGAGTGTAATGACCCAATTAGGGGAATTTCTCCATAGTGAAAGGCTGTTGTAGTGTAAGTTGATGGGAAAACCCAGCTGGCTTGAATACTGTAAGATCAAGACCTAAATGCTTATCAAAGTGTGTAGTTATAGAAAAAAAGAATCAGAAGACAGGTAGTTTCTGTCCTTCTAACAAATATACATTCAATACAGTCACACTAATTTCAGTTTCTCAGTTAAAAACTTTCCAGGATTACTCATACTTAGTAACTACAACTGTCACCACTATTCTGTTGAACTTCAGTTACTGAAAGTACTCCACACTTATTTCATATTTGTTAGAGAAGAAAATAATTAAGAGGCACCCTATATCAGCTTTTGTGGTATCAAACGCCAAAGCAAAAGATCAAATAATTCAGTAACAAAGTATAGTTAGGTAAATAACACAGTATCTGATCTTGATTTCTCATTTTTCAGAGGGCACTAACACAGTACACACTCTAGTCCAGTATTTTTACCCATCTTTTTAAAGTACATTAGTAACCTTCAAGAACACCCTCCAGCATGTGGAATACGTGAGATTTGTTCCCCAAGAAACAGCATTCCAAAAAAACACAATCAGGATGGAAGCATGCTAGATGCTAAACCTCCTACCAGAATGTTGTTCCTATTTTAACCCTTTGAGCTTTAAATAAAAAGGGAGGAATGTTTTCATTAACACAACCTACAGAAGTTTAATCCATTCTAAAGAAGCCTGAGCTATACTTACTAACATCCTGGCTTGTTTCTTATTGCTGTCCTACGTACAGATTTACACAGTTAAAGAATCCAGTTCAGGCACTTTATTAATGTTAACATCAGACAATGGAACTTTAGGTAACTAAGTTTAATGTGCTGTTCAACAAGTAACACAGAATTTCATACTAAAACTTACAGTAATTCTTTATAGTTCACAACGCCCTCACAGCAAAATCAACATGGACCAAAACTTGCCTCAGTATTATTGAGCAAGAGCTTGATTTCCTTCTAGCTGGTCTCCCTGAAAAGTAACACAATGATAACAGTTATAATGTGACATTCAAACACCTAAATATGAAATAGGTTTGCATTGTGTCACAAAGTATGTCTAGGCAAGTACCTTGCCCTAAAAAAATCTTCTAACTTGGAAATAATGGAAAATATTAGAGCAATCCTATTTGTGCTTTTGCACATGCAATACATATAATCAGACCAATACCTTATGCTTTCGTGATGTATATACATAGGCTCCACGATAGTGAAACGCAGCTCAGCATCTAGCATTAAAATAAAATAAAATAAATTATTCAATTGTCATGGACTAACCACTCAATTCTCTGTAAGGTAAGGCAGTGTTACACCTCCGCTTTAAAGTGACATCAGGGAGGTGGTTGAGTCACCTTCCATGGAGGTGTTTAAGGCACGGGTGGATGAGGTCTTGAGGGACTTGGTTTAGTGTCAGATAAGAATGGTTGGACTAAAAGATCCGATGGGTCCCTTCCAACCTGGTTGTTCTATGATTCTGTGATTCTATGACATTAGCGAAGTACCCATACTATGATTTGTTGGGGGTGAACAGGTGGTGTTTGGGTGGTTTTTTATATTAAAAACAAAGTACGAACAGGAAACACTAGAAAACCTCCATGCAGAATTCTTCAGTTCTATTAAAACTGTTATATTTTCGGCAGACTAGTCAAAACATGTCATCGAAAATTTGTTGGAAGAGTATAGGAAGCTGTCCTACACAGGTGATTTTATCAGCATTTGGGGCTTTTTTACTCTGTGCTTTCTTTCATAAGTAATCAAGGTTTTATTTTCCTTCTTGTTAAGGAACCTCTCAGCTGTTCACACTGCTTGACTTTTTCTCAAGATTGCTTATTTTCTTCCCATGTTAGGGAATTACAATTTACAACTGCCTTGTCTGGGCAGTAAACTTACAACTTCTCAGGCAACAGATTACTTAAGAGAAGTCCTGAAATACAGAAAAAAAGCTGTAAGAAAAGCTATGCAGCAAAAGTAGTTATAAAGGCCTTGCCACTACCATTTTAGGAGACAGGAACCTAAGCTGCACAGTCTGACTTCACAGTAGGGGCTTCCCAACTCATCATTCACTAGTGACAGACACGAACAGTCTTCCTCATCAAACTGCTACAATGCTTTTGAATATTTATTTCGTATCTGTATTCCATTTAATTTCTTAGTAAATTGAGGCAAAAACCCCCTGACACATTCTATAATCAAATCTCAGGCAAGTCAGTTCAGTCAAGAGGATCTGTCTAGTTAATAAAGGTCAGGGTAAAGAAGTTTTTGAATCTCTGTCACTCAAATATTGCAGGAGTAAAAGAATCCCAAGTCCCCAAAGCCGCTTCAAAAAAAAAAAAAAAAACCTATTCAACTCCTTGGGTAAGTAAAAATTAAAGAAAAAAAACCCCAAAACAATAAACATTTTATTATGTGCTTTGACTGTTTTGTACTTGTTACACATAAACCAAAAATAATTTGAACCTAACTTGTTTAGTATTCTCAATGTTCAAATTGAAAGTTAATAACAGAAGCAGCATTAGAGAAGAACTATAGGCATTCGGGAACCTAACTGGGCATGGCTCAGTAACACTTCCTTTTGGCTGTGCCCTACTAATAATACTTTAAAATCAGATTTACGTAAAATCTTTTCTTCCCACGTTATTTCAACACCTCAACACTTCACAATAGCCAGAACTCAAAAAACCAGGCCACTTCACTCAGCAGGGATCCTGAAACAAACCCTTGCTACTTCGCTCCCTCACTGTTTCTCCATCAACTTAATTCTCTACAACAGCAGCCTCTGAAAATTGACATCATCAGGCAAGACTCCGAAGACAAAAAAAACAAAACCAAAGAAGAAAGGGGCTAATACAGCAAGTGAGTTTACGTGTTCTGGCTCCATTATCTTTGATGTTTCCTTACCAGTTCACGTTTAGCCAACCTAAAACTAGACTAGACAGGAAAAGGCCTAGAATAGAACAGCTGCTTTATGACTATTAATTCAGAATTTGCTAATAAAGCACCTTCAACAAGGCCTTGTTCTTTTCCTGGCCTCATACAGCAGAACAGAATGAAGACACACTCTGTAGGTCCCCAAAATAGTAACAGCAACAAGAAAACATGACACTCAATTGCCAGGAAAGCAGGAAATACCTGCCTTCATCTCCACCCTTCAATAGGAAGTGCAGTACCACACCTTTAAACACAAGAAAAAAAAGCATACATTAACATAACCACTGCTCCTTTCTGAAGGAAAACTACTATTGTCTACAACAGTTCAGGGTTTTGCCCACCCATCTAACAGCACTGAGTTAGTAACAGAGTTCAGCCTTACTTTTAAGGCCTTATTTCAGGTACCAATGTGACTTTGGGCACATCACTTGACTGCTGTACAGATACCTGGAGCTTCTAAGAATCCCCCAATAACATCATCGCCCTATCTCCCTGCTGCACTGTGAATGAAAAACAAGCCCGAACACATTATACATCACAACACAAAAGAATTATTTTCATCGGAGAGAGAGACTACACAACTACTTCTGGTAGGTAAACGTTCCTTGGAATGACAGAGTGTGCTCTAGGATGTCTGTGCCATAAAACTCTCCTTGTTCCGAGACAGCTGTCATTTCTTAGCTTTACATATTTACCACTGCACACATGCCTGATGATTTTGTCCAGCACTTTCCACATTCAATGTGATTCAGCATCTTCACATAAATATCGTGAGACTGTAAAAAAGCATCCTGTACCTTAGGGTAACAAAGTTTTTCTCATACCAAACACCTTTTCACAGTATTTCTTACATCTCTGAAGGCTCAAATAAGAAAGCAATTAAGAACAAACCCCCTGTCTCACCTTCATCAAATCAGTCCCAGGATTTCAAGTATTGCTGCACTCCAAACTAAAATTATGTTGCCAGAGGAAAGTATTATCTTGAAGAACATACTTGAATTTGTCAGCTTCATCAGCACAGGTTTTTTTTTTTTTTCCTGCCACAGAACTGCTTTCAAAACCCCAACTTGTTCACCTACTAAAATCAAAAGTAAAGAATTAGGAACATCACAAGCAAAATTGCAGTAGAAAATGAGATTGAGAGAGACGTGCTACATGCATTACGTACTTGACCATACTGGCGAGGGGTTTGGACACACCATGCAACGCCAGTGTAACGTCCTAAGGCCTCAGTGTCCCCCCTGTACACATTAAAAGATAATTTTTTTTTTTAAAGGTCAGATAACTCAGATATGGATGAAATCACAATTATTCAGGAGTACTTGTGGGTAATTGAAACTTAAATAAAGAGTAATGGACAAGCATACCTATTCGAGGCTCCTCTGATCTCAGTTAATGATGACACTGCAGTAAAAGAAATTGGCAGTCGACTGACAGAGAGGTTGCCTTGTTGAGCAGGGAACTCTTTACACAGGTTCACATGTCACTTTGTATGTAATATCACTCAGTTAACAATGAAACATTTTTCTTTTGAAAGGTTAAAGCACACACGATTGCATTTGTCAGGAGACTGTACTAGTGTAAAAACTAGCTGCTTACTCAAGTGACCAGAATACAAGTAAAGTACTAGCAATTTCCTTGTTCCATTCATGAATCCTGTGTACAACTAAAGCAAGTAGTCACGGAACAGGCAGGTTTGCTGTGTGTAGCTCTAACTACCAAAATCTCTCTCAAGGTTTCACCTTGGATGTACTGGACCAACCACTATGTACCAAGATGCTTTCTGATAATGAATCAGAGCATGAATGACATGAGTTACTAGTAAACAAAATTAAACGTGATAATAAAATGAAAGCAAAATATTTTAAAGGCATGTGAAAAAACATAGTATCACTAACATGTCATCTGTCTCTGTTGATAAGCAGTCCTGCAGCATCTTTCTCTTCTTTCACAGTTACAATTTTCACATCTTCAAAGTCAGAACAAGCAGATTCTTTAGTCAACTGCTTATTGGGGCCATACCTGCAAATACAACACAAATTGTTAGCTGAAACATCTCTTCTGCAAAGAGCATTCATTTCTATTTCATCTAGAAGTGTGTATGCTCAACAACACAAACAAAACAAATACATAAGCTGTTTTACAAAAGATATCCATTTTAATAAAATAAGCTGCGTGATCTCCTGTTTCTTATATAGAATCATAGAACGGTTTAGGTTAGAAAAGACCTTAAAGCCCACCCAGTTCCAACCTCCCACTGGATCAGGGGCTCGAAGCCCCATCCAACCTGGCCTCAAACCCTCCAGGGATGGGGCAGCCATGACCACTCCAGGCAACCTATCCCAGTGTCTAAACACGCTCAAAAGAACATATTTCTTCACAAGATCTCATTTAAGTATTCTTTCCTAAGCTTAAAACTGTTCCCCCTCATCCTATCCCTGCACTCCCTGATCAAGGGCCCCTCCTCAGCTTTCCTGCAGCCCCTTTCAGTACTGGAAGCTGCTCTAAGGTCTCCCTAAAGCCTTCTCCAGGCTGAACATCTCCAACTCTCTCAGCCTGTCCTAATATGGGAGGTGCTTCCCTCCCCCCATCATTTCTGTGGCCTCCTCTGGACTCACCCTAACAGATCCATGTATCTTCCACTCCAGTTTTTTAAAATAACACCCACAGTCCTCCAAGTAATATCCTGAAAAATCTTTCACCTGTCCCTCACACAGAAAGGGTAACGCTACTAACATTCTATCAGCTGCTATTAAAGACGTGCTGCCTGATAATGCTCTTTCTTCTTTCACAGTAATTCTTCTCACACCCTCCGAGAGGGAATGGACGCGAGCTTTTGACAATAGGTCACAGTTGTCATACCTAGAAAGAAAACACTCAGGTAGTATTAATGCCAAGGATTATTTACTTGGTGTTAGGAAGTGGAGAAGTATCACAAAAATCTACTCACAAGTCCAGTAAAAAATGTGCAACTTCTGCATCATTTCTGAAATCCAACTTTTCCTTAAGTGTCAACCATTGGTCAATATGATTTCCCACATAAATCCTTGGTTTCCCCCTCTTTCTGTCAAGACTTTGTTTTCTTTTCTTCTTTTCCAAAAAAGACAGCACTGGGGGCCTCCCACATCTCTTCATCAATAAGAACATGGTCAGTCTGAAAATAAAGGGAAGAACATTGAGCGGGACAAAGCTCAGGGCAAGAAGTGACACCTGGATGTTCTGAGTCACTGCAGCAGATGCCAACTGCTGGACCCCACCAGCCTCAGACTCCCTTGTGAAGAACCAAATGGCTGTAATGCTCAGAGCCCTACAGGAAGCCTCCCAGCCACGCTCCCCACCCTCACCCACTGCCACCTCCTCTGGTAACGTGCCTGCTTCCACTGGTCTATCACCCACCAATCCCTCAGCCCCACTGCTGCCAGGGTCCCTCTCCCACCACTCCCTCAGCACCGTCTCACCTCACTGGTTCCTCAGCAGCGCTGCCTCTACCTCACCCTTCATCAGGTCCCTCACTCGCTAGGCACCTCAGCCCGCCTGAGGCCTCTCAGCTCCCCGGGCGTCCCACCCTGCCTGGGTCTTCTCAGCCTCGCAGCCCCCCAGTCCCCTCAGCCCGCTGTGGTCCCTCCTCAACCCCACACCATGCTCCCTCAGCCCCGCTGCCCCCAGGGTCCGTCTCACACAGCTCCTTCACCCGCAGACCTGCTGCCTCCTCACTCACTGGTTCCTCAGCCCCAACAGCACGTGCCTCACCCCGCCTGGGGGCCCACGTTTCCCACCGTCTCCCTCAGCCCCACCGGGAACCCGCGTCCCTCCCACCGTGTCTCCCCCAAGCCCCACCAGTCCCTCACCCGCCCCTCTCACTCCATCGACCCCGGAAGTCGCGCAGGTAAACAAGGTCACGTGACAGACAAGCACACAGTCGCGTGAGACGCGAGTGTGCTCACGTGACCGTCTCGCGGTGATGACGCGACAATAGGCGCCCGCTCCCCCGCGCCTGCTGCAGCCTGCGGCCTCGAGCGCAGCGGGCGGGGCGCCTTGGAACAACTGAAAGGTGGTGTTTGTTTTTAAGTTCCTATTTTAATCTTGACATCCCCAAGCCTCTGCGAGAAGCGAGGGGGGACCAACGTTTACTTCTGTCACGTAATTTTGAAATAAAAAGGCAGCGCCTCGCCTTTCATGCTATTAGTGGGTTAAGGAGCGACTGCTGGCCACCCTGCTCGGGGTTAAACCAGGCATTTTGAAGGGAAAAATCACAGAATCGCCAGATTGGAAAAGACCCACCAAATCATCGAGTCCAACCATTCCCATCAATCACTAAACCATGTCCCTCAGCACCTTGCCCACGTGTCCCTTAAACACTTCCAGGGAAGGTGACTCGGTCCCTTCCCTGGGCAGCCTCTGCCAGTGCCAAATGACCCTTTACATGAAAATATTTTCTAATGTTCAGCCTAAACCTCCCCTATCACTGGAAGGTTGGAACTAGATCGTTAAGGCCCTTTCCAACCCAAACTGTTCTGTGATTTTATGATTTTAAGTTACTAGCCTCTTATATATTAGAATGTTATGTATAGATTTCAGGGGGTTAGTACTAAAATGTAGGAATAGCTTGAATAATAACTTTTAGCTAGCCTGTGCCTGGATACTTGTGCTTAATAAGGAATTGTAATGAGTCTGCTGTTAGAAAGAATGGGAAGGAATGTGATTGTATCTAATTAAGGCAGGTAATGAGGGCTAGTGCAATGAGAAGAGAAAGAAGAACCAGCTAGGACCAGATACGACCTTGAAGAGGCGCCCAAGGAGTCTTAAGAGCATGTACAAGAAGAGCAGATAAGTTCAACTGCGAGGCAGACCTACAGCCTTCGTCCAAAGACTCTTGAAGAAGACTCAGAGGGCAGGGCGTGTGTGCCAAGGGGAGGAATCTTAGGTAAATAAATTCTAGGAACTAGTTATAATAGACACACCTGTTCCAGGAAAAGTGATGAATATGTGTGCTTTGACTGTATATCACCTTTGTGAACAGTACTGGAAGCTGCCCACACGCTAGGTGGAGCAATCTTCTGCACGCCCGACCTTACTTAATAATCAAATTAGTATTGATTATTGAGTCTGGCGTCAGTTTTCAAGGCATCAGTTTAAAAATAAAGGGATGGGTCTGTGTTCTCCATAATGAATTGATAGATAAGAAAACCCCCAATGCTTTAATGGTTCTGCCATATCTGTGTTTTCTCCTGTTCCTCTCCCTAAGGAGGCCTGATCACCAGCGAGCATTTCTCCTGCCTCGGCCAGTTCTGGCTGTGTGACAGACACAGCGAGGAAATGCTTTTACCAATAATTACATTAATGCTGATTTTACCACTTGGATGTCCATGTCAGTAAGCTTAATTTTTTGCCCCTGAACTGTTTCACTCCAGTCCTTTAATAACCGTGCATTCCCAGTACAATTAAATGTGTGTGACAGAGCAGCAGCAGCTGCCACTTGGAATAACATTTCAAAGCCAGTACCCCAGGCTCGGCAAAGGTTAAGGTTCATTTTCCTCCATAGCAATGCAGAGAAATGTATCTGAGGGCACCAGGTGCAGTGTGCTGCCTCCTCCTGAGCGGCAACAGCAGCCACGCAGGACAGAATTCCAGCGGCTTTCAGAAAGCATGTTCATTCTCAAAACTGAGCTCCCGGTCGTTTGGGTCTCCTCATGATATAAACCAGGAACTGGTACATGCTAAGTGGTTTTAAACAAAATGAGCTGTATAGAAGTCTAGCAGTAGCTCATTGCATCTTGATCTGTGTAAAAAAAGTAATACAAAAGCAGAGCTCGGCGATGGAGATGGAGACCTCACAGTTTTCACTATGTTCTTTTAATCAGCACAGCATACAGAAGTCACGTTAAGAAAGTGCTACTACTGCTTCTACTGGCTTCTCTCATTCAGGCAGACCTCTATCCAGTTCCTTGGTTTTCCAACCTTCAGACAAACAGGATGGTTTTGGTTTTGTCTATTCCACACTCTTGTGACTGTCGTTTCAGTCATATCGCCAATTCACTTGGTGGTTTTTTCCAGCCTGGCCTTCAAAGACATTCAAGATTCATCATCCTTCACAGAAAGGGTCGTTAGGCACTGGAACAAGCTGCCCAGGGAGGGGGTTGAGTCACCTTCCCTGGAGGTGTTTAGGGTGCAGGTGGATGAGGTGCTGAGGGTCATGGTTTAGAGACTGATGGGAATGGTTGGACTTGATGATCCAGTGGGTCTCTTCCAACCTGATGATTCTAATATTCTATGATCCTGTGCATCAAGCTTGAAACATCTGGTCTGTTCAATACTGTTTCTTCTAATATGCTTGATTCATGCTTTATCTTAGTCCCAATTAATCTTCCATATACTTGGCATTGTTCCGACAGTGGCATTTCTTACATATTATCAATCACTGCTGAGCAGGATTCATCACGTTTAAATTCTTTCACAGGAGCTTCGTATCTTTCATGTAAGTTATTGTCATATCTGCAAAGAATTAAGAATTCTTTAACATTAAAAAGCAACTAAATTATGCTGCATAGTACCTAACATGCATTAAAATCTTCCATGCAGAAAAAATGAAGTAAAAAATAAGTCAAAAGAAACAATCAAACACAGTGATCAAACCAAGAAGCCAGCACACTTTCACTATAGAACAGCATCTCAAATGATAAATTTGCTTCATGTTTCCTATTTTTGCTTTCTCCCCCTCACCATCTGCTTCTGTTCTGCTTTTTCTTCCAAACCCCATCCACCTTGTTTAGCTGCACACACCACATCACAGAACTCAGCCTATGTGGAAACAAAATTCCCAATGCCAAAGCCAAGAAAGTGCTACCTATTCATAAAAGACCTTTAAAAAGTAACTCTCATTTTTCCTATGGTAGTTTCTGATCTTGAAGACAATGGATTGATATTGATCCAATGATTCACTACAGTCATCTAAATAAAGCAAGCTGAAGGTTTTGGCCGTCAGTACCTTTGGGTTGTATCTCTGCCTTCAGTGCTGCCATTTCTGCCAAGTTATCCCCTCTTCTTTTGGCAGCCAGTATTCAATCCCACAAGAGCAAGACACTAGTGTGGAGAAAGAGAACGGTTTACAGAACTCCCAGAAATTTTAGCTGCTTTCAGTATTCTTCAGCAAGAACTAGTCCTTCCAGTTAATTTTAAGTCGCCCAGGCAATGCTCACACATGGCAGGCAGATGCAGTGGTGATGAATGGTTGAACTGGATGCTGTTTCTCTAGGAAAGCTCTGAATACCACAGCCCCTTAAGAGTTACCACCAACTGCAGCACAGCTCCCTGTGTGTCCCATCCGCCCAGGGAGGCTGTGGCTGACGAATGCTGCTGATCCACAGACGCAGAAGGCTCTGGGGCAGCTCTGGTCGCAGGGACTGGGAACTGTGACAGCCTTGGCCAAGGGGGCAGTCTGAGCCCAAGGAATCATAGAATCACTAGGTTGGAAAGGACCAATTGGATCATCGAGTCCAATCATTCCTATCAGTTAGACCATGTACCTCAGCACCTTGTCCACCTGTGCCTTAAACACCTCCAGGGAAGGTGAATCAACCCCCTCCCTGGGCAGCTTCTGCCACTGCCCAATGACCCTTTCCATGAAATATTTTTTCCTAATGTCCAGCCTGAACCTCCCCTGGTGGAGCTTGAGGCCATTACCTCTTGTCCTGTCCCCTGTCCCTTGGGAGAAGAGCCCAGCTCCCTCCTCTCCACAACCTCCTCTCAGGGAGTTGCAGAGAGCAATGAGGTCTCCCCTTAGCCTCCTCTTCTTCAGGCTAAGCACTCCCAGCTCTCTCAGCGGCTCCTCGGCTCCAGTGTTTCTGCCCCGGGGAAAAAAAGAGGGAAAAAAATATGGAACGCTTCACGAATTTGCGTGTCATCCTTGCGCAGGGGCCATGCTAATCTTCTCTGTATCGTTCCAATTTTAGTATATGTGCTGCCGAAGCGAGCACGATGAAGAGTTGCAACCCTGACCTATTTGTAGTCTAAAGAGCTAGTTTTCTTTAACATAGGGCGAGGTTACCGTTGGTGTTTCTGGCCGAGATTGTGGTGTACAGACATTTCTGTATCCTTTTTCTCTCTTCTTCATGCCGGAAGATGCTTCAGGAGGTCCTGGGGGGCAGAGCAGGGCGGGATTCGGGGCCCCCGCGGGATGCAAATAAGCGCAAAGCACTTCGGGACGGGGCGGGGCAGGGGGGCGTGTACCAGGGATTCCGGAGGGCGATCACACAGCTTAACTGTCGGTCTCTCACAGCAACGTGCTGCTGCTTGCAATGGTTGTTGTCTTGCAAGGGCCTCTGGAGCTCGGAGGGGCGGTGGGAGCGACCCCTTCCGAGCCACGGTTTAAACGGTTTGCTGTATCCAAGTGCCTTTGGAGCTCGGAGGAGCTGTAGCAGGGACCCCTGAGCCGCAGTTCAAATGGCTTGTTGTGTTTCAAGAGCATATGCAGTTCAGAGTAGATGCGGCAGGGACTCCCTGAGCTACAGTCTAAATATTATAAAAGCTTTCCAGGAGCTGTCGCAGGAAACCTCTAAAGTCGAGCGGGAGAACTCTCTTCTACGGGTAGCAGAGTGGCGCAGCGGAAGCGTGCTGGGCCCATAACCCAGAGGTCGATGGATCGAAACCATCCTCTGCTAAGTGGTTTTTTTTTCCCTTCTCCCCCGAACTGCGGGAGCCGTTAGCGTCTCCACGGGGGACGCTGGCGCCATCTTTCCCCGCACCAGAGGAAAGGCTGTGGGCTTGGTGTGGCCGGAACAATTTATTTTTGCCTAAAGAGCCCTGGTCACACGCAGAAGGGTGTGTGCGAGGGACGGAGGGGCAGAATGTGCTTCGGGGTGGTGCCCACAAAGTTTTCTTCTAGAGCTTTAGGTTTGAAGGGGTATTTAAAACCCACCCAGTCCAATTCCCCGTTCATGAGCAGAGACATCTTCAACTCCATCAGGTTGCTCAGAGCCCCCTCCAGCCTGATCCTGAATATTTCCAGGGATGGAGCATCTCCCACCTCTCAGAGCAACCTGTGCTGGTGTCTCATCACCTTCAAATGTCTTCCCAATATCTGCTCTGAATCTCCCCTTTTTTATTTTTAAAACATGACCCCCTTGCCCTATCACAATGGGCCCTGCTGAAACTCTGTCCCCATCTTCTTCATCAACTCCCTTTAAGTACTAAAAAGCTGCAAAATAAGGCAACTCCCTGGGGCCTTTCCTTCTCCAGGCTGAACAGCCCCAACTCTCCCAGCCTGACCCGAGAGTAGAGGTGCTGAAGCCCTCAAATCATCTTCGTGGCCTCCTCTAGACCCATTCCAACAGGTCTGTGTCTTTAATTGCACATAAAATACTTGTTGGATGTACTTATAGTTTTTCCACATCTCATTTGGTGAAATGGTACATTCTGTTCCCTGCCTGCTGGTCGGTTCATACTGGGAGGAAACAACCCAGCAAACTACATCAATAGTTGTG
>JAUMJK010000432.1:25000-366309 GCA_033558105.1 Coccyzus lansbergi
ACGAACCCTCATCACTGATATTTTCAGTTCAAGAGTAGCTAAGTACATCTTAACATCTCAGCTCCCCTCTTCAAAACCTGTCCTAACTAGTCCTCAGTTTACCCAGGCACATCTCTGAAAGCTCAGCTCTCTCACTTTTTCCCCTGGCCAGGTAACCATGCAGACCCCCTGCAGCTCTAGTTAGTATTTCGAGGAAGTCGGGGTCCCTATTGTTCACGGAATTGATGTAAACATTTCCTAAATTTAAGAAGACCAGCTTTATGCAGCACCAACATTCTTCCCAACCACATATTTTCTTCTTTAAAGCCAGCCCATTGCAATATTTCAATATATCATTTTGCAATTCCAGAGAGCAAATTACCATTTCCTACTGCTATCCAGCTACTTTCTCCTTCCATTTATCAGTTTGAAGTGTAGCTGTAATCCAGAACACTCCAAAATAGCAACAGTAAGACCATATCTGCTAAGTGTTCGTGCTAAATTCACCAGACAAGCACAAATGTTAGAACAAAGCTTATAGAATTAAGCTTTTCAATTGAATGAGACAGAATCAGGACGTGACTGAGTATAAAGATTTATTTAGGACAATTCATTGTCATGCTCCATTTGACTACAAAGCACCAAACTTTAGGGAAATGAACATTAATCCAAATATGATCCAGTTGAGACTCCTGCATATGGATGTAGCTGTTATTCCAAGTGGTAACGTAGCCCATGTCTGTCCCTCTCCATCAACTCTAACGGACAAACACAAGGTGGTTGAGGCAAAGTAGCAGGAGTATTTCACAATTCATTTCCCTTGTAGTTGTGACAAAACAAAGGACTATAACCCACTTGATATGCTCCAGTCAATAATACCCCAACTTATTTTTCAAGTCAATTTAGCATTTCCAGTTTCTTTCCCACAGTCCCTCCGATTTGGTCTTTTCTAGAAACCATCTTGAGACAAGATTGTCTCAGCAGCACATTCAGCTGAGGAGGAAAGCACAGATGCTGTGACCATGCTGAGAGCTCTTCCCACTGCTGAAAAGGCAGGAGCAATGAAAATCATTAGTTGCCAAAATCATATCAGAAAATTAAATAATGCTGCAGTTTCAGAAAGCACGGCTGGAAACACGGATTGTCAGCAATGACAGACTTCCCAGCTCCAGCTTTAAAAGCCAGAATCAAATCTCAGGCAAGTATCTCACTATATATTTTCTGTTATATGGTAAAATTTCAGTGAGGTGGAAGGGGAGAAACTACAGTCAAGGGAAAAAACTGCATGTTTTCTTTTCAACTGGCACTTAAAAAGGCTTTAAAAACTTAAAATCAGTTTCACTCCAAAAAATCTTATAAAACAAAGGCTGACAGAGACAACAATCAGTCACTAAGTCACTAGTTATAATATAAACATTCCACTCTAGCTGCTAAAAGCTGCCCAGTCAGATCCTGCCTGCTCTCTCAACAAAAAACTGTGGCAAACATCCACTAAATTTTGACATTGATACTATCTCAAGAGGTTAAAACACTCGAGTAGATGGAATAAATGCTGGATTCAACTGAAAAAGTTTATTTTATGCACTGAGCCACCACTGAGCAGTGGTGACACAGACTGGAATGCTGCAGAGGGATTTATATCACCTGCTGGCCCATTCCCAGGGTCTCCCAGCAGCACGGGATGGGTGGCTCTGCAGTGCAACAGACAAGTGGAATGGCCAAATTGAGTAGGTTCCGCAGTGCCACCCGTGCAAGAGAAGTATTTTTCAGTTGCACACAGACTTCAAGTGTCCCTTCCCAATAGCAAGCGAGCTGCCGTGCAGTTTTCATCTGAAAAGCAGCTTTTTTCGTACCACTTCACACATAAAAAATAAGGATACTGTACAAAGAATGGAAGCGATATAATTTAAACATGCCATCGAGCTACAAACCATATATACATAGAAACACAGGCCTGTACAAACAGAACAAGACCACTTATTACAAGATAATTCTGTTGAAGTGTTCGGAGGAAATCATGACAAAGAAAATTGGACCAAAGGAGTTGGATGTTGCTTCTAAAAGCAATCTGTTCAGGAGTTTCATGCACCACCACCATCCTTCCTTAGTGGATATTTACTAACGTTTTGGTCTTCCCACAATTTCTAGACTCCCTTCCTGTACAGAGGTAGATTTCTGTAGATGTTCTGATATTGCACCACTTAAGGATAATGTTTTTATTACAACAAGGTACAACTTAAAGGCTAATTTATGGGTATAATCTCATTGTGTGCATATAAGTAGCACAGTAATCAAATCCATTTGCGCCTGAAAGAAAACACCCCTTCACAAGTGAAATGTTTTCTAATTTAAGAGGAGGTCTAATTGAAAGCTGCAATTCTGTTAACAGCTTCAAATTAGAACAATCTCTTGGCATTACAATTCATGTTGTCCCTCTCCTCTGGAGGCTCCGTTGTTTGGCCAGCAAGAACTTGCATTGAGTTCTCTGAAGTCTTTATCTCATCTGCTGTGTTCAAGTTAAATGTGGAGCGGTTGGAATAGTAAGGAATACTCCTGTGAGCGGTTGGAATACTAAGAAATTTAAAGAAGAGTCATTCAAACTGCCTGAAACTATTACGAGCACTCATCCACCGTTTCAGACTGGAAAAGGTGGAGCTAGCAAGGTTTCAGCTTTAACAGCCGTTAATCATCAACAAATCTGATGCTACTAGGAACAATCTGAAGTCTGGTAGTAGTTTGGGGTTTTTTACCCATCACTTTCTTGACTGATCCTCTGGTAACTCATGAAGTTGCAGAGCAGCTGGCATAACAGCACCGCTGTAAGGTGGCTGTAAAACAAAGCCTCTACAGCACATTTTAAAAAAAAAAAAAAGAGTACACCAAAATTGATGATGCCCACGCATAGTAACATTGAGGAGCTCAAAAGTACGGTTCAGCATTTTTTTCCAGAGGTACTCCATGAAGTTGTTTTTACAAGTGTCTGTCAACACGGAAATAACGATCTAGATTGTGTCCCAAAATATGAGAGAATAGAAGTGCTGCAAGTCTGGGTCACTCGAGCAAAGCTGTCGTGTGCAGGAGCTCACCTGACAGCACACATTCCATTGCCATAAAGCATAAGCAGCACCACTCTTCCCACCTGCAAGTTTCTAAGAACGCTTAAAAGTTCTCTTTGTACCAACCAACCTACGTGGAACTACTTTTAACGAAGGATTGCGTTATAACCATTTAGCAGGAGGGTCCCAAGTCCAGTTTATACAAAGCATCCTGTTCCTTAGGAACAGTAAGGAACGGTGACTAGTTTGGAACTGGATCATTGTTAAAATAGGGGTAGAAGGCATATATGGATTCATTACAACTCTCCACCTACACACTTGCCCCTGTAAAGGGCTTGTTTGTTAACAAGGAGAGTAAACCCCAACTTACCTCACAACAACTGCAAATACACTGAAATTCATGACTGTTCTCCCACAGTGAAAGGGATTGCACACATAGGAACAGGAGCAAAATTTCCTTTGTTTCCTGGGGAGCCCACTGTGTAGCCTGAAGGGAACCCTTCACTTCAGGGAGCTCCCTGCACCTGGCAGAAAGTGCTTACGTACCTTCCAAGATCACATTTTCGAACAATGAAATCCATTATACACAGGAGATAACACACAGTAAAAGCGAAATGGCAATGGCAAGAACTAGGGCTTTCAGAATCTTCTCCTTCTGTTTTTTAAGAAGCAACAGTTCTTCACAAATAACAATAATCCACTTTGGGAAGCGTCTCGTTCACACCCTTGGCTAGTGCATAGCGTCTGCGATTGCATAGAGTATTGCCAGTGCTGAAACTGTAACTAACCTACGCAAATCTTCGGCGAGAATCATGGGTTACCATTTGATATCAAGGTTGCTTACTGTTTGATTTACTGCACTGTATTTGGTGTGCAAAGTGTCCTGGACCTTTTTGGAGTCCATGCCTTCCAACCAGTCCTGGTACATCCTCTGTACGTGCACGTTGGTTTCTGGAAGTCTAACGGGTATTGCAGCATAAACCTCTTCCATCTGGTTCAGCAAAACTTTATCTGGTTTGCCATCTTCGGTCTGGGCCTGACCTTTTCCGTTTAGGCATCCTTAGGAGAAAAAGAACAAAGATCTGATACAAAAAGGAAGTTTATATTACATTGGAAGGGGTTTTTTTTAATACATCTCAAAAGAAAAAACATCATCTCTTTAAATAAATTAACCCCCAGGCTGCTAGAATTTCTATTTACTTGAAATTTTGATTCCAATATCAGCATCTTAACATAAATAAAGTTTCCGTAACGATCTTTCTCTGCCACCTCCATGGTTTTATGATCCTAATTATCATCCTTCTCTTTCCTTGCCCTTAACAATCACCATCTCAGAATGCTTACTCTGAGGTTTGCAATAATCCTAAGAGCCAGGCTGTCACTTCTTTATAGGTTAGAAGAGAATAAATGACATTGTGGTTAATTTTAGAAAAATCAATTGATTTCTGAGCCAAACTGCACATGGAATTGGTGTGCCAGACCACGCACTACATAGTCAGCATTTCAGATTACTATGAAGAGAATAAAGAGGGAATGAAATTAACTGCCTGCTCATACGACGGCTTTCCTTTGAGATTCAAGGTTTGTGCATGTAACAGCTGTGGTTCCGCAGTTATTCTTACCTCCCGGGCAGGCAAGGACTTCTACAAAATGGTATAAAAATTTTCCTTTTTTCAACTTCAGAACCATGTTTTGAATATTTCTAAAGCCATAAGCTGCTGCAAAACGCAGCACTGTCTCGCCATCCTTTTCAAGGGTAACTTCCTGAAAGTCCTTGTTCCTACAAAGATACACAGAAAACATTTTAAATCCTTGTGTTACCAACAGGATGATCCAACCACGTCAGCTTGGACTTAGATGCTCTGAAGAGAGCACAATGAGGGTAACAGTGAGCTTAAGATGAACTCTTCCAGTTTGTAAACCAAATTAAGCAGAATATTTTCAGAGTCGAATTATATTTCCGCTTAGGGATATGATCTAGTAGTAGACCTGTATGGCTGGACTTCATCTGGTCTTTTCTAACCTAGGGATTCTACGATATTTAATTTTTAAGGGGAGGTAAGTCATTAATAAAATTAAAGCTAGCAGGAGGTACTTTGAGTAACATATTTCCAGGTTTACAGCATGCAGCTGCCTATCAGCAAACAAGCCAGGTTACTGTTTCAAGGTTCTGTGTAGCACCAACAAGCCCACCCTACACCACCAGGACACAAAACTCCAGCTTACTTCAACGCTTTGTAGGTTATTTCCTTGACATCCATGCCAAAAAGCTCCTGTGCAGCATGTTTAAAAATGTGCTCCAGGTAACCATCAGATCTCTTCCCATCGTGCCTTACAACCTCTCCCTCCTTTGTTTCATCAAATCTTGGAAAACAACAGAAAGAAACATCAACCCCAAAATTTCATTCTTCCTCTTCAATAAAACAGTATGTTTTGCTTCTTTTCCATCTCCCCTCTCTGCCCCCAAAGAGTTTTACAGCAGGGAGTGAGAAAATATTAACATTTATTATAACTTTAAAAACTGAAACTGTTTAGGGACAGTGGAAAACAATATAAGAGGATGCAATGTATGTTCAGAAAACTTAAGCACAGGAATTTATAAAAATACATATTCGGCACAACCTAACGACTTGATTAATGGCCATTCACTGCTCAGGAGACATTACTGAGGGGAAAAAAATAGTTTTAGCCTGTGAGAATGTAAAAGAAGCTTGGACGTTATAAGACTGTGCTCACAAATGCTTCTCCCTCTCCAAGAACTGTTTGTCACAGCCTATAACACTGTGCCACCAAAATAACATTGAATCAGTACAACTGCAACCCGGCTAGAGCACTGTCTCTTCAAGAGAAGCTCTACTCTATAGCTTGGGAAACAGGTAACATCCAGCAGGTTACCAAACAGGTAACATCACTCACCTAGAGATCAAACTGCCTCAGAGTTAAGAGCCAAGCTCTGATGAGCACGAGTGGCTGTAAACTGTACTGGGACACAGGCTGGTGGCCACCAAGGTGCTGCCTGCAGGCTCATGCTCCTTTCTGGCAAAGCAGCAACCAACAGCAGTGGGTGGCAATGCTGGTTTCAGGGCAAAATACTTATCTTCAGATCAACCAACAGACAGGTTACGTCTTTGGCTTTTTACACATAAAAGCCTCTCTAGATACAGTCCAATTACCTCTTCCCAAAACACCCAGATGTGACCTCTCCTGGCCTAAGCTGCCAGCTCCTGCCTGAGCAGCAGTTCCAGCCCAGCCATGAAAACAGAATGACAATTATCACAGCAAACACCTTACCAGGGAAAAAATACATGCTGAATTTGTAATGATGACAGAGAAATATTTTTGCCCAGAGTAACTGTGGCTTCCCAGTCCCGGGAGGGGTTCAAGGCCAAGGTAGATGGGACTTGGAGTAACCTGATCCAGTGGGAGGTGCCCCTGGCCATGGCAGATGCCATCATCTGGATGGGCTTTAAGATCTCTTTCAATTCCAACTATTCTATGATTCTATTAGACGAAGTTCACCAGTTTAGTGTCTGCCCCCTCCTAGGCCATCACACTTACTTAATAGCATAGCAACTCCCCCCTCTTTTAACCTTAGGTGATTTTGCTTCAGGTTGTGTCCCCTAAATTTATCCAATTGCCATTGGCTGGTGTTCTCTAGCTACAAAAGCAAGCAGAGAGCTCAAACACCAGTTATTGTTCATGCTACTTTTTTTTAATTCCGAGTACTTTACAGAAAAATGCCTTCTGTGCTGGAACTTGCCTTAAGAAGAGGAGTTCAAGCTACATAGAATTCTCTGCAAAATCTACTTTTAAGACTCCAGAAGAGAAAAAACTAGGTCATTTGGTCTCACAGTTTGAACCAGTGCTATCGCATCAGTCTGCAGAGAAATAAAAATGGATGCAATAAAATAGGTATATTCTGAGTAGCAACTTCTTTCACAGAACAGGCTGATTTCAAAATAAACAACCATGTCTATGATTCTATGCATTTACGAAATTCATGTAATTCTCATTCTGTGTAGCAGTCACTGGTGGAAGCAACTGTAGGAGTTATACCACAAAATTGGCTTTGACACTGCTGCTCTATATTGCTTAAATTTCTCCAGCCAAGGCAAGGTCCAAGCAGGATCTAAAGCACAGTGAGATTTTAACCATTTCCAAAGCATCCCACTCTGTGCAAGAAAGCATGTTTATTGCTCCACTATCACCGCTTTGGAAAGACACCAAGGAACATCTGTCACACTTGAACAGAGATCAGCAAGCAGCATTGGCCTTTGTGACTAAGACTGAGAATTAAAACAACACGTGTGCTGCTTTCTCTGCCAGCCATACAGTGAGTAAACAAAATCTCCCCGATGCTTTGTGTGATCGCCATCTAAAGCACGTTTCAATTTTATCTCATCGTGAAAAAAAACTAACTGCTGCCTTCAGGATAAGAGATTAATCACAATTTCCTGAAAGGGTGATGCTCCTATCGATTCTACACAAAAACATCAGGGCAAGGGGAAATTCACTGCCAAGATGCTGCTCTGAGAGAGAGGGAAGCAGAGAACAGACGGGCAGCTCTGTGGCTGTGTCTCTGAGGCTGGACAGCTGGGGGCAGGCAGGGAGACAGCTTTATGCAAGCTCAAGCACGGCAGAGCTCTCAACAGGGTAAACATCCTGAGACCATCACAATTACTAGCAAGTCATGAACTTGATATATAGTCAAATTTAATACAAATGAATTAAAATATAAATGAGGAGCTACACAGATCTTCAAAAATCATAAATTTTAACCAAGTCACTAGATTGGGGTCATTACCTTGATTATCTGCTTTGTACCTAGACAGCATATGCAATTTTACATTTTCTGTTTCCTGTTACCTTTATACATAGCAACAGACACCTAAACCAATACTTTAGGGTTTCTTGGCCACTACCACAAGGGGTGAGGCTCAGGTTTTGATGCAGGCTTTTTAATTTAAAGACAAGAAACGTTCTTTTAAGTAGTTTTATCTTTATGTTGATTGCACTCAAGGATTTTGTTATTTGTCATCAAAATAAAGAAGTAATTGAAACAAAACTACTTACAAGGTATCTACAGCTACTTCAGCCACATCTTTCAGAGACACATTTTTCTGTTCCATTATCTGGACAATTTCACCTGCAGGAAAACATATGACATTTTACTTTGAACCCAAAGCACATGCTGTGCCTCTGAGATCAAACTCCAAACTGCGTAATGCCATCCTCAGCTTCTCTCTCAGATAAAATTTCAAAGACATTTCTACACTGCAGGGGAAAAAGGAGGATATGTAGTTTGGACATTACGCCTAAAGGCAAGAACCACTTGACCAAAAAGCCACTGGTGCCGATAATGCATTTGGAATGTTCTCACTAATCCCACTGGAGATTAATTAGTGATCACAGACAAGCAAGACAATGATTTGCATAACTCTTACCCTTCACAAGGCTGACAAGAACAAACACCTGAATCTTGTTTTCAGACAAGTACCAACTTCCAAGGGCAGTATTTGTCACTTCCTCTTCCCCACACAACAACTACATTACCAGAAGCACAAACACCTGTACAAAAAGCTGCCAAAAATTGTGCCAGGGCAGGTTCAGATTACACATCAGGAAGAATTTTTGCACTGAAGGGTTCTCAGGCATTAGAAGTGGCCGCCCAGGGAAGTGGTTGAATCCCCATCCCTGGAGCTGTGTAAAAGATGGGCAGACGAGGTGCTCAGGGATGTGGTTTAGTACCGAGCAGGCACAGTTGGACTTAATGATCTCCAAGGTCTTTTCCAACCAAACTATTTGAGGATTCTACTATTTTTAAAGCAGAAAAAAGGCACCCCTACAACTGGATCAGACTCAAAAACAAGCTAGCCCTGGCACAAATGCTACCCTAACAACAGTGATGCACTTAGATCTTGATAAACAGTAAAAGTTGAAAGAAGATTTAACCTGATGTCAGAACACAATCAACTTCTTGTGAATTATACAAGGCAGTGTAGAAATCTTCCCGCAAGGCTTCCAGCTTCTTGTCATAACAAGGCGCCACAACTACATGGAATATTTTGTCAGGAGACAAGTTCTGTGGAAGATGGAAGAGAGCACACGTGAACTGCATGAAGAGCAAAATACAGCTTCAAGGACGACAAGGACAAAACCTCTCATCATAAATTCTGCGCATGCTAATACCAGTTCTCAACCCCAAGCAATTACTTTCCAAGACTGCTATGTGGACACAGCAATACATCCTCATATAATGTGGATGCAGGTAGACTGAAGTATGCTACAGAAAAAGAACAGCAATTTTTTCAACATACAAAACTACAACGAAAAGCTTTGTTTCTAGCATATAATGCTTTTATTGACCTCTAGATACCAGAGAAATTTTTACATTAGCCTCCACCACTCCTGTTTTGGCTGTGCTACAGAACTACGCACACAAAATTTAACAAGAATCTCTTTAGCTACCCTTGACTTAATTTTATCTACTATATCAAAATTCATGTTGCACTGCGAGCGCAGGGACTGCTGCCAGGTCACATTGCTCCTCATGAAACAAGGTTCTTTGTACCTTCTTATTACAAGCACTTGTATAACAGCAGAGCACCATTTATTCTTCAAGTAAAAGACAATTCAGGAAGATGCTTTACCATTTTATAAGACATCAAGATCAGTATTAAAAACCACTAGCCCATCTTTTTAGATGAGTGTAATGGTTAAAATAAATCAGATTTACCAACCTTCTGCCTGGCAAAGTAGCCCTTCACCAGGGAGCCCATGATCTGCTGTGGAGACTTTGCAGTGCAAATGTGAGGGGTCACCAGATTGGTAAGTACCCTCTCAGCGTACCGGATCCACCCTGGAACAACAGAAAATTACAGTTTTGAATGGGCACAGAAGTGTGAGAAAGGGGCAGCAGCTGCAGATCAGCTCTTAAAAATGAAAGACACGTTCATAGCAGGTAGGGCATTTCTGCACAGGCTGGAAGCCCAACCTTAGGAACTGCAGGAAACCTCAAGGCTCCGTTAGCAAGGCTTTACAGTTGGCTATCAATAATTCACGGTGTCATTAATTCTAAACCTAGAAGCCACCGTGAACTTCATGGCCTATGACATCCTTTCTAACGCAGAGATTTAACAAGCAGAAAGTGCAGGACCCCAGCTAACAAGGAGTAAGTTGGCTTCCTAGACCTCAACCCTTGATCACCAGACACTACAACAAATGTGCTGTTCAACAGCTTAGCTGTAACCTCCTGTTTCCTGAGATTTCATATCCATGCACCCAGCTTGCCTCCTTTAGAACAGAAGTCACATGAAAGCATTATCACAAGATGAACATGGATTAAGCCTGGGAAAAAATGGCTTCTTTTATTATTGTCAGAGCAGCCACACCTTCTTTTGAAAAAAACCCCACACAGTAACAGACTGAAATCTCTCTGTAGTCAACACTAGGCCTTAGTTCCTCAAGTTCCTCTCCCTTTCACCAGCCTCCTTCAGCATTCCAGTAGGATTAGCTGTGTACATTCACAGCACCCCAATACACAAAACAGTTCCACTATTTCCCTCCTCCCTGAACATGACAAATGAGCAGTTTAAGATATTTAGTGTGCAATTCTTTCTTAGACACCGTAGCTTTTACTGAAAACAGCCTAGAATCTTTCACAGCAAGGATTCAGAATCCTAAATGGTGCAGAAGCATTCGGCCCAGACTTCTGGGAATGTGGGCTGCCTTCGGTGCGAAGAAACAGTGAAAAATATCATGCTTAAGTCTTTTACCTTCAAACGGATCAGTGCTTACATAAAAGCGAAAAACTGCTGTGAAGTACATGCTGTAGGGAAGGTAGAATCTGTAGGTTAATTCTTAAGCTTGAAAATAACAGCTCTGAGTAAACCTGGCAATGTTTAGAACACTGCCATAAAGGCCAACAGCAGCACACCACAGGGATCCAAGCAGCATTCAGACTGTTTGTCTCTATGGTAGAGAAGTGGTTTTCCCAGTGCAACAGAATTTTTCTACTGAAAATGAGAAAGTAAAGATTTGGGGAACAATGAGGATCCTCCAGCTGTTTAAATACTCTCAATTCCTGTTAAAGTACAGCCTTCAAGATACATAGATAACAGTCGCCATGGGAAATCTCAAAGAATCATAGAATCATCTCCCATAAGCATCTCTTTCTGTTGTAGAAGGAGCAAGGGGCTATAATTTACGTGTCACAACTGTGCCGAATTGCTGGACTCCGAATAGAAAGTTTGCTTGATGTCCAACTTCAACTGGGACTTTAAGTTCATGGTATTACCTGCACCAAAGGACTTAACTCCTTTGTGCTTGGTACAAAGGCTGCATTGCCATATTCTGCATGACATATATATCCTGTTTCTTAAACTGCTGTAGTCTCAACTGCTGTCAGAACAGAACAAACATTGCCTCAAACAGAAGGAGGACAGTTTTTATAACCCTTCTGTCTTGGACCTCAGCAGCATTTCTGGAAAGTGTTTCCCTTATGCTGCCACCAAAGCACTCCCGCCTCAAGGCTAAGGTTCAGAATTGCAATGTTTTATGTAGTGTAGTCATGAACTACAAGGAAACTTTCCTAAACCCCTAGAGACTTCTGGCAGGTCTTGCCCAGAGCAATGCCTTAAACTGTTTCTTTCCTTGCAGTGGACGGAACAAGTGCCTTGCAGCCCCAGCTCCACAGTGACCATGAGTCACTGTTTAATTATACAAGCAGCCTTGGTGAACAAGCAACACGAGACATTTATCTGCACTCCATACACATGAGCTGTTTCAGCCTGTGCATCAACAGAGCTGAATTGCAAAGCCACAGCTATCGGAAGCCTAGGATACCCCGTTCTTTTATCAATGTCATCTGTACCTGTGCAAACCTGTACTCTCCATACACTCACGCCATTTGTTAGATTGTGTTAGCACCAAAGATCAATAAGTCCCTAGAAACCACCCTAAGTTCCTACAGATGTGGTTCAAAAAGTGCTATTTTTAGTGGTTTATTGCAAATAGATCATCAAGACGCATGCTGAAAATATCTGCATCAGCATGAAGCACAGAAAGCCTACGAAAGCTTTTGCTACTGTAAAATCACATTCCTGTGAAAGGAAATAGGTTTGGTTTACTGGGACAAAAGCATTTGAATCTGCAATAATTCTGCTCTCCCTGTGAGGCTGTAAGCCTGTCCTGTTGACCTGCTTTAGGAGTTGAGAGGCTGGCAAGGTGTTACAAATGCTGCCTGCCTCCCAGAGCTGGGAGGCTCCAGGCTGCTTACCTATTCAGCAAATTAAGGAAGAGAAGCGATCACTCCTGAGCTGTTACATAAACAACAGCAGCTACACTAGTGTCCATGGAACAAGAAACAAACCCCAAATAGATCACCACTCTTTCTTTTAAGGGAGCAGGAGAAGGAGGTAAAAACAATTAAGATATGGACAATAAAATGGCCTTTTACTGAATTCTGGGACTATAGAGACCACTATCTTTTGCTCAGGGTAGATTTTACATCACATACCGCTCCTGCAGAGGGTGATACCGCTGTGGAAAGTTCCACCCAAAGATAAAGGAAAGTACAGCAGTTACACTGGACCACATTGACCTCAATATCTACAGAGCTATATAAAAAAAAAGTTTGTGATAAACACAGCCAGTAAACAACATTTCTGGGAGCAATTTCTGTAACTGGGGGGTAGAGAGAGGAAGGAGAATGGGGAATAGAAAATGCAGCCAGACAGTTACAGTTGGGAAATAGGGCACAGCCTTATTTCAAAGATGACTAATGATGATTTTTTTTCTGTAACTGCTGTCAAGGAGAATGAAAAACCTCTACTTCCAAAATGGGTTTACAGCAATATTTTGTTTCAGTTTCCCATAACTGGAAAGCACTCGGACTTCTGCTAACATTTATCCCACAGCAAATGCTAACACCACAGTGAGCACTAAAAGCAGGAACAACCTTCCACAGGATAGATGAGGACAAGAAAAGTGCCCCATTAACCCTTCTAATATATTTCCAATGAAAGCAGCAGGGAATATGAGCCGTTTTGAGATGAAGAAAATTAAAGTTATCTCAGGAGTAGTTCTAAAAGAAATCCTCAAGTGTTGAATTTTAAATGAACCAGGTACAAGACAAAGCTAGGCAACAGAGGCTGCTTCAACCTCACAAGCTTTCGGCGGAAAAAACATGACATATAGTATGTCTGCTCCTGAAGATAAGAGGTAATGCCAAAATTGACAGTAACAGAAAAGAGACTTTTCCTCTCACTACCTCTATGTTGCTCCTACAGTGTAACACACTTCCACTGCAGAATACACCACGCAAACAGAAGTATGATTCAAATAGCAGTATTTTAACTTTAAGCCAATGACAACAGCACATTCTGGGGATCATCAAACACAGCTCTAACTCACTCCATTGTCACTATAAAATTTCTTAAAAGAATGCAATCCGTTTCAGTTATTTGAAAGCTAAAAGAATTATTCTTGCATTTTTTATTAGAATATGAAAAGCAACACCAGGAATTTTAGGGTGGAGTTTGGCCCCGAAGTTGTTCAAGTGCTCTGTATTATCCAAGGCTGTGAACTTCAAGTAGTCAGAGTTTTCTTTGAACAGCAGTAATACAGTTTACTCTCCTCACCTTTTACAAAGCTCCAATAAAAGAGAATTGTTAAGATGCGGATAGGGATTTTATTGCAGCCTTTTTATCTGTGTAAGGCCCTAGACGGAATCAGCCCAGGCCTTACCCAGCATGATCTTCTCTTCTCTGTCTGTATGGTTCACATTTATTGCTGTAGCACCTCACTGTATGGGAAAGCTGATGGTGCTTTTTGGAAACAAATTCTGTTCTCCCAACAGATCATGAACACACTAAAAACAAACAGCATGACTGGTAGCCAGTACTGTGTGAGGTATTCTGAATCTCTCAAAAGCAAAGGCAAAACGCTGCAAGTTACGTAAGGTTCCCCACGGAAACCACTCTTTGCTTAGGTCCTTGGTAGCATCATGAGACTAGGTCCACATGCAGGAAGACTGGAGAAATAGGTTCTCACCAGGGCAAGCAGAGGCAAACATTGGTAAGGCATGATCCTCCTGGTTCCTCCGTTGATACCGCTGCACAAATTCCCTCTGGCTCTCCAGGATACTGAAATCAGCAGCTATAGTGGTGTCAAATACATAATGCACCCCTATGAAAGAAAGCAGCAAGAAAACGTGAATTACCAGAATGCTTTCCATCTCACAGACTTCTTTCCAAGTCCCAGATCTACAGAAAATCATAGAGGATCAACAGGTATAATCTTTCCCCTCTCCAAATTTTCACAAACAGTGGAATCAAAAATACAAGTCAGATTTTGCAAAGTTATCTTCTAGGTTATGAATTTAAAATGACCCCAAACTTGCTAATGCTGGCTAGCTACACTCCAAAGAGCTGCCTGCTTCCCAATGAGAAGCCTGCTTTTAGCATGTATTGGCTCTCTGTTTAACCTAAGGGGGTTTTGTGACTCCTAGGCTACATGCAGTGACTCTTGTGAAGGAACGCTCCTTTCAAGATGTGCTGAAGTCACATCCTGTAATCCACAAAAAAAACCCTATCTATGAGGTGCATCCTCTACTGCTGAAGGTGTCTGCAAAGACGCATATCACCAACATCACAGAGACCTCCTGCCTGCTAAGTTAGCAGCACACTCCCTGTGTGCCTACGTAACACAGGGCACGTCCCTGCAGTGAGTGAGACACTGATAATTAATGCATTCTGAGAAAACTGGGGCCCATCAGAACTCAGCACTCCTTTGAGATGAAGGAAATACACTTAGAATCATAGAACAACCAGGTTGGAAGGGACCCATCGGATCTTCTAGTCCAACCATTCCTATCAAATGCTAAACCAAGTCCCTCAAGACCTCATCCACCCGTGCCTTAAACACCTCCAGGGAAGGGGAATCAACCACCTCCCTCGGCAGCCTATTCCAATGCCCAATGACCCTCTGTGTGAAAAACTTCCTCCTAATCTCCAGCCTAAATCTCCCCTGGAGGAGCTTGAGGCCATTCCTTCTTGTCCTGTCCCCTGTCACTTAGGAGAAGAGGCCAGCTCCCTCCTCTCTACAACCTCCCTTCAGGTAGTTGTAGAGAGTAATGAGGTCTCCTCTCAGCCTCCTCTTCTCCAGGCTAAACAACCCCAGCTCTCTGAGCCATTCCTCATAGGGCCAGAGATTGGTACTTGGTACAGAGATGCAATAAAAACAAATGCATATATACGGACGAAACAGTTTATAGGTTTACTAATGTCCTCTTCCTTCCTCCCTCCCTCAAGTACATACCCCCACTCCCCCAAAACCAACAGGCAAAGCAGTCTTCATTTTTTTAAAACAGAACTTTGTATATATAGCACAAAGACCAAAGCTTTAACACAGTACAGGCAGATCCCACAGTTCTTGCATATTCTGATGACAGAAAACAACAGAACTGAGAGTCTTCTAAAAATCTGTGTCAACGTGACTGTAAGGCATTAGGATAAGACTTCCCTCCTTCTTCAAGTTACAAAATAAAGGGAAACTTTACAGCAGCTCATGACCAAACCCTTCCCCATTTCTTGGCAGTGAAGCTTTTGAAGACAGTTCTAGAACATCTTTCTGTTCTGTGGCCTTTCCTCTCAACAGGTAATGCCTCCAGACCATTTCCCAAACTGGTGTCTGCCAGACTAGTGCACTGCTGTTAACATCACCGAGTGCGTATTTCAGACTCTATAGGAGGCTGTGCCCTGGCACTTAATGAATGCGTAAAAAAGAATCCTGCTGAAGAAGCAAGAATAGAAACAATCTCCCCTTTCTGCTCCACCACCATAACAGAGCCAAACTTACCAAGACTTTTGAGGAAACCACAGAGTCTCTTGGCTGCATCATTCACAGAGAGACTGAATTTAGCAGCAAAATAAGGCAATGACTGAGGGCATATAGACACTGCCAACACTTTGTGTTTTGAGGTATCACATTTCTGGTAAACAAAACAAAAACAAAAGAAACAAGGTATGTAATTCCAACATGGTAAGGTTCCATACTTCCCTCCCTTTTTCCACCTCTGGAGTTACTTGCTGTCCTATGCTTCAGTGGGTCACGTTGTTAAAACCCCTACAACACAACTACCACACTTCCATCTTATCAGATGTTCCTCTGCTTGTTTGTGTTCAGCTCTCATCATCTGTAGGTGAAGCTTTTAGAGAACTCAGGAAATCTGTCCCTTCTAGGACAATTTTGTGGCTGATCTTCTAATGGCATAAGGCAAGTTAAAAGACCTTCAGCACCTATGATGTTCTAGAAATGCAAATATGTACATTTAAACAGATAAACTGTTACAAATCCAACCCAACAAATCACAGACTGGATCCTTTGTTAAGGCTCTTATGTCTCTACTGTTTCTAACACTGAGGTTATTGGGGGAAAGTGGCAAGATAGGAGCCTCGAAAAACCAGTGCTTGTAGGCACTGAAGAATCCTTTCAGAACACTTAAGACTGTGCAATTCTACAGCTCTGATGACTGTGACATTTACTTGAAGATGAATCTTTTGTTTTAGTCAGGACATTTTCCACACCAGCAGAACCCTTGGCAGAAAAACCACGACCACACCACAAATGAATCTCATCCTAAAAACATTAGAGACCATAGTTTGTATTTAAGATACCCTAAATGCTGTACAACGACCCTGCAAGCAGACCTTGTGACTGCCTGGAAAGCATCTCCCTTGCTCACTGTCCTCTTCTGGATCCCTGAGGTTCTGATCAAGGTACCAGGCTGCCTCCCTTTGTGAGCTTCAGGCCCCTCTATGATCCAAGAGATCTTTTTCCCCACCTTTTCTTCTCTTCTTCTCAGTACATTATCATCAACCTGCATAGAGAGTTAAACTAGTTCTAAGAAAACTCAATTGCTATGTAACTAATCCTCTTATTGATGACACCTCCAGATCAAGAAAAAGTATCGGTTCTGGTAGGTTTTGCAAACCGAGTATGGACGTAAGTCTGAAGCAGAAATTAAGTAATTCATTCAACATCAAGATCTGAAGATCTGACAACCATACATAGCACCTAGCCTCTCGGAAATACAGATCTCAGCAGAAATAAAGACAGCAATAGAACATTTTTTTAAGTTTTGCTAAGAATTTGGACAAACCCCCCCTGTTCCAAACATAGGCAGCTCAAATATATATTAAAATCAAATCTACTTTCAAAACTACACCTTGATAACTTTGTATTATATAGACACAAAACTATTCAAACAGTCCTAGTAATAAGCACGTGACTATTTTATAAACACAAAACTACAGAAAAATTTATCACTGTAACGAGGTAGTTGTTTTCCAAGAACTTCACTACTGCAGGTGCAGTGACCCTCCCCTGGCACTTAGGTTAAGTGCCACAATCTTGCATATCTAGTGCAAAATTATTTTCAGTACTTTGCAGTTTGCCTGCAGTTTTCACTTCCTCTTCGGAAAAGCATATCCTGACAAATCTCCACATTATCTGCCTTGGGAAACCAAGCTGCTTAGTCATACTGTGACTTCCTCTTCTTCATAGAAAACAGCATGTTATTGTTTTTGCCATTTTACCTTATTAAGGTTAAGAACACGAAAAAGCTCCTTCTGATTCTGTTGAAAAACTCTGGTGCCTTCTTCTGATGTCATGCAATTGTCACATGCTAGGCAGTCGCTAAGGAGTATTTTAGCATTAGCCAACGTATGAAACTCATTTTTCTGGGAGGAAAAAAGAAAAAAAAGGGAAACAAACAATGATCAATGGATTCTCAAGACCTCTGCAATGACCCAGCTGAACAGCAAACCCATTCTTGCTGTTTCATTTAAAACAAGACAATCCATGACACTTGCATAACACACAAAATTATTTAAAAGTAATCAAAATAGCTTGTTACATCCTTCTTTGTGGCTCTACTCCTATTATTACTGTGAAATTGCAAAATGTTTAAGCATAAACATAGATCCACATTCGAGCAACTTGATTTGCATTGCAGATCAGAGCCGATGGTCCCCATCGATTTATCCAGCAACTGAGAGAACTTGTACCTGAGCTATTACGCCTCTCTAATAGCTGATGCCTCTGAAATGCCAAAACAGTGGATTCCGACCATGAGGCAAAACAAAGAGAATGCAGCCCTACTGACTAAGAGGTTCACACTCTGGCTACAACACCACTGGCAGCTGAGCTACTGGGAGAAGAAACACTTGGATGGCAGTGCAGCACAGCCAGACTACTCACAAAAATCTAAACAAAAATCCTTCCATTAAGAACCCATTCCCAGGGGAACAGTGCTCTTGTCAAGAACAATATGTTTGTCGTATATAAAAAAATAACTTGTTTTGGACACTTGTGCTGCCCAAACCCCCCTTTTTGCCTTATGAGCTGTTTCCATCTTGGACACACGATGTAAAATTCAAAAAACATTTCTTTAGAATGTCCATTTCTGTTTTGCATTTGCATTCTAAGAGATTTTTATTTCATTTTTTTAAACATTTTCAATTCTAAGTTACGAGACGTCTGAAAGTGCTCATAGTTTCTTACAAATGCTTGATCATTAGTGCTCTCTTTAGAGCATGAAAAGTTCTCTGCTTGCAACCTCCTCAGGCAAACACGACAGAAGAAACAAAAATAAGAGTGTAATACAATTTTTAGAGGAACATTACCTCTTCCAAACCATCACTTGAGCTCACTGCATCCACAGATGTACTTTGCGTATCATCATTTTTCTGTTTTTTACTGCATTCCTGAAACAAAACACAAAGCACAAGTACTACAAGGAACATGCTTACTGTTCGGTAAGAGCAGGTTTGTACAGTTAACAACTCATCCAGCTCCTTCATGCGTTTTGGCAGTGTTAAACCCTCACGTTCCCATGCAATGCCCAGTTCCCAAGTGCATTTCCCAAGGTGAGGCTGACTCTTTGGACATCCCTCGTCTCCTGGGGCCGCTCTCCAAGCCAAGGAGCAGTGATGTTTGGGATGGTAACACCAGTACCAACGCTGGCAACGGGCATGGGGCTGTGTTCCCACAGCCAAGCAGCCACTGACCTTGGAGCGGCAGCCGGTCACTGCTCTGCACCCCAGGTGAACAGGGATGGGATGGGATGGGATGGGATGGGATGGGATGGGATGGGATGGGATGGGATGGGATGGGATGGGATGGGATGGGATGGGAGGTGCGGACACGGCTGAGGGGAGCAAAAAGAACCCACCCAGCCGCCCCCACTCACCTTTTTGGTGCAGTTCTCGCACTTCATTTGCGATCCGGCTGCCGAGTCCTCCTTGTCACTGGGGCTGCGGGACAGAGCAGAGTGGGCAGGCAGGTCAGACCCAGTGCCAGCCCTCCTCCTTTTCCCTCCTCCTCCCCTTCTCTCCCTCTCCTCTCTTCTTCTCCCTTCCCTCTTCCAATCCCTTCTCCGTCCTTCTCTCCTCCTACCTCCTCTTTCTCGCATCTCCCTCCTCCTCCTCTTCCTCCCTCCTCCTCCCTTCTCCCTCCTCTCCTTTCTCCTCTTCTCTCCCTCTCCTCTCTTCTTCTCCCTTCCCTTCTCCTTCCTCCTCCTTCTCCCTCCTTCTCCGCTCTCCCGGTGCCGCGCTGCCCGTTACCCCGCTGGCTGCGGCGGTGCCGCTGCTCGCCCGTCGGGCGGAGGCGGGCGCGGGGCTCATTGCGGACCTGCGGCTCCGCACGTACCGCGGGGCGGGACGGGGGCGGCTCTGGCAAGGCGGGGACCGCCCTCAGCCCCCGGTACCTCCCCCCAGTACCGCCCCCGGTACCCTCTCCCTCGCTCCTACCATCTCTGCCCCCACCCCAGGTAACCCGCCCCCGTTACCCTCCCCATTACCTCTCCTTTTACCCCACATCACCCTCCCCGTTACACCTCTTATTACTCCCCCCTTACGCTCCCCGTTACTTCCCCCAGTTATCTCCCTCCCCGTTATCTGTCCCATTACCTCCACCCCAGTTATCTTCATCCCAGTTATCTCCCTCCCCATTACTGCCCCACCATTACCCCTCCCTGTTACCTGTCCTGGTTACCCTCCCCATTACTTCCCTCCCGGTTACCTCCCTGTTATCTCCCTCCATTGCCCTCCCAGAGCCTCATAGGTTCTGTTTTCCAGCCCCTTCACCAGCCTTGTGAACGGTTCTGGCTTCTCTGGGCTTGCTCCAGAGCCTCAACATCCTTCTTGTGCTGAGGGGCCCAGAACTGGACACAGTATTCAAGGAGCGGCCTCCCCAGTGCTGAGTCCAGAGGGAGAATCACCTCCCTGGACCTGCTGGTCACACCATTTCTGATACAAGCCAGGATGCCATTGGCCTTCTTGGCCACCTGGGCACACTGCTGGATATCTCCCCATTACCTCCCTCCCAGTTACCTCCCCATTATCTCCCCCCATTACCTTCCCCGTTTCCTTCCCTGCTTACTTCCCACCCCATTACTGCCCCCGTATTACTCCCTGTTACCTCTCCCTGTTACCCCCCCCCCCCATTACCCTCCCTGTGCTGTCATCTCCAGTTTTGGTGACAGAATGGAAGCGCCGATGATGCTGTTCCCATCAAAAATCCATCATTCAACAGACACCTCAGCCCCACAGGCCCCCAGGTACCAACTCAGGTGCTTATGCCACATGTCTGTTGTCTTTCTAAACCTCAGGCTTTAACTCTTAAACAGAAAAGTTCAGTCCCTGTTATGCTCCTCTTTTAGCCCCATCTGACAGCTACACAGAGGAGTTCTTCTGGTCTGAAAGGACATTTTAGAAGAGAGACCACAGAACTCCTAATAAATGTGTGATTTCCCAACTGAGCTGCAGCTTCCCTGTGTCAAGAGCCAGGTGAATTCCCACGTGAGGTCTGATGCTTTAATCCTGAGGGGGCTGAGCACACCAGGCATGGCTGTGGAACAACAGGAAACGGTTCTGGCTGCACAACGGTCACCCAAAAGGAGAATAATAATGTAATCTAAATAATGTAACTGTTGGTAAAAGACATCTTCATTTAGGGAAGCAAATGTTTATGGATCTGTGTTAAAGCTCCAACAACCAAATAAACCTGTGTTCTCAAGATCACCTCAGGGAAGGAAGCAAAAGTAATGTTCTTAATTTACAAGTTCCTGGTAAGTTGTTATTATTGGGGCCAAGGAAATAGGGAGTTTATTACTTTTACCATCATGAAAGCAAACAAACACTTCCTTACTGCCCATCTGAAATAAAACAAGCTGATACTGCTTGACACTTACCCTGCAAAAGCACCACCGATCCTGGCTGGAGGTAAAAACTATCATAGCTTCAGTAATCACTTTCTATGCTTCCGCTATCTTCATTCAAAACACCTTATCATTTCATAGTAGCATATTAACATAAATATTTTAAAACCACTACAATCTCTCTAGAGCAATTCCTCTGTGATTTAAGAACATGCACTTCCTACAAAATAGCTGGAATGCAGCAGTAACTGACATCTTGTTTCCTGTTCCTTTGGATGAATATTTTGATACCAAAAAGCTGTGCCAGTCTTGCAGCTCATTCTACAAGGATACAATAGCCAGAGTCACACTGACAGATATAGTGAGAGCACAGATGAGAGCTCTAAATGAAGAACGTGGTGAGGTTCACGCTTAAAGGCATGGCTAAAATCCTTCTGTTTCACACTGTGATGATTACACTTACATTTATTATCCAGACTTGATATAGTGATTCTTCAAAAGACATGACAGTTTGGGATATTTCTGTAACTCTGCACAGATCATATTTAAAATATTTTTTTCTCTCCATATTTCTTTATATCCACACTGCAGAACAGATTAACTACATGAAAATGGAAGTGTGCAGAAACACTAAGAACATCTTAGGGACACATCTTAAGTGTACCCACTTCATTCATGGCTTAGGAATAATTAGACTGAATATCAATTTAAGAATTCAAACAAAAAAAAGAGCAAAAACTACAGAGCATGCAAGGAGTCAATGTTTCAATGCACAGCATACACTTAGACTTATATAATCATTAGGTAAGTGATGTTCTATGTATTTTATTGCCAAGAGCAGCACTTCCCTCCCCAAACATCCGATCAGTTACCATCAGCACAAGTCAGAGTGAAAAAAGCACCATCCTGTTTTAATCCCTCTCCAGGGAAGCCACTGTTACTGCCTTTGCCTGGCAACACAAAAAGCTTCCCTATGTCAGCAGCAAGCAGCACTGGAGGCTGTTCATGGCCTCTCTTGATGTCTTTGGCCTCCACTGCTACACTAAATATTTACACCTGCACCAAAAGCATTTACACCAAGAATGAAATACAAAACTACCTATTCCTCTATGAAAACAGTATGCTGCAAACAACCTCGGGAAGCTTTAAAGGCTACCTGTCAGTGCTGCAAGGCACTGCAAGCTGTAAATGCCACCTCAAGTTAGCAACAGCATGTGCCACTCAACGGTTGTCAGGAACAGGCAAAAGATCTTGGCTACAGCTGCTAAGCCTGTACTCCATGGAATTGGCACTCCTCAGGCTCTATACATGCTGTTCCCATAGAGGTCAGAGGGATGATTTCATTTATAACAGGGATTTACAGCCAACTGAGTCCAGCTGCAAAACAACACTGCTTTGGGGCTGTTTCCAACCAACTAGTTAAAAGCAAGCACACTGGGAATTTTACCCTGGAATGTTAGTAAGATCACATGTTTATTGCACTGCTGAATTTCAAAGTTTAAGACCTCTGGAGGAAAAAAAAAATCAAGCAGAAAAGAGTATTTAGAAAAGAGTCTGATATTAAAGAAAAGCACCAGAAATATAGGAAGTATCAAACTAATGCAAAATAAAGGCCAGATCTGTTACATCTGCATGTCATTGGGTTTAGATCCATGACTTAGAAGTGAATTTACCATATAAAACCTTACAAAAATCTCATTTTATATTGTCAAGCATTTAGTCTGTAGTCAACCACATACTTCTGAATATTTCTTCTAGCAATAGAATTGTTTCCACAGCAACATGTTTTGGAATTCATGCTATTCTTTAAGTTCAAAACTGGGCTGTTTCTTCTTCCTTTTCTATTGCTAGGCATAATGCCACTTACTTATCTAAAAGTGCTGGTGTAAAATCCCCAGGTAATTGCAGAATAAATCTTGTAAGAATCATTTAGCAACAGCAGAAGCTTAAAGTATCCTTGCCATATTCCTGTTTGGACAAGTGATTGATTGTGTGTGTGTGTGGTATTTCCCATAGTTGAAATAATTTCTACCTTCATAATTAAATTAAGTCATATCGTGTTATTCTACCATGGTCTTTGCAGAACTGGAGACTATATAGTTGCTAATAATTTTGCAGAATACTAAGATGGAGCAAAACGCTTTATAGTTTATATTGACTATAGGGGACAGATGAGTTTCTTACTTATTTCATTCTACTCTAGACACAATGAAATATTTGCTTCATACCACTCAAAACAGGTTAACATCTGGTTTCTGGAGAAACTGGTTGGCTATAAAAGCTGACTGACAACTGCTTATGCAAAAATTTCTTCTAAGAGGCAGTCAGATGCTTGTTTGGGTTAGGAACACGTTGTTGGAGCAAGAATATAAAACTTTATTATATACAGTAGTTTGAATTAGTTGCAAATCAAGAAAAGAAATTATTTAAATGTAGTAGTTTTAAAGTTACAAGAAATCTTAAAACCTAGTGGTGTAGAAAGAAGTGTTAGTTACTCAGGAATGCTAACAACACCATGAATACAAAGGCTTATACAGGCTCAAAGTTTCTTTTACAACATTAAATGATTGTTCTGCTGTAATGCTTCTCTTATTTCTCACTGGTAACTTTTCTTTGGAAGACCTTGAGTTGTTCCTTCGCAGTCTATTGAGCTGTGAGCTAGAACACTCACACAGCTGTTCCTCATGGAAAGCATAAGATTAATGTAACAAATTGATTGCTTGTTGCTAAAGGAGGATTGTTGAATCAGCTTGCTAAACAATAGCCTGTATTAATTGCGCAAGGTATAAGAATCTGTTGTGAACCTTGATAAACTGGGCAGTAAATTCACATTGGACATTTGCCCAAAAGAAGAAAGGTAAAAAGTTCACAATAAAAAATTATTTTTCCTCCAAGGATGATGAGGGAGCCTTCTTCTGCACGACCACCAGAAGACACGCAAGCGCAGTAAGAGCTGATAAAAAACTTGCTGATGAAGTCATTGAAACATACATATGCATTATGCAATGATGTAGCCTGTTGAATATACATTAGACTGCGAAACCTCACAAGAATAAATTGCGGTCACATTTAACAGTCGGTGGAACCAGATTTGGGTACTGACTGTCCCCTGGTTCCCGGGGCCTCATAATAAAGCACCACATATAACCCTTCCCGGAGTGTTATGTGTTTGTCACACCGATGCTAACAACGTGATACTTCTTACATTCTTTTTTTTTCTCTCCAAATCCAGAAGCTGGTACCTCATGACTTGCCAGCATGCCAGTTCATCCTGCAGTTCCTCATAGCGTTTCCCCTTTAAAACAGTTACACAAAACCTGGAGCTCAGTTTGCATTTTCTGCTTACAGTTAGTTAAACCTCTTGGCATCTGTCTTGAGAAGAAGTTTATTTCCTTTTTTATAATGCAGTTTAAGCCACATGACCTATAGAAACTATTATGCACCCAGGAAAATCCCTGAAGGGGCCCCTCAGAACTTTAAGACTTCTCTTTTCCACAGCTCCATTACTTCAAAAGCTTCTAAAGCGAGTAACTAGCCTGGCATAAAGGCCTATTGAGAATTCAAGGCGCCAAGATAAGAAAAAGGTGTCAGTTTCTAGGGAAGTTGAGGGAGTATTTTAAGCAATATATCTTTGCTCAGGATGGTTGTGAATCCTCCCCCCTTGAAGATCATAGAATCATAGAATCACCAGGTTGGAAGAGACCCACTGCATCATCAAGTCCAACCATTCCCATCAATCACTAAACCATGTCCCTCAGCACCTTGTCCACCTGTGCCTTAAACACCTCCAGGGAAGGTGAATCAGCCCCCTCCCTGGGCAGCCTATTGCAATGCCCAATGACCCTTTCCGTGAAAAACTTCTTCCTGATGTCACAGAATCACAGAACCACCAGGTTGGAAGGGACCCATCGGATCTTCTAGTCCAACCATTCCTATCTAACACTAAACCAAGTCCCTCAAGACCTCATCCACCCGTGCCTTAAACACCTCCAGGGAAGGTGACTCAACCACCTCCCTGGGCAGCCTATTCCAATGCCCAATGACCCTTTCTGTGAAAAACTTCCTCCTAATCTCTAGCCTAAATCTCCCCTGGCGGAGCTTGAGGCCATTCTTGCTTGTCCTGTCCCCTGTCCCTTGGGAGAAGAGCCCACCTCCCTCCTCTCCCCAACTTCCCTTCAGGTAGTTGTAGAGAGCAATGAGGTCTCCACTCAGCCTCCACTTCTCCAGGCTGAACACCCCTCTCAGCCGCTCCTCATAGGGCCTGTAAGATAGCGAGGCTAACACAACAATGTTAATTTACTATCTGGCTTGCAAGAATTCGTGCAATAATTACATATGTCTGTGTATCGTAAAAAGTTTGTGCCTATAAAAACCCCTGGAAAAAAACCCGGAGTCGTTTCCTCCTTTGTCTGGAGCGACCCCTATCTGATCGGTTACCTGATTTTTTTCTACGCGCACTTAACCTCTTAATAAACATTTACGTTGTTAGCAACTCCTGCCTCGTCTCCTTAGCATTATCCATTGGACCCTAACAGAATCATCTACCCTCTTACTTGACCAGCACGCAAGGCCCCAAGCGCCATCTTAACTGCGGGCACACGCCGCCATCGTTGATGAGACTCCCCCAGAGCCGAGGGCCCGGAGGGGCGGTTTGTTTACCTGCTTCCTTGCCCTCACTCAAAATGGCCGCCTGAGCGTGGGCGGCGCGTCGGCGCCCCCTGGCGGCCGCTCTGTCCGCGCTCTATGGTTGAGGGCGGGCGGGGCTCCCGGAAGCGGCGGCGCGCGGGAGGGCCGTCCTGTTCAAAGAGAGTCCGTGCGCCGGGCAGGTAGTGGGGTGGGGATTGGGTTTGGGATTTGGGGACTGGATTTGGAATTTGGGGATTGGATTTGGGATGTGGATTTGAATTTGGGGATTTGAATTTGAGGATTGGATTTGGGATTTGGGGATGTGGATTTGAATTTGGGGATTTGAATTTGAGGATTGGATTTGGGGATGTGAATTTGAATTTGGGGATGGGGATTTGGGGATGGAGGAGAGAGAAAGGATTGGGGATGAGGGACAGAGAGAGAAGGGATGGAGGTAGGTGACAGAGAGAGAAGGGATCGGGGATGGGGGAGAGAGAGAAGGGACTGGGGATGGGAGAGAGAGAGAGAAGGGGTCAAGGATGGGGGAGAGAGAAGGGATCAAGGATGAGGGAGAGAGAAGGGAACGGGGATGGGGATGGGAGAGAGGGAATGGGGACTGGGGAGAAGGGAAGGACTGGGATGTGGTGCGATCTGGTGTGGTGAGAGAGTGGGTATAGAGGAGTGAGGGGAAGAGGATGGGGGGATTAGAGGGTGGGGGACCAAGGGTGAGTTGGGGGGGTGAGAGGGTGAGAAGGTGGAGGAGTGAGTCAGGTGAGAGGGATGATGTGAGAATGAGGGGGGTGAGAGGGTTGGGATGGAGGTTGAGAAGGTGGGGGGGGGGTGGGTGCGAAGATGGGAGTTGAATGGGAAGGTGAGAGGAGCACCCACCTGCTGCTGGGTCTGGGGGTAAGGAAACAGAGCCAGTGCGTGGTCCTGCCCTGAGAGGTGGCTGTCATGGGCTGTCAGGGTGCCCGTTTGGGTAGCTTCGGTGGCTCACCCCTAGCTGGGAGCTTGGAGGAAGGGTGTGGATGTTCGCCTTGGTGCTGGAGATCAGTTTAGTGTCAAACCCAACAAATTCAAGTGAAATCAGCGGCCCAGAAGTTCCTCCCTCTCTTTCTGTAGTCATAAAGTTACCTTAGTAATGTTTCTGTGTGCACTTAAAGGCAGAAGGGGGACCTTGTCACTCTCTACAGCTCCCTGAAAGGAGGTTGTAGCAAGGCAGGTGTTGGGTCTCATCTCCCAGGGAACAAGGGATAGGATGGGAGGAAATGGCCGCAAGTTGCCCCAGGGGAGGTCTAGTCTGGATATTAAGAAAACTTTCTTCAATGAAAGAGTAGTAAAGTATTGGAATAGGCTGCCCAGGGAATTGGTGGAGTCCTCATCCCTGGAGGGGTTAATAAAATGTGTAGATGTGGTACTTAAAGATGACATGGTTTAGTAAGTGTGGTGGTGTTGGGCTGATGGTTGGACTTGATCTTAGAATTTTGCTTCCAACCTTTATGAGTCTATGTTTTACGAATAATTTTATTAAGTATAACTTTAAGAAGCTGCTTTGTTGCTCTTTCTCCTGAGGCCCCAGTATTTGGAGGAGGTGCCTGTGATGCAGTTGACTTTGAATGTCCACCTTTAAGGTGACAGTGGGATTTGCGTGGTTTGACTTCACTGAATGAATATGGGATGGGAGATATGGGAGTTAGCATTGATGGATTTCAGAGAATCGTAGAATGGTTTGGGTTAGAAGGGGCTTTAGGGATCATCCAGTTCAAACCCCCCTGCCAAGTGCAGGGACATCTCCCACTAGAAGGTTAAATGTACCATTTGACAGGTATGTGTGTGAATTTCATTTCAAGTAAGGTGTGTTTGTGAAATACAGCTGGATTTCTGCGGTGAGCTTTGTCTTGTTGGTATTTTTTAGATTGCAGACGGGTTGAGGCTTTGTACATGTAGAAATGTTTTCCGGTATTTGAGAAGAGCTTGCAGGAGGCGTTTGAAAATTAAAATTTGATACTTGACATCCAGAGGAGCCTGAGTGTGCCTTGTGTATAAGTGGTTTTATCTCTTTCAGTTTCAGATTCACTCAGATGCCATGTTAAGAGATTAAAATTGAAGTTATATGTGCTTTTTATCTTACTGAAAAGACTTGGCTAGATCTGCTTTATTAAACGGGGGGGGAAAAATCCCCTGGGTTGTTTTTTTTTTTTTTTTGTATCTAAACCAGGCAGTCAGTGCAGAATTACAGGGCTGTTGTGTAGTATCCAAGAACAGCACGATGCCTAAAGGACTGAAAATTGCATACTTGTCTTCTTTGTCTTCTGTGAGAACCTGGTTGCACTCAAGCCTCCTCTCTGAGCTTTTTTCCTGGATATTCAAAAACCTGTTGAATGTTGGCATTCTTCGGGAAACTTGTGACCATGGGCCGCTGACAGCAGCTTAGGGGCTGGCTCTGTGGGAGTAGAGTCAGCTATTTAATGATTAAAGAACCAAGTCATTAGAAGGAGTCGATGTTCATTGTCTTCAGCAGCAAATGAGCTGTTTTAATGCTTGTACAATTCCCAGAATGCTTCATCACAGCAATTGAAAACATAAATACCCTTTTTAGAGATCCCTTTGGGGGAGTCTGCTCAACCCTCCTATCTTAAGTGGGGTGGAGGTTGTAACACAGAGATTAAGGCTAATGTACACGTATCTAACAGGATGACACGCTAGCACATTCTTTCATTTCCTTTTTCTGGTCTTCATAATAGCAAATCTCTCTCCTGGTTTGTGCAAGAGAAGCAGTTTGCACAATAGAAGGAGCAAGGAACCTAGGGACAATCTGGAATGGATCAGTTAGGTCCTCATGCACCTCTCATGTCTCATGCAAATCTAGTCTTTGTGCTTGTGCTGACCTTTGCAGTCAGCTGGAGAAATGCTGTCAAAGAACTTCTCACTGCCCTTACTGTTCTCTTTGGAAAGTGCTGCATGAATTAACAACAGCATCAGTTCCAGGTGCTTGTTTATGACATTTTCTTCTGGAATCTGGTTGTAACAGAAAGGAAGAGACTTTTGCCCCCCAAATGAGAAGTTGTTTGAAGAGTTTGCGTTTCTGTTATCGTTGTGCAAGTCTCCACATGACATTTTTTCCCTGCAATTTTTTAAGTGTGCCTAATTGTTCTCCTATGAGAAAGGGACTTATTCTTACCCTGGACAGCTTTTATAGTCTGGATTAGCACTTAATAATTCCTGACAAATACCAGGAAGGACGAGTGTTGGAGTCAGCAATGATTTGAAATTCTTACTTCTCTTTTCTGTGTCCAGTGAGGTTTCATGAGTCAGATTGGGCTGCCGGCAGCTTCTCCTGAAGATGTACATGCTGGTGGAAAACCGCACGAGTTCCCACCTTCATCTGAAGAGGTCACCTGGCATCCGATCCTGGTCTCTCTGCGTTGGTAAGAGCATAACACTTGGTTTATTTCACAGCTTGCTTTATGGAAAGGAGCTCATGGAATAAATTCCTGAAAGAACCTCTAGGGAATGATACCAGAGTGATTCCAGGATTCTCTTTCAAGGAGAGGAATCATCATGCTTTGATATTCTCCATTTTGCATGGCCACTAAATGAGCCTGAAGTCTACTCCCCAGTGTGGTAGTGTCACCATCAGACTGATGATTTTTCAGTCTGTCATCTGCAGGACCTCAGAGGCTCAGGGACAGAATGTTAAGGGAGTCCTAAAAGACCAAGAAAAGGAAGTTTTATTATATGCCATTTGAAGCTTCTGATGGAGGTGCATACTGACGTTGAAAACCTAGGTTTTCAGAAATGGAAAAACCCACAGTGGAGTGATGCGGGGGTTAGATCTGGCGTGTAGTTGACAGTGAGCTCTTAGTGGCTCTGGTGTGTGAAATAGGAAGTCATACAGGATATTCTGAAAAGTATCTGTTTGCAAACCCAACTGAATATGCAGGAAAAAAACCTCTGAAGTGGTACTTCTTAGGACCACACTGAGAGAGCTGATGGGGAAAATGTGGCATATCCTGCTTCCCAGCTGATTAAATCCCATTGCAGTTACACTACAGCATTTCCTTTGCTTTCAGCAGTGTTGTTTTGTTGAACTCGTGGAGATGAGATCTTTGCAGTTGCAGCAACGCTCTGGGGCAACAGGCACTTTTCCTCTGTTTCCTTCTCAACAGGAGAAAGGAGCTGGCAGTTTCTGACACCACTTCATTGCAGGAGTTTTCTTTTGTCTCCACAGACCACTTGGAGGGAAGAGTAACTCTTGTAGTGTTTGTGTTAGCACGCTCCAAGCTGTGCTGCTGCACTTGAGGACACGTGGTGTAATGTTTAGATGGGGAGTCCCTCTGGAGATCCATCCCCCATTCTGTCACGATCTCTTCTTTCTGACCTCAGCCCTAAACACTTTCATGCCTTTGCAGAAAGGGGGTGGTTTATACAGAGTTCAGAGAAACGGAACCAATTCTTATAGTGATCAACCTTGCAATCACGTTTATCCCCTTTTTAAAGAGATGATCTTGTGAATGTTCTTCTGTTTTTCACCAGGGAATGGTTTGCGCTGCTTGTTTGTCCTAATCCTCTCCCTTCTTCTCCTAGGAATAGCTTCCATAGGTTTCGCCGCTGCTTATTATAGTGCAGGTAATGGCCTATCTTTTTTTTTTTTTTTTTTTTTTTTTTTTTTTTTTAAGAATGGTTTGTTTTCTTCTGATCTGGTTTTCATGCAAACTCCTCTGTCTGCAGCTTCTGTCTGGCCTTACGAGGGCAGTGTAAGTGCAGGATGTTCAAATGCAATAATAATTGGTGCCTGTGTACGACTTACTGTGCTTTAATGCTCCGTTTCTTACTTGGCTTCCCTTTCCATTTGCAAGGGTATTTTTAATGATATTTAGTGCTCTGTGGCATTTTGTACTTTCGGTGTGTTTTCTAAATCTGATTAGCTGGTCCTCACAGCTCTCCTGGGAAGACATAGAATGATTGTTTGCCACCACAATGAAATTATTACCTTGCCTTTGATGGAAGTGCTTTGTTTCTCTGGAAACTGTTAAATCATCACTGGCAGGGATTGCTCATAAAACCATCTTTGGAGAACTGACAGCTACTGCTGCTTCCCATTCCCCCTGCAATAGAGCACAAATGGCAGGTATCCTTCCGTCGATGGAACTTAGCCCACAGGCTGTCCCATAATTCTCTTGCTGCATCCTATTAACATCAGATTTTAGAACTTAATATTTGATGGTAGGAATTGATCATCTCCGAGGTCTTTTCCAACCTCAAAAGTTCTATGGTTCTGTGAATATACTACCAATATAATCAATATTTTTATATTAAGAGCGAGTTCCAGTGAAATATGCTTGAGACACCAGTTTTATCAGCCTTTTTTCTCTTAGGACACTGCAGCGGAGCTTTCTGAACTGCTACCGAGTGCAGCTCTACTCTGCTGTCAGTAAAAGTCTGAGTAAGCAAATTGCTTAGGCTGCTGTATGTAAACATTTCCAGGACATAAAAAGCAAATGTTTGTTTGTCAAGAGGCTGCCTTTTCTGAAGAAACTTATTTGCTTCAGTGACTTTCCGTTGTCTCTTCCCTTGGTCCTCTGCCGCACAACTATTTGGTGGCTGAGAGTTTCGTGGATGCCTGTTAAGATGCCTTTGCTTTTAGGGAAGAAAAGAATGTGTAGTGCTGTTACAACCTTGGCAATAATACATGTGTTTATAATTCTGTGTGGTTTGGAGCCCAGTGTAGATGGAGTCTTTGAAAAATATCGGAAATTCCTCTATTTTCATCCTGGGAGAGAGCTGCAAAATAGTTAACATTACAATTAAAGGCTAGATTGTTGCATTGGAGAAACCTTATTTCCTTTTATTACCTTTCAAGGGAGCTCCTTGCTTTTAAAACTAACGGAATACCAGAGAAGGTGAAAAAAAAACCCACCTAAATTTGTGGTTTTTGTGTTCAGACAGCCTGGCATGGAAGCTCTTCTACGTGGCTGGGTGTTTCTTTGTGGCAGCACAGAATCTGGAGCAGTGGGAGGTGAGATGCTGAACTTGGGAAGTGAGGTCGTGCTATTCGAGCAGCAGTTGGCAGATGTGGATTCTAGGAGCACATGCACTTGCTCAGTCTGAACAGCCAAGTTATACTCTTGGGTTTGAGGAAGCCCCTTGGGGCTGTTGTACTCGATCTGGAATTAGGGCAGTAATTCTTCCACTACACAAGCATGAAAATGTGAAGCTAAAGATAAGAATGTTTTAAAGGGGAGATTTACCCCAAGCTGTTTTGTGGCCTTTTATTCCTTTTATATAAAAGAGGGAGAAAGAATAGCATGTTCAGCTGCTACATGATGATTTCATACTTGCTGTGCCAGCCAATGACAGAACAACCATTAAACAGAGTAGCTCGAACCTTTCAAGCTGTTTTCCATGGGGAAAAGTGGGGTTTGTGAAGCTGGTTTGTACCTATGTGGATGTTGATTTGTTGGGAGTTGGACTGAGAATAATAAACTGGTATATAGGCTGGACACTTCATTAACCTGAGCTGTTGTTGGGGAAAACAGCCCATGCATGAGAAACATCCTCTTACCATGGACTGTCTGGGGTGTTTGAAATCCATTGTAAGCCTGGCCCGTGTAGTGCAGCGCTTCAGTTGTGGTGGAGTTGATGACTGCTAGTGAAGAATTTAACTAGAACTGATATGTGCTGCACAGTTATACTGAGGGTAAAGGCATACATCAAAAGGGAGAATTACAGGAGCTTCAGGTTGGTGTTCAAATTTCGTTCCAGGCAAAGTATTTATTACATAAAGAATGTGGCAAGAGGGGCAGTGGAAACAACTTTAAGACCCTTCTAGAGTGTGTTAAAGTCTCAGTTAAAGCTGGAAGCAAGATTGGGATGTTCACTGTCTAATAATAGAGGGATGTCTCTAAAATTACCATGTGTTTTTCTGTGTTACCAAGATTATTTTTCTATATAACTATTTTTATTTTATGTTGAAAGTTAGCTACTGATGGTGTTTTTAAGAAAATCTTGATTTCTCTTTTTCCCTTTTACAGGAAGCTGTGTTTGATAAGAACAGGGGAACAGTCTGCCTAAAAACATTCAATCTTTACAAGAAAATCCTGACCTTCTCCAAAGGAGGCAATGAACAGGGTGAGAAATCTGGTGGGCAGAAAAGAGGACTGCGTGCATGCCCATTTAATCACTACCTCTGGAGTTCTGTACTCAGACTGGTCACATCTGCTTCCAGATTTATTTTATGTCCAAGCAGCAGATGTAATAACCTGCCTCTTGGGACACAAATGCCTCTTGTTAGTTATTTTAATCCAAGGTAACTAGGCTTACATGTTGTTTTCTGTAATAGTCCTAGACATTTCTATGAGATGGTGGTGTGCAGGTTTGTGTTTCTCTTGGCTGGCCTGCTCTGCAGGTGGGACTGGTGGAGAAATTTATGTTTTGGATCTGGGAGTTGAGATTTTTCTGATCTGCTTTTAGTAGCAGACAGATCTCCAGATACCATATAGAAGCAGGCATGTTACATCTTGCAGATACATCATACGCATTTAAAAGAGCGTTTTCAGTAGGCTTGGTCTAATGCAGGATCTCGTTTCTTCCGTTGGAGTAATTGAAGTTGAAGCACAGTCTGTGATTCAGTTGAGTCACTGTGGGGCAGGAGCTCTACTGCACACCACGAGCCTCTTTGTCAAGATATTTTTATTCTGCTTGCTAGTCTAAATCAAACCGACCTTTAGTGTGCTTGGAATACTGGCAAAATTTGGAATCTTCTTAAGTTTAATTGGCTTTTTTTTTAACAGTTCATTTTGGAGATGGAAAATAAGAGATGTGAGGAGAAGGATGACTAGTGTTTCTGAGCTTTTCTGTAGGGTATGTTTATATGTTGGGGAGCCAAGCATATCTCTGAGAGGTTATTTGGTAATACCTGTTTCAGGTACTGGTCATGTGGGGATGCAGAGAGCAGCAGATGCTCTGAACAGTTAAATCTTTCCGTATTTGTTCCATCTCACTAAACTTGACATCTGATAAGTATTTTTCAGTACAGAGTAGCTAAAAACTGTAATTAAAGTAAGTGGGAATGTAAGTAATAACCTAATGGACCCCAGTTCCCAGGAGGCCGGGTATCCTATTCTTTGTTTTGCCTGAAAAGCTCTGCAGTTGTTTGCTGTTGCAGGACTTCCACAGTTGTGTGGGATCAGTAATGGTACTGGAACGCAAAGAGTCCCGGTCAGCAAGAAATCAGTCATGTGCGGAGCCTTTACTGTAATACTAACAAACTGCTTTGCTTTCCACCTCTGTTTACAGTAGTGGCTCCGCTGAATGAGATCCGAGATGTAAAGGTGGAAGAGGAGACCGTGCGATATTTTGGGAAGGGCTACATGGTCGTGCTACGATTTGTCACTGGATTTTCCCACCCGCTGACTCAGAGCGCAGTGCTGGGCTGTAGAAGGTGCCGTGCGGGCTGTGGGTAATGGGAACACGTGAGGTGGCCAATAAAATTTCACGGTCACTAGTTGTCAGGTGTTGAGACTCAGCTGCGTTTTCATACGTGCTAATACGATCTTGTGCTGCTCGGTTTGCCTTCTTTAAAGCTTTTAATGCTTTCAGTTGCAGACATTGGGCTAACACCATCTCCCATCATAGGGCTGATCATATTTAGATATCTAAGGTCCCTTTAAGGCACCTTTTCTACCCTCATTGGCTCAGCTGTGCCATGGCAGATGAGATTAATACTTGTTTGCAAATGTGCAGTGTGTTTATCAGTTAATGAGATTTATTTTAAGCATCAATAATAAGGAATCTTGCAGCAGGAACTGTGGGAAAGGGATTGATTTCTTCTGTTGTGGAAGTAATGGCTTAGCTTGATACACCTTCACAAGGGGGATGCTCTTGGGTACACTCTATGTTGTGTATTTACTGGCCCTTCAAGTATTGGTTCTCAGGAATTAGTGTGCCTGTTCTTGTCTTGTAGATACCACAGTTCCACTGACTCTATGTTGTTTTTTCTTTTTTTGCAGTGATGTGGAAGCAATTGCCAGACTCATTACTAGTTTTCTGGAACTGGATAGAGTAGAGACCCAACAAGATCTCTCTCAGAGCAGTGAAACGGAGGCTAGCGATGCAGATGAACCACTGGATTAATATAAATAGTCATGATTAGCTAAAGAAAGCAGAGGCTACAAACATCTGGAAAATATACTGATTGTTCTTCATGAAAAGAAATCCCTCAGTTTTGTCCTGGGCATTTCTCTACATAGAATCACCAGGTTGGAAGAGACCCACTGGATCATCGAGTCCAACCATTCCCACCCATCATTAATCCATGCCCCTTAGCACCTCTTCCACCTGTCCCTTAAACACCTCCAGGGAAGGTGACTCAACCACCTCCCTGAGTACCCTGTTCCAGTGCCCAGTGACCCTTTCTGTGAAAATTTTTTTCCTAATGTCCAGCCTAAATCTCCCCTGGCAGAGCTTGAGGCCATTCCCTCTCGTCCTGTCCTCTGTCACTTGGGAGAAGAGGCCATTACCCTCCTCTCTCCAACCTCCCCTCAGGTAGTTGGAGGGAGCAATGAGGTCTCCCCTTAGCCTCCTCTTCTCCAGGCTAAACACCCCCAGCTCTCTCAGCTGCTCTGCATAAGGCCTGTTCTCCAGCCCCTTCACCAGCTTCATTGCTCTTTTCTGGACTTGCACCAAAGCCTCAACATCCTTGTTGTGCTGAGGGGCCTAGAACTGAAAACAGGATTTGAGGAGCAGCCTCACCAGTGCCGAGTACAGAGGGAGAACAACCTTCCTGGACCTGCTGGTCACGCCGTTTCTGATACAAGCCGTTGGCCTTCTTGGCCACCTGGGCCACTGCTGGCTTATGTTCAGTTGCTGCCAACCAACACCCCCAGGTCCTTCTCCTCCAGGCAGCTTTCTAGACAGACTTCTCCTAGTCTGTAGCTGCCCAGGGTTGTTGTACCTCAATTGCAGGACCCAGTGTTTGGCCTTGTTAAACCTCATCCCATTGGACTCTGCCCAGTGGTCCAGCCTGTTCAGATCCCTTTGGAGCCTCCCGACCCTCCAGCAGATCCACACTTCCACCCAGCTTTGTGTCACCCGCAAACTTGCTAAGGGAGCACTCATTGCCTTCATCCAGGTCATTGATAAAGACATTGAATGGGGCTGGACCCAGCACTGAGCCCTGGGGAAACCCACTTGGAACTGGCCCCCAACTGGATTTAACACCATTTACCACGTGTGCGAGGAGTCTGTCTTGGGGCACCTTTTTAAGCCAAACTGCTTCAGGATCCATGCTCGCAGTGTTGCATTGTAGAGTCCAAAGCCAACTCTGGTTTATTTGCTCTTTCAGCTTATTCACTGCATGTGGACATTGCTGGCTTTGGAACTTTGTCAGCTCATTGAACTTCTGTAGGAATTGTTATCCATGAACAAATTGTTTTGAAATCTTTCACTTCCCCATTGATGAGGTGGAGATACAGATGTAAACTTCCACTTACTGCAAACATCTGCTGCAGGTACAGTATATGAAATGCCAAAGAGCTCAGTTTGTAACTCGGAACCCAATGCTTTGAAGTTTTTCTTGAAATGTTAGAAATGACTGAATATACTGCTAAACTGGTTTTAAGCAGCTTAATATATGCAATTAGGTGATACAGTTTAGTGGCACTTTTATCGGCTTCACTACTGACTTGCCTACAGGTAACCAGTCAAAATTAGAGTTGGAATGACTGCCCTGGAATTGGAAACCTCAGGCTGACCAGCTTGTTCCACTGCCTTACTTCTCTTGGACTTCCCAAGGAGCTGCAAACAAAAAGTGATCATGTTGACCATGACTGAGCATCCTTGGGATGTTCTAGCTTAATCTTGTTCTAACTTATGGGCAGAGAAGACAGAATAACCTTTTTCTATACCTCAACATTTACTGCTTTAACTGTGTACTTGGGAAGGAAAGCACACCTGTTACTTTAGGTAGGGAGAAGACTGATTTCGAGCAGCATGGCAGCCTGGATTTGTTTAGTAATTCCTCACTTGAAATGTTGCCCAAGTGCTAAATAATAACTTAATTTTTTTTTACAGGTTGCTGGGATTAGATCCCATGTTTGACTTGCACCTCTGTTATGCTCTATGTGTGTGTGTGTGTAGTGTCCTCTGTTCTGACCAATGGTTTCACAAGTAGTTCAAATATGAATCTTCCACAATATTTTTTGAAGTGAAAGCTACCTCTGTTAGCATATTGTGTAGAACTAAAACTTCACCATGTCTATATTGACGCTTCAGTACAAGCAAAAAAAGCTGTAAAGAGCTGGAAGTTTCTTCAACATGCTAAATCTGCTTGTTCATGGCTTTCTTAGGAATTGTATGGCTGTAAGGCCTGAACTAGGAAATATTTACAGTTATTTCTAGCAGATCCAAACGGGGGACAAGGTAATGGTGTGGACTGCTTTCACATTTGGCCAGCAGCAGTCATGTTCTGGCTGTGGTTCCTTCAGGACTTAAAAGAACTTGCATTCTTCTTTCAAAGTGCTCCACCTCTGCAGAAAAGGAAGCTCGGACAAGATTTCAGCAGAAGCTGTATCCTGTTGTGTGTTCTGGCTCTATCTGAAATCACACGCATGCACTTGTGACCAAAAAACAGGTTGTACCAAGGTTTCACTTCCAGCTGTTCAGGCTCTGTGAGCTGCGGGAAGGATGCTCTGACTGTCGGTTTGAGAGGGTGATGAAACCCTGACAGCAAGAGAGCTGCTGGTGCAGCTTGGCTGCAGCACAGAAGTGGCTCTGTTTCTGTTAAAGAAGACGAGGAGGAACCAGTCCCCGTTAAGTCCTGTGGTAGGGGTGGGGTGTCTCATCCCCGCTAAGCCCCAAAGCAGGGGAATTCAGTCCTCATTAAGCCCCCATGATGGCCCTAGTAGCCCAGTCCCTGTTAAATCCCCCACTGCACTCTCCACCTCTTTTCCTCCCGCGAATGGGGGGCAGGGGAGAGGAGAGGGAGATGTTGGGGGTGGGAAATGCTGAGATGGAGAGGGAGAAAGGGAGAAGGATGGAGGAAAGGGGGACAGAGGGGAGACAGAGGGGAGAGAGGGAGACAGAGGAGGGGAGAAAGGTTAGAGGGGAAGAGAAGAGGGAGAGAGGAGAGGAGAGGGAGATGTTGGGGGTGGGCAAGGGAGGGGCACAAAGGGTGAAGGAAGGAAATGGTGAGACAGAGAGGGAAAGAAGAGAAGTAAGGGAGAAGTATGGAGGAAAAGGGGAGAGAGGGGAGAAAAGGAGACAGAGGAGGGGAGGAGGGAGATGGGAGAGGAAAGAAGAGGGAGAAGGGAGGGGAGAGGGAGATGGGAGGGGAGTGGAGAGGAGGGAGGTGGGAGAGGAGATACCAAAAGCTACACTGGCATATATAGCAAAGAGCTCTAGATGTGATACTGTGGGAGATTGCTGAGGGCCAGAAGCACTTCAGGAAAATGTTTAGAAATTGCCTTTCTACTTTAAAATTGGAAGTAGGATTTCTGCAAGGGCTTCTATACTGTCTTTTAAGGAAAAAAAAAAAAGATAAAATCAATTTGGACAACTTGCTCTGTATTACTGTATCACTTTTATTTGTTTTAATTAAAATATATTAAAATACCAATGGTAATCTCTATTACCGCTTGGCACAGACCTGCTGATGGAGTGAATGGTGGGGCAGACAGAGCAGAGGAAGCCCAAATATGCAGCCTTAACGCCTGGCAGCAGCCCCTTCCCTGCAGCTCCCTCCTGCTCTGTGCTGGGAGGTACCTGCTCTTTCACACACCTGCTGTGACCCAGTGAGTGTTGACAACAGCACCTCACCTGGGCTGCTGCAAACAGCTGGGTGTTCATTTCCTGCTCTCAATCAAAGCTTTAAGATCCATGTGCTAATGTATTTTGAAGATGGGTAAAGTCCAACCTAAAATCTGGAACAAAGCAGCTGCTCTGGGCTGGGAAAGGACGAGGGAAGGAAGGGAGGACACAGCTCTGCATGCAACTGGCAGAGTCCCAGCACAGAGCATGAGGACCTAAGGCACGTTTAAACTACTCTGAATCCTTTTTATGGGAATTGTTAAGGAAGGATAGGTTTACTACTGACTAGAGCAGGATCTGTGGAACTTTCCCAGATCACTGAGGAGAAACCAGAAGGAAGAAACAATCACATTTGCAGCTGAGCTCTCCTCTGGGCCAGCTACCTGAGCCCTTGGAAGGGAGCACTGTCCTTAGAGTGACTTTACAGGAAAAGCAGCATCTATTACAAGAGCTCAAAGGACTTGATTTTGTGCGGATGGGAAGAGGTTGATGCTGTTTGTGTTTCAGTACCAGTAATCTCGGCACTTGTCTTATGCAACAACTTTTTTAAAGTACAGGCTCGAGGATCCCTGGGACACAGCTCGTGCTGAGCTCCTCCTCCTCCTCCCTTCTCGGGGCGATACGAGGCGAGAGCATCCTCACTCCTCCTCTCGGGGCGGAGCGAAGGGTGAACTAGGGCAGAGCCTCCTGGCTGCTCCTCCCGGGATGGACACAGGGAGCGGTGTCCTGGCTGCTCCTGCCGGGATGGAGACAGACAGCAGAGCCTCCGCACCTCCTCGTTCCTCCTGGAAGGCGGGGGAGCTGTGGGACCTCTGTCCCTCTCCTTTGGGAGTGGAGGTAAGACCTCAACCCTCCCGCGGGGGCTCCTGGCACCCGGGTCCCCATTAATGTCCCCCGGGGCGGTCCCGTTAACCCCACCCGGTCCCTGCTAAGTCCCATAGTGGCCCTGGCAGTCTGGTCCCCATTGAGCCTCGTGGCAGGGGAGGAACCAGTACCCATTAATTCCCACGGTAGAGGGGGGTCTCATCCCCCCCAGCAGGAGGATTCAGTCCCATTGAACCCTGTGGCAGTGAGGAGCTGCTCCAAATAACGTCCTGCGGTCGGCTGACCAGTCCCTATGAAACCCCGTGGTGGGGGGACTGGGACTCTATTAATGGCCCTAGCAGCCTGATCCCTTTAAGCCCCCTGGCAGGGGACTAACTAGTCCCTATTAAGTCCTGTTAAGCCCCATGGTAGAGGGGGGTGGTCTCATCCCCACTAAGCCCCACAGCAGGGGAATTCAGTCCTCATTAAGCCCCTGTGACGGCCCTGGTAGCCCAGTCCCAGTGCAGTGCCCAGGTGCATGGGGGAGGTCACTTCAGCCATGCTCATTTGCCCTTCTGGCTTTTTGGGACAAGGCACCTGCACGGGAGTCACCCAGCCTGGAAAAACGCCTGAGCTGGGGGCTCTGCCACATGGTAAGCCCTGTCCCGAGCCCCTGTGGGCCCCTCACCACATGAAGGATGTTGAGGCTCTGGAGCAAGTCCAGAGGTGAAGGGGCTGGAGAACAGAACCTATGAGGAGCGTCTGAGAGAGCTGGGGTTGTTTAGCCTGGAGGAGGCTGAGAGGAGACCTCATTACTCTGTATAACTACCTGAAAGGAGGTTGTAGAGGAGGGAGCTGGGCTCTTCTCCCAAGGGACAGGGGACAGGACAAGAGGGAATGGTCTCAAGCTCCACCAGGGGAGGTTCAGGCTGGACATCAGGAAAAATTTCCACAGTCAGTCACTGGGCACTGGCAGAGGCTGCCAGCGGAGAGGGTTGAGTCACCTTCCCTGGAGGGGTTTAAGGGACGGGTGGATGAGGTCTTGAGGGGCATGGTTTAGTGTTAGATAGGAATGGTTGGACTAGAAGATCCGATGGGTCCCTTCCAACCTGGTTGTTCTATGATTCTATGAAAAGGAGGGGTAGGCATTGGGTAGAGAGGGGGGATGGCAGGGTCCTGGGGGCTGGAGGATGTCTGGGGAAGCTGCAGCCTGGCAAGAGCTGCTGGGGTGGCTGTTCTGTGATGGGGATGCTGGTAGACCTAAGGGGAAAAAGATGGGCAAGGGAAAGGACATGGTGTCACATCAGTGTATGCATGATGGTTCATTTCATTTATGATTTTAGCGTGCAAATAATTCAAAGAGAGTCAAGAGAGTCAAATTTCAATCTCAACTGGCACTTTTATCAATTATGCCCATGAAACAACTTATGACCAACTCTTACACCACCCCGTGGCTCAACATTTATTTTCTACATCAGTAGTCTTTGGGACAAGCAGTCTTCAGGACGACATGGCAGTAGCACTCAGAGAGAAAAAGAGAGAGAGAAAGCGAGAAAGAAAGGAAAAGGGAAGAAAGATTTTTACTTATTAGAGGCAGTTCTCAAGCATACACCTTTGCCAATGTAGATTATTTCAGTTTTAAGGCAAACTTCAGAATGGCAAATCTTTTGGTCAGTGTCTAGGCAAAAATCCTGTGTTCTGATGGTGTTCCTTTCACAAATAGATCCTAGTTGTGAAACGCACAATGCAGGATTCCAGGTCTGCTGTTCGCCATTTATCATTCACCTTCTAGGCCCATGCTCTATGCTCAAAAGGATAGTCTAGTTCCATTGTGATTCAAGCCTAAAGCCGTAACAGGATAAATCCAAGATAATGAAGCACTACAAATGGTTAATACGCAAGCTGTGACAGTGTTCTGAATAGCATCATAGGTAAAATGTACCAACTTCCACCAAGACTGGAGGTTCTTTTCAAAATCATTAGCATTATCCCAAATTAGTTTTTGGATTTCTGTAAGAAAAACATCTTCACCTTCTCTCATGATTGGTGCTGCCACTGATTGCATCCACAATTGAGCCTGGATGCAACCGAGAGCCAACGAAATTTTACTTTGAATTGCACCGAATGTATCTAGAATTAGTTTCATGATCTTTTATGTTCATTTTTTCCCATTTTGGTAATATGTTGGACAGCAGCCACCAGTGCGTTCCCAGAGCCGAAAGGGCAGATTGTAAAGGCTGTTTTATTTTTTCCAAATCAAAAGTTGTAGCAGCTAATTTGTTCAAGAATACCTCCGAATCAATGCTGTTCAGAACCCCCAGTCCGGTTCGCAAAATACCAGTCAGGTCTCTCTATATTTGTCTTTGAAAAGATCTACGTAACCAGGTGATTCATCCCTCATAAGAGATATGTAAAAGAAGGGAGAACAGGCAGGTTGAATTTCTGAAACATTATTTTACATCAACAATTCAGCCCTTTAAGGAGACCATTCTGGTTTAAGTAACATTTGTTGTTGATCAATTACAAATGGTCCAACCTCATAAACCGTTGGTTGAAGTTTAACACTATAGGTGTTAAAACTTCTACCATTAATTTCCCCCAATGTCTGGTGTCATTTTTTCCACATATAACTTTATGAAAAAAATTTTATTGCAGTAAAATTTAACCAACAATCCAAATTTTGGGTTCTGCACAACTAAGACCATGTGGTCCAATACTATAGGTGTTTGCTGGCTCAACGAGGGATTCAGCCATTAATTGGCATCTTACGGAAATGTCACCACCTTGAGTAATGACAAAAGGAGAAACTTTCCTTGTCATTTAAAATGAGGGAAGTGTCTCTGCTTTGTGTGTGAGTTTTGGTTTAGTTACCACATTCATCTGGAATTTTTGAATTAAACCTAATAGTTTTGGTTTAGTTTTTGGGTCAGCTCTCCAAGCGCACATCTCAGAGACAGAATTAACCATAGGAAAATCGAGCCAGCAATCACCTTGTTCTTTTTACAAGATTTGGTGACTTCTACATTAATGTTACTCAGGTCTAAAGAAGTATTGTTGCCAGTACATTTCTGGCAGCAACACAAAGTAAACGTATTTTGCCTAATGTATTTCCAATTCTTAGGACACGGTGTGGGGAGAAAGGATACTGTGAGGGGAAAGGGGGATGGTGAGGGGAAAGGGAGATGGCAAATACAAAATGACCTGGCAAGGGGAGAAAGGACACTGCAAGGGGAAAGGGAGGACACTTGGAGGGATAAAAGGATGTGATGAGGGGGTAAAGAATATGGCAAGAGGCAAAATCAAACAGTGAGGGGGCAAGGGACATATTGAGGAACAAAATGACTGAGTGAGGGGTGGAATGACATGGCGAGTAACAAAATGACATGACAAGGGGTGAAGGGACACAGGGAGAGGAAAGGGAGATGGAGAGGAGAAAAGAACACCACAAGGTGCAAAAGTACATGGCAAGGGGAAAGGACACAGTGAGGGGACACAGCAAGGAGCACAAGGACACAGCGAGGGGTGCAAGGAAGGCAGGAGAGCCAGGGAATGGGAAGGAAAGGCAAGGGAAGGCGTGAGGGGTGTGTGGACCTGCTGCCACTTCAGAGAGAGCCGCTCCACAGGGAAAAGAACCCTCTGGGGTACAGGGATCCCATCCTTGTGGATCCCTGGGACACAGCTTCTGCCTGCAGAGAGAGAAGGGTACTGAGTGTTGAGGTGTGACACCAGGCTCTGCTTCAAGGCACCTGCTTACAGCCACATCTGCTGGCCCAGGTCCTCCTCGCAAGAGGAGGAAGCTGACGAGAGGCAGGTTCCATTGCAGGCTTCCATGGCCCCACAGAGAAGCCCTCCCTGCTTCCCCCCATCCCACCAGAGCCCACACACTCACATTTCATGCATGTATGTGTTCTCATTGCATAGCGCCTCTGGACTCGCAAATACGTTCCTTGCCTCCTGGACACTGTCAACACCCTGCAAGGACAGAGGAGAGGTCAGGGCACGAGTGGCCTGTCCACACGACAGCCTGGCTCCCTTCCGACACACGGGCCCCAAGACACAACACAAAGCATGAACACAGAGCCACAGACTACACAGAAACCCAACCATGAGGGGCAGCTGCATTGTCCCTCTGCATGGCATCGATGGTGAAGCGCAGGAACTCCTGTGCATCCTCCTGCTCTCCAAAGCACATGTGCTCTGCAATCACTTCAGGAGAGGGAGGAATCAGTCCCAGCAAAGGGACTGGGACACCTGCAGGCCTTCCCTCCCTCCCAGCTTCTTCTCCCACCCTCCCTTCCACCCATGAGCACACCCTGACAACACACCCAGCACCACCCCAGCACAGCACACGCAGTGCAGGATTCCCCCTCTCTGCCTTTGGGCATCAGGATTCCCGACCCAGCAAGGAGGCTCTACAGCTCTTGTTCAGCAAAAAGCTGGACCTCTCCCTGCCTCCCTCCTCTGAGCCAGCTCCGACCCACACCGTGGGTGGTGCTACCAGCCCTTGTCCCCAATGCCATGAGCAGTGGGCAGAGGGGCTGGGAGACACAGGGTCCTCTCACCTGTGATAGGAGAGCAGGTAGGCCTGTTGATTGACGACCACCTTGATGCTGGTGCGGCGAACTTAGCTCATCTTCACATAGCAGTAGTAGTGTCCCTCGTGAGAGCTGTCGCCAGAGTGCACCAGCACAGCATACAGCTGGTAGTTTATCGCTTCCCCGTTGTTCTCCGACATGTAGGGTCTGATGTTTAAGCACTTGGGGTACGTCACTTTCTGCGGAGAAACGATGTCTCAGAAGCCTGCAGAGCAGACTGCTTTCTTGCTGGAACAGGAGCTCAGCTGTCCTCCAAGTCCCATGTCTTGAGAGAGGAGGACTCGCTCTCCCCAGGCTCTACAGCTCTTGTTCAGCAAAAAGCTGGACCTCTCCCTGCCTCCCTCCTCTGAGCCAGCTCCGACCCACACCCTGGGTGGTGCTACCAGCCCTTGTCCCCAATGCCACGAGCAGTGGGCAGAGGGGCTGGGAGACACAGGGTCCTCTCGCCTCTGATAGAAGAGCAGGTAGGCCTGTTGATTCAGGACCACCTTCATGCTGGTGCGGCGAACTTAGCTCATCTTCACATAGCAGTAGTAGTGTCACTCGCAGAAGCAGCTCCCATAGTGTACCAGCAGAGCATAGAGCTTGTACTTGATAGGTTCCCCTTCGTTCTCCGACATGTAGGGTCTGATGTTTAAGGACTTGGGGTACATCACTTTCTGTGGAGAGATGATGTCTCAGAAGCCTGCAGCTTGGCCAGCTGCCACCCCTGGCCAAGAAGGCAGGAGCCATTTTGTTGCCTTCACCGACGGATGTGAATAACAGCGAGGGCCTAGCCCCACACGCCAACCCAGAGAGAGGGCAGAGTGACCACTACAGCTCTGGAGCTGAGGGGCCCTCCCCACCACCATCGGCTTAGCAAGACACCCAGCAAGATCTACACTTGTTCCCAGCACAAGCCTCAGTTTAGAAGTCACAAGGCGCCTACTTAAGACTGTGCAGAAACTCAGACTCACCGTTTTGGGAGAGAGTGCCAGCTTCTTGGCTGGTGGTGGAAACATGGAAGTGCTCTGCTCCATAGTGCTGTCGGTCAACAGGCACCTCTTGCGTTTCACCAGCTTGGAGCTGCCGGGAACAGCTGGTTCAACTCCAGGGACCGCAGAATGGTGTTCTCTGGGCTCCTGAAGCTGCTTGGGAGAGACAGAAGGTCAGTGAGCAGAGAATTCAAGGGGCCCTGCTCACCCAGGAACCCCTGGCTCAGCAGGGTCCCTCCTGCAAACAGTCCTCCCTTGCACTCACCTTCCTCCAAAGCTGCAGCCCCTGCCCTGGCTAAGTGGACACAGTGGCAGCCGTTCCCAGGAAGGGACCTTTGGGACTCACCTGGCCCGTCACTGGTTGGCAGGCTGGGTCAGACACAGCCTTGCCAATGGCTCCTTCTGGGTTCTTGCTGGTGCCGGGTGTTCTGGGGAAGGCAGAGAAGCACATGTGTTAACTGTGAGGGGAGGAACTGCAACACTCTCCTCAGAGATGCACAAAACAAACAGAAGTGAAGCTCCAAGGAGGTGAGATGCTCTTTGTCTACAGCTCTTGTTCCTCAAAAAGCTGGACCTCTCCCTGCCTCCCTCCTCTGAGCCAGCTCTGACCCACACCCTGGCTGGTGCTACCAGCCCTTGTCCCCAATGCCACGAGCAGTGGGCAGAGGGGCTGGGAGACACAGGGTCCTCTCACCTCTGATAGAAGAGCAGGTAGGCCTCCTGCTTCAGGACCACCTTGATGCTGGTGTGGTGAACCTCACCATCGTCCATTTCATACCACTGCCCCATCGCTAGCCTGAACAAGAGAGAATAGGCTTGGGCTGCATCTAAGGATGCTCTGGGCCTGAAGAGCTGCATGAACAGTGCCCAGTGGCAGAGCTCCGCTCCACACAACCCAATGGTGGCCCAGGGGCAGGAAAGGGGGTTTGGTGAACACAGCCTGTAACCTCCTTCCAATGCTCCACATGGGCTGAACACCCTCCTTCCTGCACACTACAGGGACCCACGAGGACCCAGCAGCACCCAGCCCAGAGAGCACACTGAGCTCACCTTCACGTAGCAGTAGTAGTGTCCGGAGTGAGAGCTGACGCCGGAGTGCACCAGCACAGCATACAGATTGTATTTTATAGGTTCCCCTTCCTTCTCTGACATGTAAGGTCTGATGTTTAAGGACTCGGGGTACGTCACGTTCTGCAGAGAGATGATGTCTCAGAAGCCTGCAGAGCAGACTGCTTTCTTGCTGGAGCAGCAGCTCAACTGTCCTCCAAGTCCCATGTCTTGAGAGAGGAGTACTCGCTCTCCCCAGGCAGAGGTCACGGTGAGCAAGACACCAGGAGGAGCTGAACTCCCACTGCATGGCTGGAGAAGGGCTGCAGCACAGCTCCCACCGTGCACCTCCCACCCTGCTCTGGGCACAAGGCCTCAGGCCAGAAGACAGCCCTGGCTCTGGAGTGCCCGGTACTCACCTTTGTGATTTTGTTCCCAGTAAATACAGAAAGTCGCTTCAGCGAGAGTGGCAGGATATTGGGTGCTTGGTGGATGCTGAAGCGTTTGGTCGCTGTCACTTTGTTCTTGCACCTGCACAGGAAGAGCTCGAGCTATTCAAGGTGTTCCACCACAGATGGAAGTGGGATTGTCAGCAATCGGTATGGCTTACCTCAACCTGCCAGAAGGCTGGGAAGCGGAGTCGGGGTGGCTGGTGTCCATGGGGGAGAAGATGGAGCAGGGGAAGACAGGGAGGGGGAGGAGATGGGGAGAAGGGGGAGGAGACGGGGAGAAGGGGGAGACGAGGGAGGGAGGAGACGAGGGAGGGAGGAGACGGGGGGGGAGGAGACGAGGGGGGGAGGAGACGAGGGGGGGAGGAGACGAGGGGGGGAGGAGACGGGGGAGGGGGAAGAGACGGGGTGAAGGGGGAGGAGACGGGAGAAGGGGGAGGAGGACGGGGAAGCCAGGCACGGGGGAGCCAGGAGCCGATGGCTCAGACCGGCTCCCTTGGCAGGATGTTTATTGCTTCAGAAGCAATGCTTCTTCAGCCGCTGGAAGGGAGAGATAGGTCTTTTCCAGTTGGGTCCTGGGCTCAGAGCACAGGGTGCACTGTCTCCCAGCGACCCGCCCCAGCGCAGGATGCAGCCAGCACCCACCTTCCCCTGGACGAACTCTGTGTCCCACTCCTCAATGACTGTTGTGTTGTGGGACTGTGGCATCGCCGATGGCGTCTTGGCTGACCCTCCCAGGTCAGCCCTGCAGAGCGGCAGGGTCAGCCGGGAGCAGGGAGCTCCGTGCCGTGGTCCTCCACAGGGTCCCCGCTATAGTCCAGCAGCCTCTCTGCAGCAGCCTGGGGGCATCTGCCCAGCGCCAGGAGCCCCCAGAGCTGCCTTTGCTGGGGCAGTCCCCCTACATGGCATCGATCCTTCTGATGCGTCCTTCTGATCTCCAAAGCACATGTGCTCTGCAATCACTGCAGGAGAGGGAGGAATCAGTCCCAGCAAAGGGACTGGGACACCTGCAGGCCTTCCCTCCCTCCCAGTCTCTTCTCCCACCCTCCCTTCCACCCTCCCTCAGGGCAGGCAATCTGGGGCTTGAGCCCCCTCAACCCAAACCAGATGTCACGCTCAGGCTGGCCGTGGGGAAGCCCCACACAACCCCTGGCAGGCTCCTAGAGTCAGCTCCGAAGAGCAGCCTGTCAAGATCTATCCTGATTCCAGAGGTTCTGCTCCCGCATCAGTCACCGTTCCCCCGCACAGATACACGAAGGGAGTGCAGCTATCCTTACTCGCTATCATCCCGACAAAGGCCACTCGGGAGGCTAAAACTTTTTGCTAAAATATACATTATCATCGTTACAACAGCTTTGTCTCCTGCAGATACCTGAGCCCCCATCTCTGCCTAACAGATCTCCAGCCGCTCACCTGAAGCAGCCATTCGGCGCTGCCAGACGACCCTTCGGCTCAAGCTCCCCTCGAGCGCTCGCTCCGCAGATCCAGAGGCAGCAGTTGAGGGCACAGACGCAGAGTCTCCTGCCTGACGCGCGTAAAAGACTGGGCGCTTAATGGCTCCTTTATATATGCTAACGAGCAAGAAGGCGGCACTTTTCCTTTACCATCATTGGCTGGTGTCGTCCCCTACCGTCCCCTGCCCTCCCGCCTCGGCCTGGAGACAGTGGCTGCCTTGGCCCATTGGCCCAGATGAATCGTTCGACCGCCGCAGGGTTATACGATCGGCTAAGAAGTTCGCGCCTTCTTCATGTTTCTTCTTCTTCTCTCAGCCAAGGTCCCTGAAGGGCATCGCCATTTTACTGTGTCCTGCAAAAAACTTTGTTCTAGTTCATAGCTCTGTCTGTGTGTGCCTGGGACACAGCACTGCTATGAGGCCAGTGTGGTTTTGAACTAAAGTTGATGGGAGGACATGAATGAAGTGAGCAAGTTTTGCCTTAGAATTTTTATGACACTGTTGTTAGCCTGTTAGGTGGTTTTTTTTTTTTTTCACCTTCCCTGGAGGTGTTTAAGGCATGGGTAGAACCCCCTAGACCATTTACCACCCCCATACAATCCTAGGGACATAGCCAATAATCAAAATAAAATGGGGAAAACTAAAGCGAGCGGTGAAGAAGATAGTACAGGGAAGGAGGATAGTCCTGGAGAAAAAAAAATATTCAGCAATATTCAACCCCCAGCACCCACGCCGCTGGAGCTCTGGCCTCTGCTGCCCTGCCCCAGGGGAGCTCCCTGACCAGGGGGCTCTGCCACATGATAAGCCCTGTCCCGAGCCCCTGTGCACCCCAAAAGGAGGGGTAGGCAGTGGGCAGGGAGGGGGGACGGTAGGGTCCCGGGGGCTGGAGGGTGTCTGGGGATGCTGCAGCAGGGAGGGCTGCCTGGCAATAGCTGCTGGGGTGGTTGCCCCGCAGCAGGGATGTTGGTAGACCTGCTATGCAGGCAGGGCAGCGCCTGCCACTCAGGATGCTTCGATTCCTCAGTCACGGGTGGATGTACTGTGTGATTTCCCAATTGCCTTTCCCCAAATTCGCACTGTGAAAAAGAAAGCACCCCCCACCCCCACCAGCAACTGTGGATGTGGATGATGTTAAAGCAATTGGTGATGGATTTCCCTGAATTTCCTGTACTTATTCACTTAGAATAATGATTAGACACATTACTCTTATCAGCTGTTACTGTTAACTTGTGATCAATCACTACTTGATCATTTGTCACCTTTCTTGCTGTAATAACTTGAGTAAAACCTTGATTTCACACAGTTTGGGCCTTTATTACTATTTTTGCTGAAGGCTCCCGAGTATTGAAGAGGTTGGGGCTCTTACGACGGTTTCTTCTTCTAAGAGCTCCTTGATTTCATAGAGTACTTGAGAGTCTGGGGGCTTGGTTTCTGGTTAAGAGTGATCTGACTCCAGCAACCTTCTCAACAAAGTCCTTGCTCGAGGAAAACCTCCCGGCTGACCCACAGGAACTTGCCTCAGAGAATGGAGGCAGAGCAGTGCCTCCCTGCCCTGTCCTGCTCTGCACACAGGAGGAGGCAGGAAAGCAGGGAAGGAAACTGGACCTGTAGCCCCTGAGCCCTGCTCGGCGCACTCTGCACCAGGCAGATGCGCTCACATCAATACAAAGTGTGAGCGGCAGAGGAAAGGCACATGGGTAGCAGGTCCCAGGGCCCAGCAGGACCAATGCTGTGGCTGCAAGTCCGTGGCACTGATGCAGCAGGAAACAAGTCTGTAGTCCATGATCTGGCAGCATCAACACTGCAGGCAGCAAATCCACAGTCCCAGCACCAGGGCTGTGGCTCCAGGTCCGTGTCCAGGCATCACTGATGCTGTGGGGAGCAGGTTTGTGGCCCCAGCACCGCTGCTGTTGAGCCCCAAGGAAGCATGAGGCTAGCCTGGCAGTGACCCCTGTCTGGGGTGCATGGGGAAACCCGCGGCCAGCGCAGGGAAAGGAGGAGAGAGGAGACAGTGAGGGGAATGGGGAACAGGCAACTTGAATGGGGGGCAGGGGAGAGGATAGGGAGATGTTGGAGGTGGGCAAGGGAGAGGGGCAAAGGGTGAGGGAAATGGTGAGATGGAGAAGAAGAAAGGGAGAAGGACGGAGGAAAGGTGGAGAGAGGGGAGGCAGAGGAGGGGAGAGGAGACAGAGGAGGGGAGAAAGGTGAGAGGGGAAGAGAAGAGAGAGATTGGGGGGGTAGAGGAAAGAGAAGAGAGGGCAGAGAAAGCAGGAGACAGAGTGGGGAGAGTAAAGGGGTGAGGTGGAGATGGGGAAGCCAGGCATGGGGGAGCAGGAGCTCAGAGCCGATGGCTCAGACTGGCTCCCTTGGCAGGATGCGTATTGCTCCAGAAGCGATGTCTGTTCTTCAGCTGCTGGAAGGGAGAGATGGGTCTTTTCCAGTCCCGCTTCGGTTTAAATTTAGTCTTCTTCACCTGTACAAAGGCAGGAAGGGCCCTGGGGTCAAAGCACAAGGTGCACTGTCTCCCAGCAACCCGCCCCAGTTCAGGGTGTAGCCAGCACCCACCTTCCCTTGGTCGAACTCTCTGTCCCACTCATCAATGACCGTTGTGTTGTGGGACTGTGTGGCATCGTGGATGGCATCTTGGCTGATTGCAGATGTCTCTCCCTCCCAGGTCAGCACTGCAGAGCGGCAGGGTCAGCCGAGAGCAGGGTGCTCAGCAGGGAGCACTGTGCCGTGCTCCTCCGCAGGGTCCCTGCCCCAGCCCAGCAGCCGCTCTGCAGCACCCTGGGGGCATCTGCCCAGTTCCAGGAGCCCCCAGAGCTGCCTGTGCTGCCCCTGAGAGAGCCCTGGCCCTGACAGAGCATGGAGGACTCGAGGCAGGGGACTCAAAGGGTTGTTTACTCACCCAGACCAACAGGGATTACCTTCTTTGCCATATGCCTTGTCCATTGAGTCCTTAAGAAGGTTCTTCAATACACCGTATGCTTGGTGGCTCTCCGGTGGTAAGCTGGCCCCATGGTCTGGCTTGGGGCTCTGGACAGCTGTGGAGAGCCTGGGTCCATCGCCATCCTGGTGCTGCCAGGTACATATTGCTGTGAAACACACAGAAGGGCTGAGGAGAAGCCACTTCTAATGCAGATCTTATCCCATGAAATGCCATTTGGACTAAAAAGATGGGCACTGGTGAGACTGCTCATTGAATCCTGGGTTCTGTTCTAGGCCACTCAGCACAAGAAGGATGTTGAGGCTCTGGAGCGAGTCCAGAAAGAGCAACGAAGCTGGTGAAGGGGCTGGAGAACAGGCCTTATAAGAACAGCCGAGAGCTGGGGGTGTTTAGCCTGGAGAAGAGGAGGCTGAGGGGAGACCTCATTGCTCTCTACAACTACCTGGAAGTAGGTTGTGGAGGGGAGGGAGCTGGGTTTTTCTCCAAAGGCCAGGGGACAGGATGAGAGGGAATGGCCTCAAGCTCTGCCAGGCGAGATTCAGGCTCTACCAGGGGAGTTTTCATCAGGAAAAAAAAATTCATGGAAATGGTCTTTGGGCACTGGAACAAGCTTCCCAGGGAGGGGGTTGAGTCACCTTCCCTGGAGATGTTTAAAGGACAGGTGGATGAAGTTCTGAGGGACACAGTTTAGTATTTGATAGGAATGCTTGGACTCGATGATACAGTGGGTCTTTTCCAACCTGGTGATTCTGTGATTCTATGGCCCAGGATGGTTGGGGACACTGAGGCCTGTCCTGGGCAGGGAAGACTGAGGGCTAAATCTTCACCCCAACTGTGGGGGTGAAGCCCTCATGATGCAGCTGCTCAGCTTTCCCACACGACGGGCATGGAGGCCTGTGGTCAGGACCACAGGTGCTTCCAGGTAGTTGTGGGGCCCAGTAAGCCCTGGGCAGCGCTCTGAGGGGCTGCACAGGCAGACAAGCAGCTGGCTTTGCCCTGCCAGGTGGAGGCACAATCATACCTGAAGAGCTCTTTGAGGTGTGGATGCTGTTGGCACTCAGCTCCTTTGAGGCTGGGTGGCTGAGCTGTTCCTTCTGCTGGAACTTGTGGTGCTCCATCTCAACAGCCTCCGTGCAGTGCTGCTTCGGTGCCTGAGGCTCTGACTCAGCCCTTCTAGGGACAGGGAAGGCAGCAGGGTCAGGGGGTTCCAGGCCACAGCAGGAAGAGTCTCAGCTCCACCCATGGTGACAGACATAGGACACCGACACCCACACCCCAGACCCCAGCAGGGGTGAAATAACCTCCAGCGAGCTGGTGCTTCGTCTGGCTCCATGGTAAAGCTTGTCCAACCCATGGAAAGACAAAACACACCCAACCAGAGCCCAGGGAGCCTGACTTCAGGCTGAGCAGAGGTGTGCAGGGCTTTGCCATGACCCTAGCGCCTCACCTGCCCAAGGACAGAGCCCCAGGAGAGCACACTGGTGATGCTGTTTTCCTCCTATTCCTCTTTTTCTTCTTTCTCTTCCTCTTGAGCTCTGCAGCAAGCTCCTGGCAGCCTGGCTCCTCCTGGCCACTACTGGAAATCTTTCCAGACCCATCCCCAGTGAGGGACACTGAGTCCTCGTGTGTGCGCCTCTTCTTTCTGGGTGGGCTGGAGGGGTCAGCTTTGCCATTAACAGATGGAGCATGAGGGCCACCATCTGTGCCTTGGTGGTGCTTTTTCCGATGGGTGTTGAGGACCTGAAGGGCTTTAGAGGAAGGCTTTTCCGTATTCGGCAGGTTGAGCGCAGATGAAGGTGTGCTGAAGGACGGGAAAAGATGCAGATATGGTGTTAAAGCCGGGTCCTGAGTGGGAGCCCCTTTTTCCTCACCAACCCAGGAGACACGAGCACAGCACCGCACTGCTGCCACCTCAGCCACAAAATCTGAACAAGACACTGCTCTAGAGCAGCAGCTGCAAGCACACACGATGACCTGCCCCGCGCCCAGAGCACGCGCTGTCCCATGGGGGCCTAGGAAGGAGCGAGTGTTGCTGCAGCATGTGCCGATGGCAAAGGTTCCAAAGGCAAACCCAGAGCAAGACCTAAACCAGGCTGGTGCCTCCTGATCCCAGGGGCCTGCAAAGCTCCCTCCCACCCTGTGCTAACGAAGACTACTGGCCCTGCTGCCTGGGAGCAACCGGCATGGCTTACCTCAACTTGCCAGAAGGCTGGGAAGCGGAGTCGGGGTGGCTGGTGTCCATGGGCTGGATCTCCTCAGAAAGCTGGGAGCGAGGTTGTGTGTGGTGCTCATCTTTGCTCGCTGCCTGTGGTGTGTTGCCCTGTGGTTACGGACAGGAATAAAAACTGGGTAGTCTAAAGCAAAAGGGATTCTGTGAGGCAAGAAGAGAAAACCGAAAAGGGGAGCCCCGAGAAAGGGGAGGGGGACAGACAGACTGGGTGAAGGAAGTGGGGGGTGGTACAAGAATCAAAGCGTTTTCAGTTAGAAGAATAATCAAGGTGTTTTCAGTTAGAAGGAAGGAAGGAAATTTAAAGAATGGAAACCCCAGCACATCATCCTGAGCCCTGGCCATGCAGCAGCACTCAGAGAGCTGGACCCACACTGCTGTCCAGGCAGGAGGCACCTCCGCGTCTCTCCAGCTGCCACCCCTGGCCAAGAAGGCAGGAGCCATTTTGTTGCCTTCACCGAGGGATGTGAATAACAGCGAGGGCCTAGCCCCACACCCCAACCCAGAGAGAGGGCAGAGCGACCACTACAGCTCTGGAGCTGAGGGGCCCTCCCCACCCACCACTGGCTTAGCAAGACACCCAGCAAGATCTACACTTGTTCCCAGCACAAGCCTCAGTTTAGAAGTCTCAAGGGGCCTACTGAAGACTGTGCAGAAACTCAGACTCACCTTTTTGGGAGAGAGTGCCAGCTTCTTGGCTGGTGGTGGAGACATGGAAGTGCTCTGCTCCACAGTGCTGTCGGTCAACAGGAACCACTTTCGTTTAACCAGCTTGGAGCTGCCGGGAACAGCTGGCTCAACTCCAGGGACCACAGAGAGGTGCTGTCTGTGCTCCTGAAGCTGCTTGGATGAGGTATGTGGCTCCTTGGATGCAAAATACTGGGGCAGCTCCAGCTGGGCCTCTCTTGCTTTTGTAGTCCTGCAGTCCTGAATTCTAAGTCCAGAAAGCAGGTGCATGGACTTCTTGGGACTCTGGGCTGCATCATAAGGCCGAAACAAGTGCCTTTTCAGGACGTCGCATTTTGTTTTCAATGATGAGGCCTGATTCTGTAGCAGTTTCGGTGAAACAGTCACATTAGGTAGATTTGCTGGCATGGTGAATGTTCCACGGGGCACAGAGACCCCAACCTCCTCTGGCCCAGACAGCTTCGTGGTTGGCTGTGCCTCTAGTTTCTAGACAAAGGGAGAGACAGAAGGTCAGTGAGCAGAGAATTCAAGGGGCCCCGCTCACCCAGGGCTCAGCAGGGCCCCTCCTGCAAACAGTCCTCCCTTGCACTCACCTTCCTGAAAACTGCAGCCCCTGCCCTGGCTAAGTGGACACAGGGGCAGCAGCTCCCACAAAGGGACCTTTGGGACTCACCTGGCCCGTCACTGGTTGGCAGGCTGGGTCAGACACAGCCTTGCCAATGGGTCCTGCAGAGTTCTTGCTGGTGCTGGGTGTTCTGGGGAAGGCAGAGAAGCGCATCTGTTAACTGTGAGGGGAGCGCCTGCAACACTCTCCTCAGAGATGCACAAAAGAAACAGGAGTGAAGCTCCAAGGAGGTGAGATGCTCTTTGTCTACAGCTCTTGTTCCACAAAAAGCTGGACCTCCCCCTGCCTCCCTCCTCTGAGCCAGCTCCGATCCACAGCCTGGCTGGTGCTACCAGCCCTTGTCCCCAATGCCACGAGCAGTGGGCAGAGGGGCTGGGAGACACAGGGTCCTCTCACCTCAGGTAGAAGAGCAGATAGGCCTGCTGGTTCAGGACCACCTTGATGTTGGTGGGGTGAACCACATCATCATCCATTTCATACCACTGCCCGTTGCTAGCCTGAAGAAGAGAGAACAGGATGCATCCAAGGATGTTCTGGGCCTGAAGAGCTGCATGAATAGTGCCCGGTGGCAGAGCTCCACTCCACACAACCCACTGGTGGCCCAGAGGCAGGAAAGGGGGTTTGGTAAACCCAGCCTGTACCCTCCTTCCAATGCTCCACATGGGCTGAACACCCTCCTTCCTGCACACTACAGGGACCCAACAAGGACTCAGCAGCACCCAATCCAGAGAACACACTGAGCTCACCTTCACGTAGCAGTAGTAGTGTCCCGAGCGGGAGCAGAAGCCGGAGTGCACCAGCACAGCATACAGATTGTATTTTATAGGTTCCCCTTCGTTCTCCGACATGTAGGGTCTGATGTTTAAGGACTCGGGGTACGTCACGTTCTGCAGAGAGATGATGTCTCAGAAGCCTGCAGAGCAGACTGCTTTCTTGCTGGAGCAGCAGCTCAACTGTCCTCCAAGTCCCATGTCTTGAGAGAGGAGGACTCGCTCTCCCCAGGCAGAGGTCACGGTGAGCAAGACACCAGGAGGAGCTGAACTCCCACTGCATGGCTGGAGAAGGGCTGCAGCACAGCTCCCACCGTGCACCTCCCACCCTGCTCTGGGCACAAGGTCTCAGGCCAGCAGACAGCCCTGGCTCTGGAGTGTCAGGTACTCACCTTTGTGATTTTGCCTCCACTGAAGTTGGAAAAGCGCTTCAGCGAGAGTGTCAGAACATTGGATGCTCGGTGGATGCTGAAGCGTTTGGTTGCTGGCACTTTGGTCTTGCACCTGCACAGGAAGAGCTTGAGCTATTCAAGGTGTTCCACCCTAGATGGAAGCGGGATTGCCAGGTGATTGCCAGCCCTGGGCAAGCAACAGACGGCACAGAAATGCTGACACCAGGCTCTGCTTCAAGGCACCTGCTTACAGCCACATCTGCTGGCCCAGGTCCTCCTCGCAAGAGGAGGAAGCTGACGAGAGGCAGGTTCCATTGCAGGCTTCCATGGCCCCATAGAGAAGCCCTCCCTGCTTCCCCCCGTCCCACCAGAGCCCACACACTCACTTGTTACACATATACGCGTTCTCATTGCGCAGCACCTCTGGCTTCACAAATAAGTTCAGTGCCTGCTGGACACTGTCAACACCCTGCAAGGACAGAGGAGAGGTCAGGGCACGAGTGGCCTGTCCACACGACAGCCTGGCTTCCTTCCGACACACTGGCCCCAAGACACAACACAAAGCATGAACGCAGAGCCAGACTACACAGAAACCCACACCACGAGGGGCAGCTGCACTGTCCCCTGACACTGCAAAGCTTCCAGAAGAGTCGTGGCTCCTGCTGGCGCAACAGGCGCTGCTTTGCCAGACAGAGAAGGCAGCGCGACAACAGAATCTGCTTCCCTGTCGCCTGCACTGGGACTTGGCACCAGCAGGCTGAGGAACCTTGAGGCAGTAACCATGCAGCTGTGGGAACAGCCCCTCCGCGAGCCGACCTCCTCCCCATCCCGACCCTGCCACAGTACCTGGATCACCACTGCCAGGTCCAGGAAGGGTTCATAGGTGTTGGAGGCCGAACTGCACACTTTGCACTTCACTACAAAAGAAAAAGCCATGAGCACACCCTGACAACACGCCCAGCACCCAGCACCACCTCAGCACAGCACACGCAGTGCAGCATTCCCCCTCTCTGCCTTTGGGCATCAGGATTCCCCACCCAGCAAGGAGGAAGGCTGGCAATTCCACATCATGTAGGGACAGCAAGAGTTGCCATTATAGCCAGCAACACTGGTTCCTTTGCTGGTGACAATGAGCCTGGGACCCACAGCCAACAGCTTTTTCCATCTCCACAGCAGGCATCGTGGCCCACAGGGATTGTGGGATGGACCAGCTGCAGCTCCAGATAATTGACAAATATTAACTTTCCCCCAAGATTTTTCCTGCAAGGGTCTCAGGGAAGCAGCAGCCCTGAGAGTTACAGGCCCTGGCAGCCAGCACTCACCACGGGATCGCAGGTAACCACCAAAGATCTGGTGAATCAGTGTTGTCATCTTGGTCTCGCAATCCAACCTAGAGACAGCAGCATGGGATCTCACACCGCCCCTCCGCAACGGCCACCCCACGGGCCACCCCCGTGTGCTCAGGACACCTCCCCAGTGTGCTCTGGAGCAGGGGAGTCACAGCCTCTGTCACTCTGCTCCCCTGTGGCACAGCTCAAGGGGTGGCACCAGGCTGCTCCAAGCAGCACAAGCCCCTGGCTGGAGCTCCGGGCTGGGCACTGCAGGCAAAGACAGCGCAGCTGGCTCCAAGCCACCCTGGGGGACACCTTTGCCCACAGTCCCCTCCCACAGGCACACGGGACAGGTGAGGGGACAGCAGAGAAGAGCAGCAAGGGATGTCAGAGACACTACATACTGTGTATAGCCATTCAGGCAGTCTCTCTGCATGGCATCAATCGTGAAGCGCAGGAACTCGTGTGCATCCTCCTGACGGCCAGAGCGTATGTGCTGGGCAATCTCTGCAGGAGAGGGAGGAATCAGTCCCAGCAAAGGGACTGGGACACCTGCAGGCCTTCTCTCCCTCCCAGTCTCTTCTCCCACCCTCCCTTCCACCCTCCCTCAGGGCAGGCAATCTGGGGCTTGAGCCCCCTCAACCCAAACCAGATGTCACGCTCAGGCTGGCCGTGGGGAAGCCCCACACAACCCCTGGCAGGCTCCTAGAGTCAGCTCCGAAGAGCAGCCTGCCAAGATCTGTCCTGATTCCAGAGGTTCTGCTCCCACATCAGTCACCGTTCCCCCGCACAGATACACGAAGGGAGTGCAGCTATCCTTACTCTTGATGTTTCTGACAAAGGCCACTGGCTGTATAGCGCTGCCGCTGCTACCAAACACCTGGATGATGTGGTTTTCCATGGTGCACAGCACACAGAACTGGCCTCGCCGGCCTGGAGCGGGAGAAAAGCCGTTGGGGACAAAGCCAGGAGAGATGGAGGCAGTACATGGGATGGGGGATCCCTGATGCAGCCCAAGTCACAGCAGCAGCCACTGCAACACCCCAGGTGGGAAAGCATCCATATGGATGGACAAAAGGTCACAGGTACTCGCTTGGGAGGCCCACAGCGTGGCCCCAAGAGCCCTAGGGACAGGGCTGGAGCCTCCCAGGCTCCCCTTGGTCACAGCTCAGGGCAGTGCCCACCAGGACACCCTTGTAAAGTCCCCCAGGAGCAGCAGCGCCTGCCCCTGCACCATCTTCTGCCCTGGCTTCACACAGTCCCCACGGGCAGGCACTGCTCAGCCCCCATGAAGGCAGCAGACCCCACTGGACCAGTCTGAGTCCTGGTTATGACCAGCAGAGTCAGCACCTCCCCAGACTCAGAGTCAGTTCTCCCCAGAGAGCCGCTCCACAGGGAAAAGAACCTTCTTGGGGGACAGGGATCCCATCCTCATGGATCCTTGGGACACAGCTTCTGCCTGCGCAGAGAACACAAGGATGCAGAGCTTGGGAACTCAGCTATGGCAGAGCTGGACATGGGAACGACCTCTTGATGGAGAAACAAGGCAGAGAAGGAGCATCCTGATACCCGCACACCCTTGTCAGAGCCAGGCCCCCCACTCACAGGTCCGGCTGTGCTCCCTGGACAGCAGGTAGTTGGCCAGCGGAGGTGTGTATGTCAGGCACTGGAGGGTGGAATTTAGGAAGCAGGTGTTCCCCAGATTCCGGAGCCCAGCGCCGATGCGGTGGACCTGCTGCCACTTCAGAGAGAGACGCTCCATAGGGAAAAGAACCCTCTGGGGCAAACGGATCCCATCCCCGTGGATCTTTGGGACACAGCTTCTGCCTGCAGGAGGAGAAGGATGCTGAGTGTCGAGGTGTGGGGTGCAGACAGGGCTCCCTTCGCCCTCTCTACATACCTCGCTTGGCAGGTGGTTCCCACTCACGTTTGTCAGCAGCTTCCCTGCAGGGGTTGAGCAGCTCATACTTGCCCCAGAGGGGGTTCAGCTGCCCGGAGGCGCCGCGCTTGGCGGGTTCGAAGTCGATGCGCTTCATCTGGAGCATCTGGAAGGAGGCGGCCAGCACCTGGCGCAGCTCCTGCCCGTCCTTGCTGTCCGGTTGCTTCAGCGCCTGCTCCAGCTTCTCCTTGATGGCCATGGCGCTGCCCGGCGGCTGCGGCGAGCGGAAGGCTCGGTGGGGCGGCTCGGGGGGAGCCCCACCGCGTCCCGCTCCCCCTCGCCGCGTCCCGTTCCCACGGCACCGCCCGCAGACTCCCGTTCCCCGAGGAGCCGGCCCCGGAGGCCCCAACCGGTCCCCCCCGTGGGATACCGAGCCCCCTCCCCGCCCGGGACACCGAGCGCCTCCCCCTTGTCCCCAACCGGCCGCGGAGCCGCTCCTGCCGCCGCTTCCGGCTCACCGAGTCGCTCCTGCCGCCGCCTCGCGCACGTGTGGCCTCTCCGCACGGGATCCCGGCAGTGCCGGAGCCGCCCCCTGACCCCGCGCTCCTCCTCCCCGGGTTCAAGACAGGGCGGGACGAGGGCTGAGAGTGGCCGGCGTCGCGCTCCGCCCCTCGCGTCCAGCCGGGGAACAGCCTCCTCGCTCCGCCCACGGGGAGGAACCGGAGGAGAGTCCGGGAGGCTTTGCGCTCCGCCCCCCGGGCTCGACGGGGCGGAACCGGAGCTCGTCCGCGTCTCGACTCGGGGCGGTAGGAGGCCAGAGCATCCTAACTCCTCCCCTCGGGGCGGAGCGAAGGGTGAACTAAGGCAGAGCCTCCTGGCCGCTCCTCCCGGGATGGACACAGAGAGCAGCGTCCTGACTGCTCCTCCCGGGATGGACACAGACAACAGACCCTCCGCGCCTCCTCGTTCCTCCTGGAAGGGGGGGAGCTGTGGGACCTCTGTCCCTCTCCTTTGGGAGTGGAGTGGAGGTAAGACCTCGACTCTTTCGCGTACGTCGCGAGAAACCTCTCAGGGCTGGGCGAGAGCGGGAGCCGTTGGCCTTGACGCAAAAGTGCCGCAAGCTGCGGGTCCCGGGTTCGAGGCCCCGCGGGGCCTCCTGGCACCCGGGTCCCCGTTAACCCCACCCGGTCCCTGCTAAGTCCCATAGTGGCTCTGGCAGCCTGGTCCCCGTTGAGCCTCGTGGCAGGGGAGAAACCAGTTCCCATTAGGCCCCACGGTAGAGGGGGGTCTCATCCCCCCCAGCAGGAGGATTCAGTCCCATTGAGCCCTGTGGCAGTGAGGAGCTGCTCCAAATAACGTCCTGCGGTCGGCTGACCAGTCCCTGTGAAGCCCCGTGGTGGGGAGACTGGGACCCTGTTAATGGCCCTAGCAGCCTGATCCCTTTAAGCCCCCTGGCAGGGGACTAACTAGTCTCTATTAGGTCCTGTTAAGTCCCATGGTAGGGGGGGTGGTCTCATCCCCATTAAGCCCCACAGCAGGGGAATTCAGTCCTCATTAAGCCCCTGTGACAGTCCTGGTAGCCCAATCCCGTTAAATCCCTCTGGTACCACTGCCCTCTCCTCCTCCTTTGCTCCCCTCTACCCCTGCCCCACATTTACACCCGAACCAGGTCTCCCTCCTGCAAGGAACCCCTGCAACTCCTGCACTGGATGAGGAAAAGGAAATCACGGCACAGGGACCACACGGCCGGTGGCAAAACAAGTGGAAATATTAAACTGAGAGCCAGGCAGAGACAGGAGCAGTGGCACACATGATATAACCATACAGAAAGCGAACGGGAGGCGGATCTGGGACTGATTAGAGGCTTGGGTGGGGGGTTTCTTTTTCTTTCTTTTGAATTTTTCTCTTCAATAAAATTGCCCAGACTGGTCCAGTACGACATCTTCAACCTGACAGGGATGCACAGCATGAAAACGCCCCCGGAGCAGGGCTGTGAGGGGGGTTATTCCCAGCATGCTCCCAAAGCTGTGGACAAGGAGCTCTGCGGCACATGCCAGTGCTGCTGCGTTGTGCGAATGGCTCAGAGAAAGCAGGGCCCGAGGGGTGTGGGAGGCTTTGCTGGAGAGGACGGGGTTTTCCTGTGGCTGCGATGCTGCCTGTGCAATATTCAACCCCCAGCACCCATGCCGCTGGAGCTCCGGCCACTGCTGCCCTGCCCCAGGGGGAGCTCCCTGACCAGCCCTGCTGCCCGTGCACCAGCGGCAGCTGCAGAAGGGTCAGGCAGCAGCTCCCCATCCGTGCAGGAGCTTGCAGGGGAAACAGACTCCCCCGGCCCCAGGATACTGCGGAAGGCAGTGAACCCCCCCCCCCCCCGGCTCACCTCCGTGTCTGTGGAGAGAGGGGCAGCAGTGCCCAGGTGCATGGGGGAGGTCACTCCAGCCATGCCCATGTGCCCTTCTGGCTTTTTGGGACAAGGCACCTGCACGGGAGTCACCCAGCCCGGAAAAACAGCTGAGCTGGGGGCTCTGCCACATGGTAAGCCCTGTCCCGAGCCCCTGTGCGCCCCAACAGGAGGGGTAGGCATTGGGCAGGGAGGGGGGACAGCAGGGTCCCAGGGGCTGGAGGGTGTCTGGGGATGCTGCAGCAGAGAGGGCTGCCTGGCAAGAGCTGCTGGGGTGGTTGCCCTGCAGTGGGGATGCTGGTAGACCTGCTACGCAGACAGGGCAGCGCCTGCCACTCACGAGGGTTTGATTCCTTCACAGCTGCCAGGGCGCCAGGGCTGAGTGTGGCCAGGCAGGGAGGTGCCCTCCTGCCTCGCTCAGCCCCTCCGTGAGCAGAGGGATGGGCAGCGTGACCACAGGCTGCCAGGTTCCTATGCCAGCACGGGTCCCCGTCCCTGTCCCCTGCACAAGCACGTGGCAGATGCTGCAGCCTGAGGACACCCCCTGCAGCCAAGCAGGTTTTCATGCTGTCTCCAGGAATTGATATCAACGTGGACCAGTCTAACATCTCGCAGGTTTTCTTCTACTGGCTACTGGAATGCGCTTGTTTGGCTTTAGGGGTCCTCGATGTCGAGAAACTCTTGCTTGGGGGGGGCCATGCCACGATACCAGGCGCACGAGCCATCGCTCCTCTTGATGCAAGCGTAGTGCTTCGCCTGCCGCCCATCCACATTGTTCTTCTCCATTGCCCAGTCTGTCCAGAGACACTCATCCGAGGAGGAGACGTAGCAGGGAATGGAAAGGCAGCGCGAGATCTGTGCAAAACAGAGACCATCACCCACTGCCCTGAAGGGGGAACATTGGGGTGGGATGGGGGAAGCAGCAACGGAGCAGTTGGGGCTGGTGGTCCAGGGATGCCAGGCTGCCCCATCCCTGTAGGGCATGAGCTTGATGCTGGGAAACTTTTCCCAGGGCTGCCCTTGGCTCCCAGCTGGAGTGAGCTGGAGGCTTGGCAGCCCTTCCCATATCCCTAACACAGCATCATCCTTGAGGGATAGGGAGGAGCATCTTGCCACAGAGCCCACACCTGCCTCGAGGCTGCAGACCCCAGGGTATGTTGGTAGCGGGGGCACAGCCTGTCTGCTCACCTTGCACTCACAGCCCATCTGGTACCGCTGGTTTAGGCTTTTCTTCTGGGTCGGGCTCAGCGAGTCCCAGGTGGACACCAAGTCACAGAGCGTGATGTGCATCTTGCCGTTGCCCTCTGACTTGCCTGGAGAGAGGACAGAAAGACTGCTCGGAGGGTACCCCAGGCACCCCATATTGCTGCAATCCAGCCCTTCCCACCATGCAGTGTCCCTGGTGAACCCCCAGAGCAGCAACTCGTCCCCCCAGCTGCCACTACCACAGCCTGAGGATACCGAATGCAGCCAGGACGTGCTGTCAGGGCTGGTGGTGGGAGCAGGAGGAGGAGGAGGAGGCAGCAAAGGGGGTTTCACGCATCACCTGCATCTCGGGAGGCACGTGAGACAGCAGGACCAGCCCTTGTGGCCACCCACCTGCGATGAGATACTCCTTCTTCCCGCCGGTGTCCAGCAGCCGGCCACACACGGCAGTGGATGGAGCCGTGTAGATGAACTCTATGTCCTTGTCGGGGCCCTTAAACATCTGGGGAGGAGGAGGAGGAGGAGGAGTGAGTGGTCAGCATGGAGTCATCCCTGTCTCTCCCAGTCTCTCACCCTGATGTGCCTCGTTACCTTGATCTGCTTGATTTCATACTGGATTCGTTTGATTGGATTCCCGTATATATCGTTCCCCGAATCCACCTCTTTCGCAGAGACAGCCTTTGCTCGGATCACTGTAACAGAGAGATGTTGAGGTCAGCAGGGGTGCCTGGGGACCAGAGGTGCTGCCAGCACTGTGTAGGGTGACCCCCGCATCCCATGGTGGCTCCCATACTCGCCTGGGGCCAAACCACCTGCAGCAAACCCCAAAATCCCTTGCAGCAAATCCCTTGCAGCAGAGCTGGGTGTCACACACTGTCACTAAAGGGACAGGGGTCTAGCATGCTCAGGACAGTGTTGGAGCACATCCTCATGGTGGGTGGTGAGGAAGGGTCACCCCAGGACTCCCTGGCTCCACCACTGGTTACCCTTGGCCCTCTGAACCTGTCACCCAGACAGCACCAAGACAACTCAACCAGCCAGTGGTGCCCTGCGAGCACCACAGTGTTTGTCCCACTGTCATTAATTAAACCAGTCACTGACAAGGGTCCCAGCCAAATGCCTGTGTGGTCTGGCAGGTTGAGGGGTCACAGAAAGGGTCACAGAAAAGCTGACTGGGCACTGGCAGAGGCTGCCCAGGGAGGGGGTTGAGTCACCTTCCCTGGAGGTGTTTAAAGGACGGGTGAACAAGGTGCTGAGGGACATGGTTTAGTGATTGATGGGAATGGTTGGACTCGATGATCCGGTGGGTCCTTTCCAACCTGGTGATTCTATGATTCCTCCCCTTGCTGCCTGCAAAAATAACCCAGGGATGCTGAGGGCAGTGGAAAAACGTATTGAGGGGAGGCAGTGAGCTCTACAGCCGGCAGGCCCAAGCAGCCCGACCAAACACACCCACCCTCCCAGTTCCACACAGCCCCAGGGTGGTCCCAGCACTTGGTGCCAAGCGGCAGCATTAGGTGCCCCAGGGTCAGTGAGGCCATGACACCCTGGAACCTGGGGACAGCGATGTGGGGGCAGCTCTGCCATGGAAGGGTCACACTGCCAGGACAGCCCAGGGACAGACAGACCAGCATGTGAGCGCTTGGCACGTGACAGTGACCCGCAGGGTGCCTGGGGCAGGCAGCCAGCTCACCCTTACTCACCGGCTTGGGACACGGTGGCTGGTTGGGTGCCATGCTGTGCAGGTCCCAGCCACGTGTGGTGAACGCAGCCACTTTGGTTTGCATGGCCTGGGTTCCTGCACCGATACCTGTGGCTCCCAGCCCTCCCTCTGATGCTGTGGAGATGGGAGCTCCTGGATGGTCCCAGGCAGCACAGGAGCAGCCCCAAAGCCACAGCTCTTGCCCAGCATCCTCACGGCCCAAGGCAGGGGGGTACCACCATCCCTTGGGGATGCTCCCCATCCCTTGGGAGCAGTTTGGGGACCTGCCAGCCCTGCTCCACATGGCCATGCTTTGGCCGGGGTGGCAAGAGGGCAAGCACCATCCAAACTGGGGACCCAGCTCACATTCCCCACCACAAGGTGCTGGGGTGGGAGCAGTAGGGGCTGTGCACCAGCCCAACACAGACATGCTTGTCTTTGTCCTGGCACAGCAAGGAAAGGGAATCTGACTGCACTCTATAAATACTGTGGGGAGCAGGGGCATGTGGATGGGCTATCTGAGCTGAAGGTCAGAGGGGCACGGCCCCACGTGGGTACCGGGCAGTGCTAAGTATGTTTACTCTGGAAAGCAGAGGGCAGCCACCAGCAAAAGCAGGAGGCAGGGAAGAGAATTCCGCATATGGCCACCTCCGGGTAGCATGGGCTCAGTGCAAGGTGGGCAGAAGCAGTGCCTGCTGGTACCAGGGCTGCACCAGGGGTTTCCTGGCTGCACGTACCTCCTTTGGGGAAAAGCAGGGCTGCTTGGGCACACTGGCAGACTCTTAGTTGTGCAGCAAGCTCCAGCCTCCTTGCCTGCTGCAGGCAGCTGGGCAAGTCCTTTGGCGCAACCCCTTGCCCCATCCTCGACCCAGGCACGCACAGACTCGGCCCCTGCCAGAGCCATCGCAGGTACAGGCTGTCCCTCACCCCCTAAACCCTGTGGCTGCTGCGTCCTCCTGCATGCCAGACCCTTTGCTGCTCGGCGTGTGCCTGCAGCGTAACTTGGGTGCAACCAAGCTGGAGACTCCGTCCTCGTGGCTCCAGGCGCAGGGGAATGGTTGCTGGTTCAGTGGGCTCCAGCCTTTTCCATTCACGTGCTGATGAATCACTTGACAAAAATGCAGCCCAATTCTAGGCGGATTTGTTCTGAACAGTGCGGCTTTGTGGAGGGGACGGCTGCGCTGTGCTTTCCCCGCCAAGACCCCAACAGCGCAGCCAAGCTGCTCCGCGCCAGCCAGGAATTGGAGCGGTGAGGAGGGCGAGTCACAAGGATAGCGGAAGGGAGCCCCAGAGGACAGCCCGGCTGAGATCCCTGCAATGAGAAAGCAGGGCCGAGGGATGGAGGGAACCGGCGAGTGCTCGGAGACCACCAGAAGGACCTTCACAAAATGCCAATGTCCCCTGTCAGCTGCATCACCCAGCACTCCTGCCACCAGCTCATAGAATCACCAGGTTGGAAAAGACCCACTGGATCATCGAGTCCCACTATTCCCATCACTAAACCATGTCCCTCAGCACCTCGTCCATCCATCCCTTAAACACCTCCAAGGAAGGTGACTCAACCACCTCCCTGGGACGACTGTTCCAGTGCCCTGTGACCCGTTCCATGAAAAATATTTTCCTAATGTTCAGCCTGAACTTCCCCTGGCAGAGCTTGAGGCCATTCCCTCTCATCCTGTCCCCTGTCACTTGGGAGAAGAGCCCAGCTCCCTCCTCTCCACAACCTCCTTTCAGGTAGTTGTAGAGAGCAATGAGGTCTCCCCTCAGCCTCCTCTTCTCCAGGATAAACACCCCCAGCTCTCTCAGCCATTACTCATAAGGCCTGTTCTCCAGCCCCTTCACCAGCTTCGTTGCTCTTCTCTGGACTCGCTTCAGAGCCTCAACATCCTTCTTGTGGTGAGGGGCCCAGAACTGAACACAGGATTCGAGGAGCAGTCTCACCAGTGCAGAGTACAGAGGGAGAACAACCTCCCTGGCCCTGCTGGTCACACTGTTTCTGATCCAAGCCAAGATGCCATTGGCCTTCTTTGCCACCTGGGCCACTGTTGGCTCATATTCAGTCACTGTCAACCAACACCCCCAGGTCCTTCTCCTCCAGGCAGCTAAGGACCTTCACACAATTCCAGTGCCTCCTGTCAGCTGTGTCACCTACTGCTCCTGCTACCAGCTCAGAAAGCCACTCACCACAGGAGCCCAGACCCTCCATGAAGCAGAGCCAAGGCTCTCCCAGCTCCTGGGCTGCACACTACTGGTGCTGGAAGACTGAGTCCAACCAGGACAATACTGGAAATGCTCCTTTTTCAGGCAGGACAAGCCACTGGGCCACCTCCTCTTGGCAGGGTGGGAGCCCAGTGCTGGCCCCTAGGGCTGCAAGTGTGGCTGCTCTGTAATGAGCATGCTGAACTCCTCTGGAGGGCAGACCCTGCAAAGTCCCCTCGCTGCTATCTGCCACCAGGGCTGGGGGCTGGCTTCTTCCTACGGGGAGAAATGCCAGCGTTCATCACTAACTCCACATCCCGCAGCAGGATGGTCCCCACAGCAGAGCAGGCAGTGCCACGTTGGGGCACAGGCAACCCAGCATCACTCGCCCTCGCTGGGTGACAAGCACACGACCAGCTGGGATGGACTGGGGCCGCAGGGCATCTCCAGGAGCAAAGCCAGGGGTAAAGAGAGTCACCCAGCACCACCAACCCACTGGGATGTTTCTCTAGGCTTGTCAGCTGGTGGGATGCTGTCCTCCCTGGCTGCACGGCTGTATCAGCATTGGGGCTGCACCCCGTGTTTGTGGCTGCTGTTGTGCGCTGGACAGTTGTAAACACGGGTGCTGCAAGACCCTGTGTGGAGATGTGTTAGCTCCAGGTTCTGCCCGAGGAAGGAATGGGATTTGGAAGTGGTGACTTGCCCTGGTGAGCCCTGCCAAGAAGGGAAATGGGGTGGGTGCTGCCCTGCAGCCAGGGTGGATCCTGCCATGGCCTATCCCAGCTTGGCCCCAGGACTCCCCTCCCAGCCAGAGATGTGCAGAATAGCCACCCCTTCCTCCACCATCCTACCCCAGATCCTACTGCTCCATCCTGCCAGCACCCGCCTGTGGCTGCCCATGAAGCACTGATGCCCACAGCCCGTGGGGGCCGGGCCGAGCTGAATGCCCGGGGAACAAAGCTCCCTTCTCCGGCACTGCTGGCAACCGGCTGAGCCAAGGGGATGGCTGCCAGTGCCAGCACTGCCAGCCTGGGGGCTCATCCCCACAGTGGAGGCAGTCCCAGCATCACTCCAGGTCTGCCTGAGACCAGCGAAGATAGAGAATGGGCAACCTGTCCTTGCAGAGACTCAGCCCCAGCCCCCAGGTGCCACCCTGTGGAGTGGGACACTCGCCCCCTGGCACCACAGCAGGAGAGTCTGGAGAACATGGAGACTGGAGGGATGCAGAGCTGAGCACAGCAGCCCCGTGGGGAAGAAGCAGCAGAGACAATGGGGGCTCCCCCAGAGCATGGCAGTGCCCAGGGGGAGGTGGGCGAGATCACCGGGCACCAGGGCCCACTTGCCCACTGACCAGTGCAGGAGCCATGGGTTCTGCACTGCCATGGCCGCGTGCGTCATCCTGGCCCTCGGACGGGAGTGGGACGGGGCCCAATCAGCAGCAATCCCAGCAGTCAGCCCACGGACCCTTTGTGCCAGCCGCATGGGGAGGGCTCCGACCAGAGCTCGGTGCGGTACCACCAGGGATGGGCAGCTCTCTGGCCCCACCAGGGCTGGGCAGGGTCCGCTGGGCAGCCAAGTGCCCTCCAGCAGCCCTGAGTTCTCCCCAGATCCTCTCCTCAGCCTTATTCCTGCCAGATGCTGGCAGCACCGGCTGTTCTTCTCACGCCTCCACACTCCCTGTGCCCCATCCTTAGGAACTGAGCACTGGAACAACTGGGATTGCATCCAGGGGATGCATCCAAGGTGCCCCCAACTCCAGGAGGCACAGTGAGCCTCGCCATCGCCCCCGTCTGCAGCTGACACTGCCACACAGAGCCAAAGCCACTGCTGTGCCCAGAAGGGCTGAGCATCACCTCCCTCACCCCCACACCTCTGTGCTGCTCCAGAGGAGACCAAGTAGAAGCTGAGTCTGCCACGGCGGCCCCCAGCCTGGCCGCATACCCTCTTGGCAGCCGAGCATCTCCCACAGCTGAGCATCCCTGGCAGAGCAAACCCCTGGTGGGCAGAGAGCACCCACTGGCTTCCACTGCCTGGGCACTGCCCGGCTCAGGGAAGGGCAGATCACAGAATCACAGAACAACCAGGTTGGAAGGGACTCATCGGATCTTCTAGTCCAACCATTCCTATCAAACGCTAAACCAAGTCCCTCAAGACCTCATCCACCCGTGCCTTAAACACCTCCAGGGAAGGTGAGATGGGGCAGCCCTGAGCTCCTGGGCTAGGAAGCAAGAGTGCAGACAAGCCAGGTCACTTGTTCCAAGTCACCAGCTTTGGTGATATGACCCCCAGACCCTCCAGCACCCTCAGACTGAGGCCTCAGACCGCCTCCATCTGTGCCACCTGGAAACACAGCACTGGGCTCCGTCTGCTTCAGCCCCGCTCCAGGGGAGAGCCGTGGGGAGGCACAGATGGACGTGGCAGCCACTCTCCATGCTGTGGAGCAGGGATCCCAGCCCCACAGGACCAGAACCCTGCGTTGTGCTCCCTCAGCTCCCCCCATGAAGAGCTGTGTGCAAGCCTTGGGGTTCATCAGCTAGCACCACAAGGCATTGGGCACCACCACCTTCCGCAGCAGCCAAGGAAGGTCCTGGCAGCACCCAGCTCTGTGTATCCGCAGGGAGGGAGCTGGGTGAAGAGCCTGCTGGCTCCAGAGAGCATCCAGGGCGAAGACAAGAAGCCAAAGATCACAGGCTACAGGAGAGAGATCCATGAAGAGGAGGCTGAGAGGAGACCTCATTACTCTCTGCAACTACCTGAAGAGAGGTTGTGGAGAGGAGGGAGCTGGGCTCTTCTCCCAAGTGACAGGGGACAGGACAAGAGGGAATGGCCTCAAGCTCCACCAGGGGAGATTTAGGCTGGAGATTAGGAGGAAGTTTTTCACCCAGAGGGTCATTGGGCATTGGAATAGGCTGCCCAGGGAGGTGGTTGATTCCCCTTCCCTGGAGGTGTTTAAGGGACGGGTGGATGAGGTCTTGAGGGACTTGGTTTAGTGTTTGATAGGAATAGTTGGACTAGAAGATCCGATGGGTCCCTTCCAACCTGGTTGTTCTATGATTCTATGTTATGGGAAGCGAAGGCTGGAAAGCTCATCCCAAGGTGAACCCTGCTGCTCCGAGCCTGGCACTTGTCCCCACCTGAGGTCATACAAGACAAGAACAATCCAGACGAGTCGCACGGAGGAGTTTGGGAGCTGGGATATGCCAGGGCCGCAGGTGGCAGAGCCCGGAGGGGGCTGACTTGGCAAGATGGGATCCCGATGCCTGCAGGAATAGGCACCTGCCAAGAGCAGCGGGGCAGCCCGACCACTTCTCCGCCACGCTGTGCCCTCCCAGCCACAGCCAAGACAGCTGGGGCTGCTCAGACAGACAGTGACTCAGCAGCTGAGTCAGGGCTGAGGCAGCACCCCGCCAAGGGCAGTGAATCACAAGTGCCCCGGAAAGCTGAGCAAGACGAGAGTGTGACGGGAAGCCGCGACCCAGAGCGTGCGTGGGGGGATCCCGCAAGCCCAGAAGCGATGGCTTCTCCAGAAGCAGCTCCAAAAAAAAAAAAAAAAAAAAAATCCAATGCTCCATTTTGTCTGGAAACCTCCCCGTCCCCCAACGAGTTTCGCAGCAAGGCCAGACACAACCAGGGCACGCGGAGCAGCAGCCAGACCCTGCGGGGATTATCCCCACGGAGGAGAAACACCAAGAGCGGAGGCTGGAAGGGGCAAGAGGAGCCTGGGAATCCATCAGGAGGAGCCTGGCTCAGGAGCATCCTGGCTCAGGAGCAGGGAATGGGGTTGGGCCGTCCAGAGGTTGGGGCTGCCTAAGCGTTTGGGAATGTTACCTCTCCAGCTGAGCCTGGGAACGGCGAAGGAGAGCATCGGGAACTGGGGCCGCTCTGTTTGTTTAATATGTTAAAATTTAATAAGGGCATTATTCATCGAAAGAGGAATCCGGCTCCCGGCGCTGCCAAGCCCTCCCTTTCAGCAGCATCCAAACCGAACAAAGTGGGATGGGGAAGGAGGGAGGGAGGGAGGGAGAGAGAGGAAATGCCTGGAAATAAGGAACAGACGGGAGGTACCGGCTGCCTCTCCCGGGCTGGGAGCCCCGGCTCCGCCGTCCCGGCCGCTGCCGCCCGAGGCTTGGCGGCCATCGGAGGGCCCCGTCCCCACCCTCCCAGGCTGCCACGTCCCCACCGGGGGACCCGCAGCTCGGGGAGAGGCTCCCCTCGCCTCCCCCCCGGGGGCTGCGCGGAGGGGACCCCGGTCCCGCCGAGGAGAAAGGGGGGAGGCTCCGAGCATCCAGAGCGACGGACGGGCGGACGGACACACCCCGGATGGACGGGACGGGCGGACAGACAAACAGACGGCGGCGTCTGCTCCAGCCGACACACCCCCGGGTGCGCGGGGCAGGTGCCGGGGGTCGGGGCGGCTCTGCCTGCTCCAGCCCCATTCTCTACCCTGGGGGTACTACCCGCTCCTGTCCCCTGCCCGTTCTATCCCCTTTCCCTTCTCTTTCCCTGCCTCTTCTATCCCCTTTCCCCTACCCCGGGGGTTCCCACTCCCGTTCCCTGCCTGTTCTATCCCCTTTCCCTTCTTTTTCCCTGCCTGTTCTATCCCCTTTCCCCTCTTGCTCTCTACCCACTCCCTCCCCGTTCCCTACCCTCTCTTTCCCCGTTCCCTGCCCATTCCCTCCCTGTTCTTTCCGCGTTCTCTACCCTCTCCTGCCCAGCTTTTTTCCCCTTCTCTCCTTGCTCCTTCCCCACTCCCTCTCCATTCTCTCCCTGCTCTTTCCCCATTCCCTCCCCACTCCCTACCCCTTCTCTCCTTGCTCCTTCCTCGCTCCTTCTCCATTCTCTCCCTGCTCTTTCCCCCTTCCCTACCCCTTCTCTCCCTGTTCTTTCCCCACTCCCTCCCCATTCTCTCCCTGCTCTTTCCCCGTTCCCTCCTTGCTCTTTCCCCCTTCCCTACCCCTTCTCTCCCTGCTCTTTCCCCATTCCCTCCCCATTCTCTCCCTGCTCCTTCCCCGCTCCCTCTCCATTCTCTCCCTGCTCTTTCCCCATTCCCTCCCCACTCCCTACCCCTTCTCTCCTTGCTCCTTCCTCGCTCCTTCTCCATTCTCTCCCTGCTCTTTCCCCCTTCCCTACCCCTTCTCTCCCTGCTCTTTCCCCACTCCCTCCCCATTCTCTCCTTGCTCTTTTCCCGTTCCCTCTCCATTCTCTCCCTGCTCCTTCCCCCTTCCCTACCCCTTCTCTCCCTGCTCTTTCCCCATTCCCTCTCTATTCTCTCCCCGCTCTTTCCCCATTCCCTCCCCACTCCCTCCCCATTCTCTCCCTGCTCCTTCCCCGCTCCCTCTCCATTCTCTCCCTGCTCTTTCCCCATTCCCTCCCCACTCCCTACCCGTTCTCTTCCTGCTCCTTCCCCACTCCCTACCCGTTCTCTCCTTGCTCTTTCCCCACTCCCTCCCCATTCTCTCCCTGCTCTCTCCCTGCTCTTTCCCCGTTCCCTCCCCACTCCCTGCCCATTCTCTCCCTGCTCTTTCCCCGTTCCCTCCCCGCTCCCTCCCCTCTCCTTCCCCTCTCCCTGCCAACTTTCCTCCCTCTCCCTCCCCCCCCCCCCCCCCCCCCCCGCTCCCGGGTCAGCCCCGTGGCCGGCGGGGTTGTCTCTCACCGACGTCGGCGTTGCAGAAGGCCTGTTGCGGGTGGATGGGCGAGCAGCTGCAGGCGTGGGCCGGGCGGGCCCTGCCGAGCAGCAGCACCGCCAGCCAGGCCAGCAGGCTGGGCAGCGCGGCCAGCATCGTGCGGGCTCGGCCGTCCCGGCTCACAAAAGCCGCAGCCGCCGCCGCCGCCGCCGCCGGCGGAAAGTTTGGGGCCGGCAGCCGCGGCCCCTGGCGCTGCTGCGACCGCCGCTCCGCTGCCTTCTATGGAGCTGTTTTCTTCCTTTCCCCCGGCTGCCGCTCAGCCTCGCTTTTTAATGCGCTCCGGGGATTCGCTGCTCCTCCTCTGCGTGGCGCGGGGCCAGCCCGCCTGCGACCGCCCCTCGGCACGATGCGGAGCCGCCGCCGCCTCCCCCGGCACCGCACCGGCCGCCCCCGCCTCCCCAAAACGGCCCCGGACCGGCCCCTCCGGCCCCGACCCCTCCGGCCCCGGGTACCGAGTCGCCCCTGCATCCCCTGGGCTGGACCCCGCTAGCCCTGGGCAATGGCTGCCCTCACCTCCTCCTGCCACCCTGGGTACCAGCTGCCCCCATCGACCCCAGGCTGGATCCCCTCCCATCCTTGGGCACTGGTTGCCTCTGCATGCCCTGGTCTGGACCTTGAGATGAGCCCTGACCCCTGCATCCCCTGGTCTGGACCCTGCTAGCCCTGGACATTGGCTGCCCTCACCTCCTCCTGCCAGCCCTGACACCCCCCCCCCCCCAACCTAGGTACCAGCTACCCCCATCACCCCTAGGCTGGATCCCCTCCCATCCTTGGGCACTGGTCACCCCTACATCCCCTGGGCTGGAGCCTGCTAGCCCTGGGCACTGGCTGCCCTCGCCTCCTCCTGCCAGCCCTGGCCCCCCCACCCCCCCTAGGTACCAGCTACCCCCATCACCCCCAGGCTGGATCCCCCCCATCCTTGGGCACTGGTCGCCCCTGCATCCCCTGGTCTGGAGCCTGCTAGCCCTGGGCATTGGCTGCCCCCACCTCCCCTCGCCACCCTGGGCCTCTCCATCCCTCGGTACCAGCTGCCCCCAGGCTGGATTCCCCCCCCCCCCGCCCCTTCATCCTTGGGCACTGGTCACCCCAGCATCCTCTGGTTTAGACCTGGCCCTCCATGGGCTACCCCCACTTTCCCCCTGTCCAGATCCCATCACGGGCACTGGCTGACTCCAACAAACCAGCCAAGAACCTACCACCGCTGGGCACTAGACGCCCCTGCCTCTCCTGAGCCATCCCTGGGCACTGGCAGCCCCTGCCACCCCCGTTCCAGGCCCCACCATCCTTGGGCAGTGGCTGCACCCCCTGGTCCCCCCCATCCTTGGGCACCGGTCGCTCTTATCCCATGGTCTGGATCCCCCCCTTCCTTGGGCACCGGCTGCCCTTGCATCCTCTGACTTGGGCCCTGCCATCTATGGGCACCAGCTGCCCCTGCATCCCCAGGACCCCTTGGCTGGGCAGCGGGAAGGGAAAACACTGAGGGCAGGCGTGAGATTTCAGCCCTGGCTCACCGAGCTGGCTCCTGGCCCATGCGGAGTGGAGCAGTAAATTGCAGGGGAGGCTGCGATTATGTCTGTGCCTAAGCATTTCCTCTTCTTCCGGCTCCTCCAGCTCAGCTCATCCTGCTGCTCCTGTCTCTCTCATCTTCTGTGTCCTCCATGGCACAATCAAGGAATGGATGTGCTCACCTGAATGTCCTGCACTGACTTGTGGTGGCCACATCCCCTTGGCCAGCAGCCACCTGCCCTGGAGTGCATCTCTGAAAATCTCACCTTCACCAGAGAACCATGGAACGGTTTGGATTGGGAGGAACCTTAAAGCCCATCCACTTCCAACCCACAACCATGGGCAGGGACATCTTCCACTGGATCAGGTTGCCTAAGCCCCATCCAACCTGCCCTTGAACACCTCCAGGGATGGGGCAGCCACAGCCTCCCTGGGCAACCTGGAGCAGAGCCTCATCGCCCTTACAGCAAAACATTTCTTCCTAAGATTTCATCATATCCCCTCTTTCAGCTTAAAACTGTTCATCTCATCCTAACCCTGCACTCCCCAGCTTTCCTGGAGCCCCTTTCAGTGCTGGAAGCTGCTCTATAATCTCCCCTGAACCTTCTCTTTGGGTTGAACAACCCCAACTCTCAGCCTGGCCTCGTATGGGAGGTGCTCCAGCCTTTGGATCATCTTTGTGGCCTCCTCTGGACCTGATCCAAATCCTTGTGCTGAGGGCTCCAGAACTGAATGAAGGGCTCCAGGTGACATCTCACCAGAGCAGAGGGGCAAAACATCCTCCCTCATGCTGCTGGTCCCACTGCTTTGGATGCAGCCCAGGCTTTTTGGGCTGCGAGTGCACACTGCTGTCTCCTGTGGAGCTTCTCATCTACCAGCACCCCACATCCTTCTCAGCAGGTCTGCTCTTAACCCACCTTGTCCCTGTCCTGGCTGTGTCACTGCAGAAGGTGTCAGGACACTGCCAGTCCCACCATACCTACATGCCAGCACCCAGCTGGCTCTGCAGGCGTGCTCTGTCCTCCCAGCTGTGCCTTCATGCCTTCATCCCAGCATAAGTGGGCAGGGAGCCCAGCTCTGCCTCTAGGCAGAAATACAGCTTTGGAGCATACATTGGTGGGACATGGTTGGACTTGATGATCCGATGGGTCTTTTCCAACCTGGTGATTCTAAGATTCTATGACAGCGAGCACCACAGCTGCTCCTCTCACCATAGAGCTGCCCTGCCATGGCTACTCACATCTGGGGGAGCTGTCAGAGCTGCTTGGCCTTTAGGATAAGGAGAAACAGCAGAAACGTGGGCAGGTGAACTCAGTCCAAGCCCTGCTTGAGCCTGAGGGAAACCTGTGGGACGTGACTGCATTCATGCTGCTGGGATGCTGGATGAAAGTTGGAGATGAGGTTCCAGGTCCCCAACTCCGCTGTGGGGTGCAAGGTGCACAGATGCTTCAGCAGCAGTCACCACGAGTCCTGCTGGGTGCTTGCACCGCGCCAAAGGAGATGGAGGACCGAGGCTGTGGGGGTCCAGGGACTTTGCAGTCCCATCCAATTTCTGGCAAGGAAGGAGCTCATGGTCCTGCTGCCCACACCACACTTGGGATCCTGGCAACATCCCAGCCCACACGGAGAGAGGAAAAGGGCCAGGGCCAGGGCAGGCAGGCAGGGCAGCTGGTCTGGGGGTGCAGGGGAACACAGCATGGGAGGCCCCACTTGCCAGTGGGGTGTGGAGCTCCCTTCTGTGTCAGCCCAGAGGACACAAAGGAGCCAGACAGCGGGGACAGCCAGCAGGACAGACGTGGGGCCAGGACAGGTGCTGCAGAGCCGCCGGCCACAGGCCAGGAGGGCAAGCGAGGCCGGCACAGGCTGTGCCAAGCAAAGCAGAGGTGAAGGCAGTGTGGCTGACACGGCTGGTGTCCAGCGCAGGCTGGGGATGCGCCCTGGGTGCCCTGGGCCAGTGGGCCAGGTGCTACGAGGCCCCAGTGGCCACGTGCATGGGCTGAGGCCAGCTCTGCCCGTGGCGCTAGAGACGAGTCTGTGCCCCACAGAGGAGATGAGCACGTTGACTCGCTGTGAGTCATTGTCTGGGCTAAACGAAAACACGTGTCCAGCCTCGTATGTGTTTTCACTTGGCTCACGGAGATGCTGGACACTGTAAACAGGGGTGGGTGTGGGGGACACACACAGGACCAGCCCAGCTGGGCTCCTGGGAGGGCCCTCATCCCTGCCAGCTCCCTGTACTGTGGGTCCTCCCACCCGGCCACCCCTCAGCACGGCCAGAGCCCCCATGGCAGGCACAGAGGACTCGAGGCTAAAGGACACCCCTGGATCGCAGTAGCAAGCCCCAGCTCTCTGAAGCCCTGCCTGCTGGCAGAGCTGCCCAAGAGGCCAAGTGGTAGCAAGGACCTCCAGCCGCAGGGAAACAGCCCAGACGTCTGTTTTGCCCAGAGCTGTGAGGCAGCCACTTATCAAGCTGCACCTCTGCCTACTCCCACCAGCATCAGGTGCAGGTCCCTCGGTGACACCATCCTTCCCATCCCTGTGGGAGGTCACCCTGGTTTCACATTGGACCCATCTCTGGGTCCAGCTCTGGGTGGATGGAGGTCTTGCTCCCACAGCCACAGTTGTGGAGGGTCCTGGCACCAGTCACCCCCTCCTGCACTGCCCCACACCTACAGCTCTCCCTTGCCAAATGAGGGGGGCACCTCAGACCCCAACGCCAGCCCTTGTTTGTGGCTGGTGCGAAGCTGTGCTGCCCTGCGATCTGGGGCAGAGGCTCAGCTGAGTGAGGGGAACACGGGCTGAGCCAGGACCTGCAGTCCTTGCAGTTACCGGGCTGAGAAAGGAGGCCTCAAGGGCCTGCAGATGCCCATGTTTTGCACTTTTGACTCTGGAGACCTTTGTGAGCCCCTCCCGGGGGGTCACAGGCTGCTGCCACGATTTCACAACATCTCTGATGAGCTCGGGAAGGGTTCCCTAGACAGCCAAGCCTGGGGCTGCTGCAAATGCTTCCCAGCTGCCGCTGGCCCTGGGAAGCCAAGCTGGTGCTTCTGGCTCTCTGCGCCGAGCACAGCAGCCGTTGGAGCAGGCACAGCCACGCCGCCCACCGGCTCCCAGCTGCTTTGGTCTAGGTCCCAGCTCCTCCCAGAGCTCGCAGCTCTGGATCTAAAGACACCTACAGGGCCTGAGCCATGCGCTGTCAGGGCTGGGAGAAGCCACAACCAGCAAACTGCTGTCCTCGGGCTGCAAATGGTGCAGGTCCAGGCTACACCCGGCCATGGGTGCTGGGCCACGCTCGCTTCTCCCTGCAGGCAGAGCCACTGTGCTGGTACAGCAGTGCCAGACACGGTTCTAGCTGACAGCGCTTGAGGCTGCTAAAAGCCTCTTTCCTGGTGCTCTTGGTAGTGCAAGAACTGCCACATCCCCTTTTGGAGACAGGGGAAGAGGGACACACGCAGTCACGTCCTACATCAGACTTCCCCCAGTGCACAGGTTGCCCGTCAGCCTGGCTGCCACCTCATCCATCTTACAAGAAACAGGAAGGAAAACCAGCTTCAGGGGAAAAAGCGTGATGAAATCCCCTGCAGCTATGATGTCAAGTCTGGCCCTCACCTTCTCTTGTGACCCCACGACCCCCAGTCACTCTGTCCCCAGGAGGGTCAGGAATGGGATAGGATGGGATGCGGCCACTTGCACCCTCAAGGATGCCCTCCCCACAGGAATGCTTGTCCCCACATCTCCAGTGCTTTCCTGTCAGCTGATGGGGACACAGAGACTCGATGATCCTGTGAGTCTTTTCCAACCTGGTGTTTCTATGATTCTATGTGACCCCAGGACAGGCTGCCAGCATGGCTGGGCTACAGCATCTAGGTCAGACCCACTTGCTCTGGTACCAGGATGGGGCCAGTGCTCTGGTGGGACACCCTCTCCTCCACCCAGGGAGCACTGGAGCACAGTGGGGCACAAGGCAGAGCAGCATAGGATCACAGAATCACTAGGCTGGAAAAGACTTTTGAGATCATCAAGCCAAACCGTACCTGTCTGCTACTAAATCATATCCCTAAGTACTTCATCTATCCGTCTTTTAAATCCCTCCAGGGATGGTGACTCAACCACATCCCCGGGCAGCCCGTGCCAGGGCTTGATAACCCTTTTGGTGACGGAATTTTTCCCTATGTCCAATCTGAACCTCCCTTGGCACAACTTGAGGCCACTGAGGCTCAAGCAGAGCGGAAGCTCAGACTCCTCTTTGTCACTACAGCCACCAACTCACTACAGAGGATGTTGCAATTCTATTGCAATTAGGGGCTGAGCGCAAACGGCTGCAGTGCACGGGAACTTCACTGTCTGTCTGCTGGGCTGGGCTCCAGCACCCTGTGCTGGCAGTCCCTTGCCACCAGGTGCCACTGCCGAAACACTCGCACCACGCCTGCTGCCGCAGAGCCAACGCTTTACAGGAGATACCCGAGGCCAACTACAGAGCTGGGAACGCTGCCCGGCATCCCTCAGCGGCTCAGCTTGGATCATGCTGGCAGGGACTGTCCCAGCGTCCCTTGGCCTCCCTCACCCTCCAGTCCAGTGTCAAAGTCAGTTAAATAAACTCAATGCCCTCGTATTTCACGCTCCCGATCCTGGTCTCGGGCAGGAGGAAGCGCCCGTCCAGTGTGAAGGCCATGATGTAGCTGGCGATCTTGCCGTTGTCCTCTTCCGATTTCAGCGCCACGATGATCTGGTCGTCCGTGTCCGGGATGAACTTGAAGGAGGAGAAGCCATGAGTGGGAACCACCTCACCCACATGACCCACTGTCACGTCCCTGAAGTCCTGGGTGGAGCTCAGCAGCAGGTTGGTGCCTCGCCGCTCATCTGCCTTCTCGTTGTATCGCTCGTGGCTGGCACGACGTGGCAGGAAGAACCAGCGCTGCAGGGTGTCGCTCCAGGAAGCCGACTCGTGAATCAGATAACCTGTGGCAGAGAGCGGCATCTGATGGCACAGCGCAAACAGGGCACCTGCCAGGCTGCAGCAGGACCCCTCCCTGTTCTGAAAGACACTGCAGCCCCATGCAGGCGACTGCTGCAAACATTTCCATCTCCTTCTGCCTCACTGCCCATGCAGAAGTCCTCCCAGTAGCTCCCAGCCACAGCGTCCTCTGCCCCGGCTACCAGGCACAGTACCGGCTGAGGAACCCTTCAGCTGCACAGACATGGGGAAAATATCAGCCAGGGCAAGCTCTGGCCTCTCCACTAGGACACGGGGAGGTCACTGACCTCCAGCATGCTTCAAATCTAACAGAAATCCCACACACCCTATGGGGAAGGAGACTTTGGCCCCAGAGCCTGCAGAATGTGTGGGACACAGGATCGCACTCAGTACCTGGGGGTCGGATCCCTGCCGTGGCCCTCAGCGCGTTGTAGTTGCCCACCCAGTTCTCATGGCTCACGTCGCCTTTGTAGCCGACAACCTTCACCCACTCGGGGTTCTCATTCACCACCTCTCCCGTCGTCGTGGTCCACTCCTTGCCCAGTCCCCCCACATAGAGGTGCTCGTCCTTCACCGCCAGCCACTCCGCCTTAAAGCCTGCAGTGGAGAGAACGGCACGAGCCGGGGCTCGGCCAGCACATGGACATCAGACCTGCTCTGCTCCCTGAAACACCACATCAGATGGCCCAGTGCTGGCCCAGTAGCAGGAATTGCCCCCATCCCAGCCAGGCTTATAGGGTCACAGAAAACTGCTTGGATGGCCAGGCCCAGAGCGTGGTGGTAGATGGCATTAAATCCAGCTGGAGGCCACTTCCAAGTGGTGTCCCCAAGACTCAGTGCTGGGTCCAGCCCTGTTCAATATCTTTATCAATCACCCGGATGAAGGCATCAAGTGCTCTCTTAGCAAGTTTGCGTATGACACTAAGCTGGGTGGAAGCTGGATCTGCTGGAGGGTAGGGAGGCTCTAAAGGGATCTGAGTAGGCTGGACCGCCGGGCTGAGGCCAACGGCATGAGGTTTAACATGCACTTGGGGCACAATAACCCTGGGCAGCTCCAGACTAGGAGAAGTCTAGCTGGAAAGCTGCCTGGAGGAGAAGGACCTGGGGGTGTTGGTTGACAGCGACTGACCATGAGCCAGCAGTGGCCCAGGTGGCCAAGAAGACCAATGGCACGTGGCTTGTATCAGAAATGGTATGACCAGTAGGTCCAGGGAGGTGATTCTCCTTCTGTACTCAGCACTGGTGAGACTGCTCCTTGAATCCTGAGGTGAGTTCTGGGCCCCTCACCACAAGAAGGATGTTGAGGCTCTGGAGCGAGTTCAGAGAAGCGCAACAAAGCTGGGGAAGGGACTTGAGAACAAGAGGAGCAGCTGGGAGAGCTGGGGATGTTTATTCTGGGGAAGAGAAGGCTGAGGGGAGACCTCATTACTCTCTCCAACTACCTGAAAGGAGATTGTGGAGAGGAGGGTAATGGCCTCTTCTCCCAAGTGACAGGGGGCAGGACAAGAGGGAATGGCCTCTAGTTGTGCCAGGGGCCGTTTAGGCTGGACTTTAGGAAAATATTTTTTCATGGAAAGGGTCACTGGGCACTGGAACAGGCTTCTCAGGGAGGGGGTTGAGCCACTTTCCCTGGAGGGGCTTAAGGGACGGGTAGATGAGGTGCTGAGGGACATGGTTTAGTGATTGATGGGAATGGTTGGACTTGATGATCCAGTGGGTCTTTTCCGACCTGGTAATTCTATGACTCTATGGAGGAGCTCACCTTTCCCCACTGTGCCATCCCCGTCCGGGAGGATGACCCAGGGCACCACCTTGTTGCCCTCAATCTGGTAGACAATTCCTGTCCGGTCATCCACAGTGTACAACTTCCCGTTGAAGACGACTAGCTCGGAGAGCTCCATGCCCCTGCCCTTCTCAGCCAGGTGGGACTGCAGCACACTCTCATCTTTGTCCCACTCCACCGTCACACTGTCCCCGCTGTCTGACAGCACCAGGTAGCCCTTCTTCAGGTAACTGAACCAGGTGTTCTCCTCAGAGCCCCGGGACTGTGTATCCAGGTCGGCGATGACTCCGATGCGATAGCGCACGCCCTCGGGGTTTCTCTGGGGTGGGGACAGCGGGTAGGTGTCATTGTAACGGTCCCCAGCCTGCAGGCTGAGCTTCCAGTTATGAGGATTGGGTGGGATGGGCCGTGCTGGGGAGGAACGGTGCAGGCAGAAGAGCAGCAGCACAAACCCCACGCAGGCTGATGACAGCACGATGGCTTTCCAGCGCAGTCGGAAGCGGGGGTCAGCACCCTTGGTCATGGACGCGAGGACAGGCAGACCACCCACGCTGATCCGGAGCGGGCTCATAGACTCATGGCAGGACGGGACGGGCATCAGACTGGGGGTGAGGAGAACCTGGTGGAAAGAGGGGAGCAGGGGAATAAGGTCAGAGAGCCTGGCAATATACTAAGCACAGCCACAAGGAGCGGCACGGTGCCCCATCCCCTCTCCTCCAGCAGAAGGAGGTGCTGATGCCTTGTACAGGGACGAGGCAGCTTGCTGAGGAGGCTGCTTTGCTGCTGGAGCCACTCAGCCCCTTCTCATCCCTCCTTCTCGGCACCCCCAGACCTGAACCTAAGAGGAAGTTGTGGAGAGGAGGGAGCTGGCCTTTTCTCCCAAGTGACAGGAGTGGCTGGACTCGATGATCCGATGGGTCTTTTCCAACCTGGTGATTCTATGATTCTGTGTTGGGGCATCCTGCTGAGCATCATCCCCACAAGTCCCAGGAGGAAGGAGGTTTCCCTCTGGCAATGAGGATGACCTCTGGAGTGCCCAGCTAGCCTTGTGCAGCTCCCATGGCTCCAAGAAACCAGCTGTGCTGGTGAACATGTCCCCAGGCTTCACGGGGATATCGGGAGACACGTGGCAGCTCCACCCAAGCAAGATGCCAACGCTTGATCAGGAAGTACAACAACCTGGTCTGAGGACACACAGCCCGACCTGCCCAGCTTTAAATTCGCAGCAGCTCCCCGCATTCTGCCAGGCCTGGCCATGGCTTCTCTAGGCAGGACTCGCATGTGGGCACCCTCAGCCCACCCGCACATAAATGCCTCTCCTGCCACCTCCCTCCGTGAAGCACATGGTACACGGCAGCTCCCTGGGCTCCGACAGACGGGGGCTCCAGGCTGTGCAGGGAGCAAGCAGCCTCCCAGGACTGGAAACTGTCCCAGTGCCACCAGCTCTCACTCCGTGCAGTGCAGCATGGGGCAGTGACACCCCACTGGGCAGCAGCCCCCCAGCCCAGGGCATGGCAGAGAGGTCCCAGGGCTGGCCCCAAAGAGCTGGTCAGTGGCCACAGCGGGGCCCCAGGCCTGGTGCTGGGCATGGCCGTGCTCCCCGCAAGGCTCTCAATGTGCCTTTCAGCAGCTCGAGGTGCGAACAGAGGCTGCATTGAGCGTGGGGGGCCGAGGCCCAGGCAGGCGGGCGTGCTCCTGGCCACGGTGGGGCCACAGCAGAGCCCATGGGGGGCAGCTGGTCACCCCAGGGCCCCACTGCAGTGGGGGACAGACTTGTGGGGAGGGAGCACCTCTCCGTCTTGCTGGGACCCACAAGCATTGCCTTCAGCAGAGGCCTGGGGACCCTATTTGGTGCATCAGCCCCCACTGTGACTGTACGGACCCTGCATCTTGCCCTGAGCATGGTCACTGGGATCCCCCCAGCCGCCTGGGCATGGCCATGGGGAACCCTCCTGGACACAGTCACGATGACCCTCTGGCCCCGTAGGTACAGCCACAAGGACTCTCCCCCCGTCCCCCACAGTACCCTGGGCACAGTCATGGGGATGTCCTAGTCCCCTGAGTAGGTCATGTGGAGGCCCCAATCCCATGGGCATGACATGGGGACCCTACAGCCACCTGGGCATGGCCATGGGGAACCCCTGCCTCCTGGACTTGGCCATGTGGTCCCCTACCACCCCTGGGCTTGGCCATGGGGACCCTCCAGTCACCTGGCCACGGCCATAGAGACCCTCCAGCCACCTGGGCACGGCCATGGGGAACTCTTGCCTCTTGGACTTATCCATAGGGTCCCCCCAGCCCCCTGGGCACAGCCAAGGGATCCCTCCCAGCCCCCTGGGCTTGGCCATGGGGACCCTCCAGCCCCCGGGAATGGTCATGGGGATCCCCCAGCCTCTCGGGAATGGTCACGGGGACCCTCCAGCCCCCCCGGAATGGTCACGGGGACCCTCCAGCCCCCCCGGAATGGTCACGGGGACCCTTCATCCCCCTGGGCTTAGCCATGGGGATCCCTCAGCCCCTCAGTCTTGGCCACAGGTAACCCCAGCCCCGGCGACCCCCGGCCCCTCCCAGGGTGCAGCCGCAACTCTACCCTCCTGAGCACGGCGCTCGGTGCCCCCTCCCCAGCCCGGGCCCCGCTGCCCCCGCTCACCGCGGCGCCGCCCGAGCGCAGCCGCCACCTCCCCGGCCGCCGCGCGCAGCCGCCACCTCCACCGCCGCCTACAACTCCCGGCAGCCCCCGCGCGCCGCCGCGACAGCGGCCTCAAGGGGAGGACGCAGAGGAAAACTACAACTCCCGGCATCCTCCATGGCGCGCCGTCACAAAGGAGCGGAGGAAACTACAACTCCCAGCACGTCTTTGCGCGGAGACACTATAGCAACACCGCCCCCCGCGCCGCGCGGGATGATGGGGATTGTAGTTCATTCCGCAGTCTGCTCCGAACACTAACTGGGCTGGGAAGGGTCCCGGCAACCGGAGTTGATTCCACTCCGAAAACGGGTGGTGGGAGCTCAGCTGCGGCCGGGTGCGGTGCTGAGGGTCAACTGTATCCTGGGGAGCAGCAAAAGAAGCGTGGCCTGCAGGGCGAGGGAGGCGATTCTCCCACTCTGTTTCTCTCTCGTAAAACCCCACCTGGAGCCCCGTGTCCAGTCCTGGAATCCCAAATAGAAGAAGGATATGGAGCTGTTTGAACGGGTCTAGAGGAGGACATGGAGATGGTCCGAGGGTTGGAGCACCTTGCTATGAGGACAGGCTGAGAGCTGGGGTTGCTTAGTCTGTGGAAGAGAAGGACCTGGGGAGACCTTAGAGCAGCTCCCAACACTGAAAAGAATCATAGAATCATAGAACAACCAGGTTGGAAAGGACCCATTGGATCTTCTAGTCCAACAATTCCTATCAAACACTAAACCAAGTCCCTCAGGACCTCATCCACCCGTCCCTTAAACACCTCCAGGGAAGGGGAATCAACCACCTCCCTGGGCAGCCTATTCCAATGCCCAATGACCCTCTGTGTGAAAAACTTCCTCCTAATCTCCAGCCTAAATCTCCCCTGGTGGAGTTTGAGGCCATTCCCTCTTGTCCTGTCCCCTGGCACTTGGGAGAAGAGCCCAGCTCCCTCCTCTCTACAACCTCCTTTCAAGTAGTTGTAGAGAGCAATGAGGTCTCCTCTCGGCCTCCTCGTCTCTAGGCTAAACAACCCCAGCTCTCTCAGCCACTCCTCATAAGGCCTGTTCTCCAGCCCATTCACTAGCTTCGTGGGGCAAGGAGAGGATGAGGGGGAACAGATTTAAGCTGAAAGGGGGGAAATTGAGATGAGATTTTGGTAATAAATGTTTTGCTGTGAGGGTGCAAAGGCCCTGTCACAGGTTGCCCAGAGCAGTGGTGGCTGCCCCATCCCTGCATGTGTTCAAACCAGGCTGGATGGCGTTTGGAGCACCCTGATGTAGTTGGAGGTGTCCCTGCCCATGGCAGGAGATTGGAACTGGATGGGCTTTGAGGTCCCTTCCAACCCAAACCATTCTATGACTCTATAGATGTGGTGCTGAGGGGTGGTGTCTTCTCTGGCCCTGCCCCAGGTGGGCAAAACCCCAGTTCAGCTCCCAGTGCAGCCTGGTCCCATCCCAAGGCTCCTTCTGCCCTGCTACTTGGAGTTCAGGGAGTGGACACAGATCCTGTGCAGCGGGATGCATGAGTGCATGCCTGGCTGCCCATGGAAGGTCCATCCCAGTGGGAGCTGGGCAAGCTCTAGTGTCCCCAGGGCTGGGGAATGACTGGTGGCTCTCCCAGCGCTGGGCAGGAGCCTATGCTGGAGCACAGCTGCAGCCTGGCTCCCCACGCTGACTCCACTGAAGCTCTTGGCACATGTCACCCCCATTCTCTGACCTCAGGCCAGCGCTGGGCATGGTCACCGGCTCGGTGCTGGCAGAAGCCGGGAGCACACATGGTTAACGCCGGCCGCCCGCGCTGCTGGGCTCACATCTGGCAGTGGGAGGGCTGCATGCCTCGTCCTGCTTCTCTTCTCTTTCCAGAAAGTGGATTTCCGCCCAGGACGAAGGAGGAGAAGAGGAGAAGAGCAGGACGCAGCTGATCCACCTCTTGCAGGCTCTGCCTCGTGCCCCCTGATTGGCAGGGCAGCCCTGAGGGGATGCTCTAGGGAAGGAAAGGCAGCACCAGGAGGGAGCAGCCCTGCACAGAGGTAGGCTGGGGGGCAGGTTTCGGGGGGCTGAATGCCTGGAACCAGCGTCCTGGAACTGCACCTTGTTGTGGACCCATCTGTGGGCTCTGCTGGGTGCTGTGGCATCAGTGTGGAGTCATCCAGGTGTCGGCTCCACCTTACCAAGCACACAGGTGCCCTGGGGTGTGTCCAGCAAGGGGGACCAGTCCTCCCTGCTCTGGATATGAAACCTGTGAAGCAGGTGGTAGGGACTGAGGGCTGAGCCTCACGATCCTCTGAGGGAACAGCCTGGCCGGCAGCAGCTGTGGGAGGATAGAGACAAGAAGAGGGTTGGTGCTGGAGCCTGCGCAGATCCACTGTGGCTCCCCCAGCCCAAAAAGCCGTTCCCCACAAGTGCGTCAAACCCAGGGCTGGGCCACCCCCAGGTATGTCTGTGGGGGCTGCTGGAAGCCCCAGCACAACACAGTGGTGTTGCCAGGTGCCACAGGAGCTCGAGGACTGCAACCTCCCTCTTGGCCCTTGACCACAGCTTCCTCATGCACTTCTCACCCTGCTGCCCACTGGGTCTTCTCTCGGGGTGCAAACAGCTCTGCAACAAGAGGTGGAAGGAAGCCACCAGTGTGTCCCCAGATGCTAGAGGCATCTGTAGATCAGGGAATGGCTGTATCCACCAACTTGAGTGGGGAAGGCGAGAGTAACATACAGATCCTGCTGCCTCCATGCTGCCTTTTCGCTCTGAGCTCCCTCAGCCCTGCTCTGGGATATGCTCTTGTTTTGTCCTGGTCTTTATAACTGCTTGGAATGCATTTCAGGATGTTTTGACTTGCAGTCTCAAGGCTTTAGCAGCCAATGAATTTAAACCTCCAAACTGCTCCTGGAGAGAGGCCAACCCCGACAAGAAAAACAGCGTCCCTTCAGCAGGACTGTAAATGCCTTTGCAGACGCAGCACGTCCCGCCCAGAGCACTTATGGGGTGCAGAGGGAGACGCGTGCTCAGGGGCCTGGTGAGCCCTGGGTGCTGACTGGCAGGCACACGGTTACAGTGATGGCACCACACTCGCCTCCATTTCCAGGCCTATGACAGCCTGGGAAGTGCGTTGCCTTTCTTGGTGGGGATTTCCTGGTGAAGGATTCTTTTTCCCTGCAGGGCAGTTCCCTGCTAAACTGCATTTTCCCCGGGGATGAGTCTGCTGTGGGTCCCAGGGGATGGCTGGTTTGACAATCGGCCATGGGCTTCTCAAAGCCTCAGTGGGCTGCATGCCATGCTCTGTGGCACGTGGCTGGCATAGCTGGAGGCCAAGCAGGGTGAAGAAAGGAAGTACCAAGGCTACCTTGGCCGATACTTGCTCACAAGCACTGGTGAGACTGCTCCTCAAATCCTGTGTTCAGTTCTGGGTCCCTCACCACAAGAAGGATGTTGAGGCCCTGGAGCGAGTCCAGAGAAGAGCAATGAAGCTGGGGAAGGGGCTCGAGAACAAGAGGGGCAGCTGAGAGAGCTGGGGGTGTTTATCCTGGAGAAGAGGAGGCTGAGGGGAGACCTCATTGCTCTCTACAACTACCTGAAAGGAGATTGTGGAGAGGAGGGAGCTGGCCTCTTCTCCCAAGTGACAGGGGACAGGACAAGAGGAAATGACCTCAAGCTCTGCCAGGGGAAGTTCAGGCTGAACATTAGGAAAATATTTTTTCACGGAAAGGGTCATTGGGCACTGGAAGAGGCTTCCCAGGGACGGGGTTGATTCACCTTCCCTGGAAGTGTTTAAGGGATGGATGGACGAGGTGCTGAGGGACATGGTTTAGTGATGGGAATAGTTGGACTCGATGATCCAGTGGGTCTTTTCCAACCTGGTGATTCTATGAGCTGGTGGCAGGAGTGCTGGGTGATGCAGCTGACAGGGGACATTGGCATTTTGTGAAGGTCCTTCTGGTGGTCTCCGAGCACTCGCCGGTTCCCTCCATCCCTCGGCCCTGCTTTCTCATTGCAGGGATCTCAGCTGAGCTTTCCTTCCAAGCCCCAGCGAAGGTGAGTCATGAGCCAAGCATCCATCCTGGCCTCAAATGCCCACCGCACCCCCCACTTCCAGAGCACACCCACCCAGTCCCAGACCCTAGGACCCCACCAGTCCCAGCGCCCAGGGGACAACAGGAACAGCCTGACAATCACCGACAGGGATCTCAGTGCCTGGAGAGCAGAATCTCACCAAAATAAACAGGATTGTGCCCCAGAATCTTTCCCCATCCCCAGGATGTGGGGCTGAGGGGCCCTTTGGCGCTAGATCCTGGCAGCATGGGGGGGAGAGACCTTTTAGGGAGGCACCGAGATGGGAGGCTGGTAAGCAGCCTTCTCTATTCTGGCACTGCAAGGTGTGGGACCAAGCAGTCCTGTGCCCTGTGTCATGCCCTGGCACCACTTTGGACCCTGCAGGGCAGTGCCACACATGTGTTTGGCCATGGCTGTCCTGGCGCCTTCGGGGCTGCAAGGTGAGGTGCTACGTGCCTGGACCCACACCTTGAGCAGATAAGGCTGTGATAAGGCAGGGAAGGGCAGTGGATCTGCCCAGGTTGGGCCATGGTGCCACCAACTACTGCAAATATTAACTTTGGCCCCACGCAAATTCCCAGCTCACATCCAGGTTTCTGGAGAAGCAGGTCTTATTTTCTTGCCAACTCAGACAGAGGGCCCAGCCCCAGATTTGGGAGCTAATGACATAGCAGCTCCTAGGGCAAAGAAGCCCCTTTCACAAGGTCTGCAAAGCCTACACTGCACGTACCCTTGCATGCTCTGGGCCAGGAGGGATGCAGACCCACCCTGGGCAGGGCTGCACCCCAGCATTTGGAGCTGGCTGTAACTTTCCCAGGTGCTGACACCCTCAATTGCTGCTCTAGGGTATCCATGGGAGGAAGCTGGAGCCAGGCTGAGCAGGAGTGTAGCGGTCAACTGGAGGCTGCTGTTCTGCTGTACCCTTGGCTCCCCAGGGCAACCCTCTTTTCCATGTGTGTCAGGGCTCTGGGGACTGCGTGACTCCAGCTTGTTGATGAGCACGGACCTCCTGCACTGCCCCAAATTCAGTGTCCTCTGGTGCTCATTGCAGCATCACCGAGGCACACAGTCCAGCTAAAAGCAGCTGTATAGCTATAGATGGTCCCTGCGGCTGCAAGATATGTGTGTGCCCAAGCTGTGGGCTTTGCTGGGGAAAGGCTATTGCAAGAACAGCCCTTTGGGGCTGGAAGCGTGGGGCTGTGTGGTGTACCAGGTCCTGTCCTGGGGACAGCACAGGGCATAGACAGGCTGGTATGGCACAGCAGGGCAGAGCATCTCTGCAGCTCCTGTATCTGCCAGGCCTTACCATCCCCCCTCAACCATTCCTGGCATCTCACAGGGCGCTGCTGCATCATGGAGGGGCTTTGGGCTCTCAGCGTCCTGCTGCTCTCTTGCCTGCTGCTGCCCTCCCTTGCAAGGAGCCAGACAAGCCCCGACCTCCGTTTGCCGTCGGACCCTGAGGAGGAATCATCACAGCACCACGCTGCCAGGTGAGGGGATCCCAGGACCAGGGTGGATGCTTCACAGCAGGGACTGAGGCAGCCCTGGCACCACAAAAGGGCTCCAGCCCCCACCTGTAGCTCCCTGTTGCACTTTGCTTTCTGCTTTCCTCAGGGCCCTGTGGGAGCAGAAGGCTGGCAGTGCCCAGGAGGGGCTACCCCCACGGTCCCGCTGCGTCCGCTGCTGTGAACCACCCAACCAGCACTTCTCCTACCCCCAGTACCAGCCTCAGATCAACATGACCATCCTGAAAGGTAAGGGCTGATGAGACCCTGCGCTGCCTTTGGCCAAACCTTCAGCCTGTGCATCATCCTCCTGCCCCCTCATCAGCATCTGGCCTGGCCCAGCACAAAGCTGGGCTCCCAGTGCCAGCTCAACACAAACCTGGAATGAGAAGCTGAGGTTGGTGCCTGTGGTCCAGCAACCTGTACAGGCAGCAGGCAGCCCAGGGTGTGAGCTGCTCTATGGAGATCAGCATCACAGTCCAGGGAGGGAGCAGAACTGGGGGGCTGGGAAGTTACCTCCTGTCTCCATCCCCTTCTGTCAGGCAAAGGGGCTGTCCCTATGCTTCCAGGGCACTGGATTTAGAGGTGGAACTCACCTCTGACAGTACCACCATCCCTCCTGCTTCACCCAGGCGAGAAGGGGGACCGTGGTGAGCGAGGCATGCAGGGCAAGTACGGCAAGACGGGGATGGCCGGCAGCAGGGGCCACGCGGGGCCCAAGGGACAGAAGGGCAGTGTGGGTGCCCCAGGGGAACGCTGCAAGAGCCACTATGCTGCCTTCTCGGTGGGCCGCAAGAAACCCCTGCACAGCAATGACTACTACCAGACCCTTATCTTCGACACGGAGTTTGTCAACCTCTACGACCATTTCAACATGTTCACGGGCAAGTTTTACTGCTACGTCCCCGGGATCTACTACTTCAGCCTCAACGTGCACACGTGGAACCAGAAGGAGACGTACCTGCACATCATGCACAACGGGGCAGAGGCAGTGATCCTCTATGCCCAGGTGAGCGACCGCAGCATCATGCAGAGCCAGAGCGTCATGCTGGAACTACAGGAGAAAGACGAGGTCTGGGTGAGGCTCTACAAGGGCGAGCGCGAGAATGCCGTCTTCAGCGATGAGTATGACACTTACATCACCTTCAGTGGCCACCTCATCAAGTACAGCGGGGACCCCTGAGTGCCTGGTCTACCCTGCTCCCCCTTTCCCTGGGGCAGGTGTCCAAGGAGACCCTGCTGCCCTCTCGCTCTGGGCATACCACCCACTATTAAGCTGTTAGCTCTTCTATGTGCCACTACCCCCAGCAGCTGTGTGAATGTGTGAATACCCCCACCCCTAGATCCTAGAGGCTGCTTGGATGCATTTGGAGCAGTGGGAACCACTTCCAGCCTCTCCTGCATTTGTAACCCAGGCAGTTACAGCCGGGGAACCTGTCTCCCCAGGACCAGCACAAAGCAGGAGTGAGAAGCTGGGCCTGGTGCCTGTCGTCCAGCACCCTGAGCAGGCAGGAGGCATGCAGGGGCATGAGTTGGTTTTGCTGTGACACAGGCATTTGTGTCACTGGCTATAGGGTGACACTGGCTGAATGGGATTGACTGCTAGTGCCCTGGTGTGAGGCAGCGCGTTCCTTCCTTGTCCTGTTCACCAGCTCCTGGAAAAGGGCAGAGGATGCTCAATATCTGGCAGGAAAACCAATAAAACCACTAAGGGACCCTCTTGCCTTCCATGGAGCTGGTTTCTGATGACATGGATGTTGCAGCACAGCACTGGGTGCCCTCTGGGCTGACCCTGCTGCAGAGTGGATTGCATCAGTTCCCCTCTGCAAGTTCCCATCACAGTTTCCCCTGCTGCAACTTCTGCTCGGTGCCAACGCTACTGAGCATGGGCTGGCTCCCCACCTGCAGCCCTGGTTATGAGGCCTTTAGCCTCAGTTTCTTCCTCTTCAGTTAGACATTCTGCTGGCAGGCTTCGTATTTTGGTAGCTGCAATAGCAGAGCAGGGCAGCACGCGGCTGCCTGTGCTCTGTACACCTTGTGACCACATTAAACACCCAATTTTGAGTCCAGCTCACCATTTCAGTGCATCCTCTTTCTTTGCATATCTAGAAGTTCCAAGTGGCTCAGGGCAGGTTCCTTCTCCCAGCATTTGGGGACTCCATACAGTGCTGCTAAGTTGCTTAGGAAGGAGGTGGATTGTCCTCGGAGAGGCAGGGAGGCCAAGGGCCAGGGAGCTGGAAGCTGAGCCCAGTAACCAGTAGGGCAGGCTGGGAGTGGTGGTTTGATTTACCACGAGTCTGGATCTTCTAACAGCTGCACTGTAATAATGCAGGTCTGAGGTTGAGCTGGGCAGCTGGTGGGTCAGGGTCCATAGCTGGAGAGGGTAGAGCTGCACCTAGAAACCAGCATCCTTTCAACACAACAGGGAGGGGAGGCTCTGGACTGAGCTTAAATAGAGCCCCAGACCCACAGGTGGGGCCCCAGGTGAAGCTGGTCAGGGTGATCTAGGGGTGGTAATGGAGTTGGAAGGGTCCTCTGGAGCTCATCCAGTTGACACCCCCCACCTCATTAAAGCAGAGTCATCAAGAGCAGGTTGTACATGTCCAGCTGAGTTGAAATAAGTTTCTTCTCGTGGAAGCCTTGCCAGGCTCCAGTTTGTGCCCATTGCCCCTTTTTTCTGTCACTGAGCACCACAGAGAAGAGTGTGACCCTATCCTCCTGACCCCCACCCTCTAGATTTTCATCAGCATTGGAAAGGTACCCTCTCAGTCATCTCCAGGCTGAAAAGACTCAGGTCTCTCAGCATTTCCACTTTGCATCATGTGTCTCATACTGCCCCATCCTGGGACACATATTTCATCACAGAACATGCAGCCTCTTCCCAGGATGCGCAGCCCATCCCAGGACTCATGTATCATCCTGGGAGTAATGTGCCCACCCCAGGATACAGAGCCTGCCCTAGGACACAGATTCCATCCTGGGAGGCATATCCCATTCCAGAATATATGGCCCCATCCCAGAATAGATGGCCCCATCCCAGGACATGCAACCCATCCTAGGAGACATCCTGGGACATATGACCCCATCCCAGGACACGGAGCCCACCTTAGGACACATGTCCCATCCTGAGAGGCACATTCCACCCCAGGACATAGGTCCCATCCTGGGACATGCATCCCATCCTAGGAGACACAGCCCATTGTGGGGCAAGCAGCCCATCCCAGGACATGCATCCCATCCTGGGACATGCATTCCATCCTGGGACACATATCCCATCCTGGGATACACATACCATCCTGGGATACGCAGCACAGGCTGGGGCAAGTAGCCCATCCTGGGACAGGCATCCCATCCTAGGAGGCACATCCCATCGTGGGACATATGGCCCCACTCTGGAATACATCCCATCCTGGGACACACATCCCATCCCAGGACATGCATCCCATTCCGGGACACATATTCCTTCCCGGGACACGCATCCCATCTGGGTTACACAGCCCATCCCAGGATACACATCCCATCCTGGGACATGAATCCCATCCGGGTTACACATCCCATCCTGGGACACACAGCCCATTCCGGGACACATATTCCATCCCGGGACATGCAGCCCATCTGGGTTACACAGGCCATCCCGGGATACACATCCCATCCTGGGACACCCATCCCATCCCGGGACATGCATCCCATCTGGGTTACACATCCCATCCCAGGATACACATCCCATCCTGGGACACACATCCCATCGCGGGACACATATTCCATCCCGGGACACACAGCCCATCCAGGGACACGCATCCCATCTGGGTTACACAGCCCATCCCGGGATACACATCCCATCGCGGGACATGCATCCCATCCTGGGACACACATCCCATCCTGGGACACACATCCCATCTGGGTTACACATCCCATCGCGGGACATGCATCCCATCCTGGGACACACATCCCATCCTGGGACACACATCCCATCTGGGTTACACAGCCCATCCTGGGACACACATCCCATCCTGGGACACACATCCCATCTGGGTTACACAGCCCATCCTGGGACACACATCCCATCCTGGGACACACATCCCGTCTGGGTTACACAACCCATCCCGGGACACACATCCCGTCTGGGTTACACAACCCATCCCGGGACACACATCCTATCCTGGGACACACATCCCGTCTGGGTTACACAACCCATCCCGGGACACACATCCTATCCCAGGACACATATTGCATCCCGGGACATGCATCCCATCTGGGTTACACAGCCCATCCCGGGATACACATCCCATCCTGGGACACATATTCCATCCCGGGACACGCATCCCATCCTGGGACACCCATCCCACGCGGGACACGCATCCCATCCCGGGACACATACTCCTTCCCGGGACACGCATCCCACCCCGGGCCGCATGCCAGGCCGGGCTCGGCGGCTCGAGGAGGGCGGTCGGAGGGGCGGCTGGGGGCGGGTCCGGCGGGCGGGGCCACGTTGGTGTCACCCGGGAGCCGCGGGGCCGCGCTCAGAGCAGGCGGCGGCGGCGCCAATGGCGGAGGGGCAGGACGGGCCCGGGCGGCGAGGGAAGAGAGCAGCCGAGGAGCCGGGAGACACCGAGCGGGGCGGGCGGCGGCGGCGCAGGTGGGACCGGCACCGGGATCGGGATTGGCATCGGGATGGGGATCTGGACCGGGACGGGGATCGGGATGGGATCGGGATGGGGATCTGGACCGGGACGGGGATCGGGATGGGGATCTGGACCGGGATGGGATCGGGATGGGGATCTAGACCGGGACGGGGATCGGGACCAGGATCAGGACTGGAATGGGGATCAGGATGGGGTCACGATGGGGATCGGGACCGGGATCCGGACTGGGATCGAACTGGGAGCCACGCTCTAAGCCACACTCGGTGCCAGGTCAGGCTCGGTTCTGGCTTGGTGCTGATTTGCTGCTGGATCAGGCTTGGTTCAGGCTCGGTGCCCCGGATCAGGCTTGCTTCAGGCCTGGTTGTGGATCAGGCTTGGTTCAGGCTTGGTTCTGGATCAGACTCTGTTCAGGCTTGGTTCTGGGTCAGGCTTGGTTCAGGCTCCATGCTGGATCAGGCTTGGTTCAGGCTTGGTTATGGATCAGGCTTGGTTCAGGCTTGGTTATGGATCAGGCTTGGTTCAGGCTTGGTTGTGGATCAGGCTTGGTTTGTGGATCAGGCTTGGTTGAGGCTCGGTGCCAGCTCAGGCTGGGTTCAGGCTCGGTGCTAGCCTGGGTTTGCCATCCCAGCTCGGTCCCAGCAGAGCCACTGAGGCTGGGGTACCCAGTCCTCACCCTCCATCCCTGTCAGCTTCCAGCCGACCGCAGAGCCCGATGGAGCCACCGTCCTGCATGAGACCATCAGCACCCGCCCGCAGCCCCTGCCAGGTGAGCGAGGGGATCCTGCCCTCAGGGTCTCCCCCGAGCCAGTGCCGGACTCCTCACTAACCCCAACCCTCATCCCCCCACATGCCCCACAGCGAGATACTTCGACACCAAGACGACAGAGCCCATCAGCTTCTTCTTGTCTGGCCTGGAGGAGTTGCTGTCCTGGCAGCCTGACATCAACGGCGACTTCAACATCTCTTCCGTGCCGCTGGCCGAGCGCCAGCCTCCGCTCCACAGCAAGAGGCCCCGGACGCTGGTGTGCCATGACATGCGTGGTGGATACCTGGACGACAGGTGCATAGAATAGTTTGAGTTGGAAGGGACCTTAAAGATCATCTAATTGCCAGGGGAGATTTAGGCTGGACATTAGGAGGAAGTTTTTCACAGAAAGGGTCATTGGGCACTGGCAGAGGCTACCCAGGGAGGTTGTTGATTCACCTTCCCTGGAGGTGTTTAAGGCATGGATAGACAAGGTCCTGAGGGACATGGTTTAGTGTTTGATAGGAATGGTTGGACTCGATGATCTGATGGGTCTCTTCCAACCTGGTGATTCTATGATTCTATGATTCCTTAGGCAGGGCCATCTCCTACTGGATCAGGGCCTCTAGGCCCCATCCAACCTGGCCTTGAGCACCTCCAAGTACCACAACTTCCCTGGGCAACCTAGGCCAGGGCCTTCCCACCCTTACGGTGAGGAATTTCCTCCTAATGTGTCTAGTGTAGGTGGAGAAGAGATGCAGCAGCAAGGCTCAGCATCTCAAACCCAAGGCTTCTATTTCTGCTTGGTTTCATTCCTGCTGGGTTGTCTGCAGGCAGGGGTCAGGGGGTTTGACTCTTGGTTCTGGAGAACAAGGACCTAGCTGGGGTCTGCAGGGCTGACTCAGTACCACAGCTCTGCTCAGCTCCTGGGATGTGAGTCAGGCTCCTGCCCAGCCTCCCAGGCATCAACCGGCGTCTTTCCCGCATTGCTCAATGCTCTTCCCTCTCTGTCCCTGCAGGTTCATCCAGGGTTCAGCCACACGCAATCCCTACGTCTTCTACCACTGGCGGTACATTGACATCTTCGTCTACTTCAGCCACCACAACGTCACCATCCCTCCCGTGTGCTGGACCAACGCGGCGCACCGGAATGGCGTTCCCGTGCTGGGTAAGGGCAGGGCCAGCCCTGCGAAGCCCCAGGCGTGCGATGGCTTTGTCAGAGTCTGTGGCTGACGCTGCTCTCGCCGTTTCCGCAGGCACGTTCATCACAGAATGGACGGATGGGGAGAAGATATGCGAGGCGTTCCTGGCTGGTGGGAAGGAAGTGTATGGTGCCGTGAGCCAGCAGCTGGCCCGCATCGCCCAGCACTACCGCTTCGATGGCTGGCTGGTCAACATTGAAAACACGCTGAGTGTGAGCTGTGGTCGCACCTTGCCCACCTCCTCCCGTGCCTTTGCCTTTCTCCAGGTTTAGGCTGGAGATTAGGAGGAGGTTTTTCACAGAAAGGGTCATTGGGCATTGGAATAGGCTGCCCAGGGAGGTGGTTGATTCCCCTTCCCTGGAGGTGTTTAAGGGACGGGTGGATGAGGTCTTGAGGGACTTGGTTTAGTGTTAGATAGGAATGGTTGGACTAGAAGATCCGATGGGTCCCTTCCAACCTGGTTGTTCTGTGATTCTGTGATTCTGTGATTCTCCTGCACGTGGCTCCTTGTGCTGACTCCCACCCCTGATCTCTCCTGCCAGGCGGCGGCAGCGGAGAATCTACCCCACTTCCTGCGGCACTTGACGGCGCAGGTGCACAGTGCCGTGCCAGGAGGGCTGGTGATCTGGTACGACAGCGTCCTGCAGAACGGCACGCTGAAATGGCAGAATGAGCTCAACGACGAGAATAGGTGAGGCTGGGCCTTGCCTGTCCCACCACCTTCCCCATGCAAATCCATGAGCCCACCCGAAACCCAGCACTTGGGGATAGTAAAGGCATGGACTGCACGGCCCTTGGTGGGATGGTCTGTGGGGACAGCTGCTGCATCCACCGTGCTGCTCCTCGGAAGGGCTGGAGAATAAGTCTTATGAGGAGTGGCTGAGAGAGCTGGAGTTCCTTAGCCTTGAGGAGACCTTATTGCTCTCTGCAACTACCTGAAAGGATGTGGTGGAGAGCAGGGAGCTGGGGTCTTCTTCCAAGTGACAGGGGACAGGACAAGGGGCAATAGCTCTGCCTGGCGAGGAAAAAATTAGGAAAAAATATTTCATGGAAAGGGTCATTGGGCACTGGAAGAGGCTACCCAGGGAGGGGGTTGAGTCACCTTCCCTGGACGTGTTTAAGGGACGGGTGGACGAGGCGCTAAGGGACATGATTTAGTGATTGATGGGAATGGTTTGACTTGTTGATCCAGTGGGTCCTTTCCAACTTAGTGATTCTGTGATTCTATGCCACCCTAACCCTTGTCCACAGGGTGTTCTTTGATGCCTGTGATGGTCTGTTCACCAACTACAACTGGAAGGAGGGGAACCTGGAGCGCTCACGCGAGCTGGCTGGGCCGCGCCGCAACGATGTCTATGTTGGCATTGATGTCTTTGGCCGTGGGGATGTGATTGGCAGTGGCTTTGACACTAACAAGGTGGGTGTGCTGACACTAGGCTGGAGAAGCACACTGGCTCCCCCTTCACCGCAGGGCTGAGCTCCCACCGATGGCTGTGTCATGGGGGACTGCTAAGCCTGGTGAAGAGTGGGGGAATCTGGAGGTGCTGTGGATGGGGATGAGCTGGGGGATCCCGGTGCTGCTGGCCCTGATGAGGGAGATGCTGCAGCGCATCCCCAGGATGTTGTCCTGCCCCACCACCTTGTGGGGTGGAGATGGGGTAGGTGACAAGGTGCCCGCATGGCCTGGCCCCTGCTGCTCACCTCTCATTTCTGCAGCCGCTACGCCTGATCCGCCAGTACGGCCTCTCCGCAGCCATCTTCGCTCCCGGCTGGGTCTACGAGCACCTGGGGGAGGAAAACTTCCTGCAAAATGAGAACAAGTGAGGGCAGCTATGGGGCGGTGGGACAGGGCTGCTGGGACCTCCTCAGCCCCACTCTGCCCCACCTGGGGCTGTGTCTGATGCTGTGCCGTAGGTTGAAGCTCTGCTTGGACACCTGCCTTTTCCTCCAGGTTCTGGGGTTTGCTGGCTGAGTACCTGCCCACACACAGCATCTGCACGCTGCCCCTCGCCACCTCCTTCAGCCTGGGCATGGGCAACAGCAGGTTCCTGGATGGGAAGGTGCGTGGAGGGTGACAGCGCAGCTCCAGCTGGGCTGAGCAGTGGGAATCCCTGCTCTCTGCCTGACCCAGCTTGCCCTATCCTGCAGGAGGAAGAGCCCGGGCCCTGGTATGACCTGAGCTTGCAGGAGATCCAGCCCCTCTACCTAGAGCAGGAGGGCAGGCTGAGCACCAGCTGCTGCCTGCAGGACGCTTGGTGTGGGGGAAGCTCCCTGAGGGTGCAGGGAATCATCCCCCCGGGCGAGGAGAGCATGACCACCCGGTGAGTTGGGGGCAAAACCCTTGCATCACCTCAGTGCCAGGCTGGCACTGTGCTGGCACAGCCATGCACGGCCACAGGAGGCCCAGGCAGAGCTGTGTACCCCAGGGCCTAGTGGTCAGTGTGCCACGGGGCTCTCTGCCCGCACTGCCCAGCAGACCTAACCCGATGCATCTTCTCTTTCTCTCCTCTTTCTCTCTGTCTGTCTCTCTCTGGGTGGATCTGGGGTCATCAGCCTTTTCTCTTTGCAGATGCCAGCGCCCCCTAAACTCTTCCTGACACTGCTCTACAAGTTGGAGGGGCCACAGCCCGACGAGTTCACAGTGGCGCTGGAACTCACCACCATGGACTCGGACACCTGCCACGAGGGCAATGTCACCTCCCTACCTGGTGAGGACCTTGCCTCAGCCCTGTGCTCTCTGCAGTGAGCATCTGCTGCTGCATGGGACCAGCTCAACTCCCTGCTCCCTTTGGCAGAACCCACTGGCCGGCACCACCCTCGGATCCTTGCGGCACCACCAACCAGGCTTGCCAAGCTGCTCGCTGCCTGCGACCACGGCTCCAATGGCTGGACAAGCCGGTGAGTGCCCTGCCAGCTCCCAGTGCCCATGGGTCCCTGGTACCATGCCCACTGTCCCCTTTCCCTGTCAGCTGCTACGAGCTGGACCTGAAGGGCTGCAGCCTGCGAGACCTCTCCCTGCTCGTGACCCGCCACCAGCCCAGCCCTAAGGAAACGTCCTTCACCTGCCTCCTTGGGGAGGTCCGGGTGAGTGCCCACTGGTGCCAGCTGGGAGTTGCCGCCCCACATGGTGAGGGTGGGTGGGCACCCGTTGCTTTTGGTCTCACCAGTCCCGTGGTTCCCTCCGCAGGTGCTGGATGCGGCAAGCACTGCAGCCTCCTCGCCAGAGGTGCAGAGCCTGGCGGCCTCGCAGTTCTGGTGGCAGGAGAGCCCTGAGGCGGAGCAGCTCTCGCTCAGCCTCACCCTCCGCTGGACCTTCCCGCCTGGGCGAGCCAACTGCTTCCGTATCTTCAGCCAGGGTGCCCGCTGCCGCCAGGGCCAGACAGCACCGAAACTCCTGGGGATGGCGAGCGCCTGCCTGTTCCGTATCGTGGGGCTGTTGGTGCCACGGCCGGTTGCTGGCCAGTCCTGCCGCCTGGAGCTGCTGGTGGAGCCAGTGCTATGCGATGAGCTGCCTGTGGACCCCGACCGCTGGGGACGGCTCCTGCTGGTCTACTCCGAGCCAGCCGGTGGCACCAGCTGAGATGGGCATTAAAGGCGAGCGCAGTGCAGCCCTGTGTGTGTCCTGTGTGTGGGCGAGCTGGGGGCACGGCAGAGCCGGTGCTGGGGGTGCTGAGAGGGTGGAAGCTGCATTTTATCAGCCTGGTTCAACAAGTCCTTCTTCTCACCCCCAGCCCTCGTTGTGGGGCCTGCTGGGTGCTGGCTGGTGCCCTGTGAAGGGCTGTCAGCACCCTCCTAGCTTCTGCAGCCCTGATCCTGATGCCCAGATCCTGCTGTGCATCCTCCTGCCTTGGAGACCAGACTAGTGCAGAGCTGCCAGCACCAGCTCTGCTGCAGCACTTAGCCTCAAGGAACAGAACAGCACGGGCAGCCCCTGCATCCATTCCCCACAGACCCACTCAGCATCACCCAGCTTGTCGTGCCCTCTCCCAGGGCTGGCAGGCAGCGGCTGCGCCCGTGGTGCCTCCCCTGGCTATGTGATGCAGAGAAGGAGAGAAAATTTATAGCAGCAATTATTTTCTCACAGTCTGGCGAGCAAGCAATTAGCAGGCAGGGAGGCAGGCGAGCGCGCCGCGCAGCGGGGTCGCCCAGCCCCAGCTCCTCCAAGCACCGTCCACGGTCCCACAGACAATGCTGGCTCCCGGTCAGGAAAATTAATATGTCAGCAGTTAAGCTGCTGCCGCTCCGCTGGGGCACTGGCTCTGAAATGAATTATCTGATAGGTTGAAAAATGAAGGGCTTGGCACAGCCAGGGGAGGGTCCTACCATGCCAGCAGCCCACTCCCTGGCTCTGGAGAGGATGGGGGCTCTGCATGGTCCCCCCTCACCTGCTTCAGGCTTCAGCCCTCTGCCCCATGGCCACAGCCCCAGTCAAAACCTGAGCCGCCCTGGTTGAAGAAAGAAATCTTTATTAATAATTTCAATAATAATAATAATAATCCTCGTAATAATAATAATAATAATAATAATAATAATAATAATAATACTGTTTATTAGAATGGTCACACCTTTGAAGCATACAGGATGGGCCGGCACCAGCCTGCGTGCCGGCGGCCGGCGCAGGGGTTTGCTGTAAGGAAGAAGCCAGTACAGCGATGGAAGGAGCTTTGTACAGGGGTGGGGGGCACGGGGCTGGGGGGTCCAGGACTATGTACACCGGGAATAGAAAAGGGGGAGCTCGTTGCTGGAGCGTCGGGGGCAGCTGCAGACTATAAAGTGAGGTTTGAGGAGTGGTGGAGACACGCAGGGTTGGGGGCTGAGTGCGAGGCCACCCCACAGGAGGGGGGGTTGCACCCCAGGGAGGGCTCCGTGATGCCCCACGTCATCGAACCCAGTGTCTCAGCTGCTGCAGAGCAACCCCACGGCTCGGGCGATGCGATGGTGGGGTCCCACTGTCCTGGGCAGGGACTGGTGGCCACGGACGTGTCTCACGCCGCAGAGCTGGTGGGAATGGGATTGGGATAGTCCCCATCCCGGCTCAGCGCAAGCAGCGTCGGTCAGGGCTGCTCCCTGCACGGTGGGAGTCCCAGATGCGTCGGGATGGAGGGGAGAGAGGGGAAGGAGAGGAAAAGGGATCGCAAGCGAGTTGCAAGCTCCTCTTAACAAAAAATTCCCTTTAAAAGGCAGAGGCTCATCCCCCTGCAACGCCCAGCACCTCAGCTCCGTGTGGGAGCCGAGGCCTCACACACTCGACACACTGATGACCGGCAAGCGCTGGAGCTCGGGAAACACGAAGCTGGGTTCCCCCCTCCAGTGCCCAGTCCCCAAAGCTGGGCTCCACCGGCACCCCCAGCGCCGCCCTGCTGGGGCTCAAAGGAAGACGTGGTGCCCAGACCCTGCACCTGGGTGGGCAGAGGCCCCTCCGGACGCCCCCAGCTCTCCCTCCGGACCGTGGGCTTTGGGGCCGGGGCGGAGAGGGACCCCCTGGCGCATCCGGCTGGTCCGTGCTCGCTGCGGCGCTCCTCCGGGACTCGCTCGCTCGGTGCGTGTGTGGACAGTATGGGACTTTCACTTGGCTGTTGCCGCTTTGCTTTTTTTTTATTTTGTTGCTTTGCTTTTGATTTTTTTTAATTTGATTTTTTTTTTTGTGTATGTGGATTATTTTTTATTTTTTTTTTGCCCTTCTTGGTCCCAGAAGGAAACAGCCGCGGTTTCACTACAACAGAAACAAGAGAGGCAGGTCTTTCGCTGGAGCGATGCGCAGGGCAGCTTGACTGAACTGCTGGCTGGGAGGGATGTAGCCCCCAACCCTCTACATCACATCCCAATCTGCAGCACCTAAGCTAACCCGCAGAGCAGCGCGGTCACGCCACAGAAACACGGGGGTCCCGTGACCACCCCAGCCCATCTCTGTCCCCACAGCTCCTGTCCCTCCCATGGGATGCAGAGAGGCAGCCGTGTGCCCCATTCCTGCAGGCTAGAGCATCCCTGCTCGCCTCGCAGGAGGATGAACCCCTCTGGTGGCTCAAGCCAAGCTTGGAGCTGCCCAAGGACCCTGCAATCCAGCTCTAGGATGATGCTGGGGCCAGAAGCTCCCCGGAGCCCCGCGATGCTCAGCAGCACCGAGGCGCAGAGCTGCGCCGGGGCAGGCAGGCGGTGCAGGAGACGCGGGCAGGCGGCAGAATGGAAGGGCACGAGGTAACCCTAGAGGTACAGGTTGCAAGGCTCAGCGGAGCCCAGCCCCAGCCCCAGCCCCAGCCCCAGCTCGCCCAGGCAGGGCGCGCGGTTCCTCCAGAGGCTTGGCCTCGGCTCTGTCTGCCTGGTTTGGTTTGGTGCTAGTGAGCAGTCAGGGTTAGTGGTGGGAGGGACTGGGTCTGTCTTGCTAGTAGGGAGTGAAGCGGCTGTACCCTCCTCGGTATAGACTAGCCTGCAACATCAAAGATGAAAAAAAAGCCAATCAGTATTCGAGAGAGAGGCAAAGCCCAGTTCTTCCCTGATTTTTCATTTTCTTTTTTTTTTTTTTTTTTTTTAATCTCTTTAGATCGACAACAAATTGCTCGTCCTTGGGATGTGAGGGGTGGGCAGGGCTGAGAGTGCCCAGCGCTGCCTTGGGCTGGTCCATGGGCTGCGGGGTGCCCTGAGCCCCAGTGCTCCCAGTACAGCACCACGATGGCCAGGTCTCCTCCTGCCTGCGGGGACTGTGGAGGAGCCCACGCCCATCCCTGCTGCGGTGCTGGGCTGGTACCCACCCTGGGGGACAGAGGAGCTCTGCATCCCCTCGCTAGCAGCTGCCCAGGGCCAGAGGCATTTGGCATCCCAACCCCGGCTGAGGGCTAATGTGTTAAAAATAATGGAAGAAAAAGATGGTTTGGCTTTGAGATGAGTGGGATTTTTCATCTTTGATGCTGGTTGTGAAGCTAGCTAAAAGCTGTGGGTGTATGGGTGGGCTGCAGGTGCTGGCACGCACACGCGTGCTCCCTGCATGTGCTACATGCTGGGGCTGAGAAAGGGGATCCTGGTTCCTGGGAAGGGCCCTGGGGTGCTGCTGGGATGCTAGGAAGCTGTGAGCACGGGCAGGACTGTTCTGGGTAGCCACTAGCCAGGCGCAACAGGGCATATGGGGTGTGGGGAGCTCATGTCTTGCCTGCCTGCATGCAGAGCCAGGCAGGGGCTGTGATGTTCCTGCTGCCGCCGCCAGCCCACAGGTCCCCCTCTCGCAGCCCCCACATCCCTCAAACCCCAGGTTGGCTCACACTGGGAAGCAAAAAGAAGGCCAGGGAGGCTGCTCTTACCATGGTGCCGATGCTGTACGTGGCGGCGGGGCCGATGGTGTGGTGATACGGGTCTGCTGCTGCATACACTCTGCCGTAACTAGAAGCAAAGACAGCAGCGGGTGTTAGTAACCGAGGACAGGGTCTGTCTCCCTCAGCAGCCCCACCACCCCGGCCACTGCTTCCCCCAGGGCCTTCTTGCTTCTCCCTGCTTGGTTCCTGCCAGAATCATAGTATCACCAGGTTGGAAGAGACCCACTGGATCATCAAGTCCAAGCATTCCTATCAATCACTAAACCATGTTGCTCAGTGCCTTGTCCACCTGTCCCTTAAACACCTCCAGGGAAGGTGAATCAACCCCCTCCCTGGGCAGCCTGTTCCAGTGCCCAATGACCCTTTCTGTGAAAAATTTTTTCAAGGGGAGCGCAGGCAGCTCTGGTTTGCAGGATGCCCTCATCCTACCTGGCTCCATCATCACCCCACAGAGCACGGAGCTGGGCTGTGAAACAGGGTGTGAAATGCCCCCAGACCTGGAGTGACACCCACAAGGTAGCAGTGCTTACCTGTCGCTGTACGCTGCTGCTGCCGCCGCGGGCTGAGCGTATCTGTAGGCTGCATAGCCCCCCTGCAGTGGAGGAGAGAGCGTGTCAGGGATGGGGGCAGCCCCCACCGGGGCAGGTACAGGGACCGGGGCAGGTGGGCAGCTCTCAGGCACTGCCAGGTAGCAGCGGTGGGACCCTGCAGGGAGCCGGGACCTGTGCCACCAAGTGCACGCCAGCCTCATTACCATTCCCCAGGGGCTTTCACAAACATTAACCTTAAAAAATTAAATTTCCAGAGGAGAGAATGTCACCTCCCTGATTGCTTTAATGAGGTGTCACGTTAGATAAATCCTTCAGCCGCCCGCCTGAAATATCACCCGTGGCTTCTTGAATACGGAGGTTAAATGCTACTGTAAGACAGTGCCCCGACGCTTGCCGAGTCCATAAATCCTGCGTGGTGCTGGCCCCAGGAGCAGCACAGGACCTGCACGGTGCCACCCTGCTTGCTCTGGAGGAGCCACGTTCATGCCCATGCTCACACCCATGCTCCACCAGGACTGCAGCTGCCAGGGGAAGGGGCTGGTTGTGGGGAAGAGCCCAATACAAAGCCACACAGTGCCACTCAACCCCCCACCACCACCCCTGGCACAGGGTCCCAAGAGTAGTCCAGAGCCCAGCCCAGCACTTACATAGATCTCAGCTCCGTAGAACCCGTCCTGGTAAACGACCCTGCAAATGAGGTGGAGGGGTCAGAGCCTGGTCTGGGTCACCAGCTGAGAGGAATGGAGTGAAACTGGTGAACTGGTGGAGCTGCTTCCAGTAACGCAGCGGAGGGTTGGGGAGGGGTCATCCAGGCAGCCTGTGGGCACACTCGGGGCTGGGACTCCTAGCGAGGAGGGCAGGGACACAGGGATGGGCAGAGGGCCTGGCCAAGGGAATGCCACAGGGATGGATGAATTTGGGGCACGATGACTGCTGGGAGCAACGGAGTGGCCACAGATTGCCACAGCCACACCTGGTATTGCAGCAGCCATGCATGGCAAAAGAGTATTTCCATTAAACCAGCTGCCATGGCTGGAGTCACCATCCTCGCTCTTGGGCACAGGAGGCTGGTGAGGGTGTGGGTCACCCCAAGGGGCAGCAGCTCAGAGAGTTTCAGAGAGCTCGAGGCTGGGGGAGCTGCAAGCCCTTCCCAAAGCACGAGACCCCAGCAATACCGACGGCAGCAGAACCATGCTCTGAAGCAGGCAGTGCCCAGTGCTGCCCAGGTACTCACGCGCCGTAGGTTGGGATGGGTGGTGGTGGTGGTGCAGCCCGGAAGGTGTTGTAGACAGCACGTCCTCGTCCCCGTAAGTGTGCTCCTCGGTAGGCCACGGCCGTCCCCGTGGCAGGGTATGGGAACCCTGTTACTGCAGGAGGGAGAGGACAAATGTGGCTTTTCTGCTGCAGCTCCCAACAGCTCCCAGCTCCCACGGCCACCGCAGAGCACCCCATGCCAGATCCTGCCTCTGTCCCACTGCCCCATGGGGATGCTGGGGTGGCAGGTGCTGTGCATGCAGAGGCACAGGGTGGGAAGCGGGGACCAGGGCTGCTCGCTGACATTACCTGCGTAGAACTCGGGGCCATAGACTGCTCCCACTACTGGGTTCAGCTTCCAGCCTGTTGGCAGAGAGAAGTGTTAAGGCTGAGGGCACCTCCATGCAGCGCTCACCTCCACCCCAGCTGGACTCCAAGAGGCCAGATCTCCCATCCCCGGGTGGATGCAGGGTATGAGATACCCAGAGGAGCTGCACCCTGCATTGGGCAGAGAGTGGCTGCTCTCCTGTCTCCCCAAGGGCACAGAAGGCATTTGCTGCAGGAGCTCGGTGGCATCCTGGCAGCGAGGAAGAGCAGGTGCCCAGGAATGATGCCCCTGCCTGCCACAGCTTCAAATCTCCTCCTGCTGGTGCTTACCGTTGGTGTAGGGGTTGGCAGCCTTCTTGTTCGTCATGACCCGGGCTGTGGCATTGTTCACCTGTGGAGAGAAGGGATGGGAGCTCAGTGCCCGTGGGCAGCAGACCTGGCGAGGCCACGGTCCAGGGCCTGCTTGGCTGAACTTGGCACGTGTCGCTGCTGCTTCAGATACCGGAGCAAAGGACACTGGCTGCACGAGGAGACGCAGGAGGAGTCTGCCTGCAGCCACCCTGCTGTCACACAGTCCTGCTCACACCTCCTGGCTCCTGTCCTGGCTCCAGTAACAAGCACAGGTCAGGCTGGTGGCTGTGGTGCTGCATTCCGACCAAGCGCTGAGGTGCTGCCACCAGGCTTGACCACCTTCCTCCTCCAGCTCACACTTGACCCTGCCTGCAGGAAGGGCATGCTGGCTGCAGGGGCCCAGAAACACCCATGAGCTCCTGCTCCGCTTTGTTGGATCATATTCTCCAGCAGGCAGGACCTATCCTTGTGGCATCCCTGTTCCCTGCCAGGTTGTCCTTCCCTGAGCTCAGTGCTGCCAGGGATGTTTGCATCCTGCTCCCTCTGCCACACGCTACCCTGCTTCCCACCACTCGCTGGGGATGAGCCAGGTGTTGCCACTCAACAAGCAGAGCCTGGTCCCTCTGCCTGGCCTGAAGAAATAAAAGCCTTGGGGGTGCCCACACTGCGCACATGGGAGCCCTGTGCTGTATTCTCCTCTGCTGGAAGCAGGGACGGCAAGTGGAGCAGAGAGGCCCCCTGCTCCCCGCAGAGCTCAGAGCAGCTGCGTGGTGGGCACAGAAGCTGTGGACAGCTGGGGTCTGCCAGGACAAAACCTAGGTCATTACCTCAGCTTTCCCTGCATGAGAAAGGTTTATTTAAGCCAGATGCTCCTCGTGCCAAGTGACAACCTTCCTGGCAACTGGCACGCATGCTCCCATGCTGCATTCACCGACACATGCACGCGCCGGGAAAACCTCCCCTGGGACATGCGGGACCTGGGGGTGCCCTGAAGCGTCCCCTGCCCTGGCTCTCCCCTGCCCACGGTCCCTGGGCAGCTCTGTCCTGCCTGCAGCCCCCGGGCAGGGCGGAGGGGACGCACGCACACGCAGGCATGGCACTAGCACACTTATCTGAGCACCTCAATCTTCCGGCCCTCTACGATGGTGCCATTCAGCTTCTCCCGTGCCCGGTCGGCATCTGTGCTAGTTTCAAAAGTTACAAACCCAAAACCCTGTGAGCAGAGGAGAAAAGGAGAAAGAAAGAGACAGAGAGAGACAGAGAGAGGGTGCGGGGACAGAGAGAGAGAGGGGGTGAATCAGGAGAGCTGGCGCAGGAGATGAGGTTGCCGCAGTGCAGAGATGGAGAGCCTGGGTTGAGGCCCCTGCTGGATCCAGGGGTCCCGGCTGAGGCCCCAGCATCGCTCGCGAGCTAGGAGAAGAGTCTGGGAGAGGGGCACAGAAAGCAGGGAAGATACAACAGAGACATCCACACACAGAGGGGCATGAGTTGCCTGCGTAGTGGGGGGCAGAGCGAGCTCTCCCCTCCCTCCGATGCTTGGGGCGCAGGGACCTTCCTGGCCCCCTGGCTGGCACAGGGCAGGGGGATGTGGCTGCCCAAGGTAGGATACCCTATCCTTGGGTCCCACAGGGCAGGGAGGGAGGAGAGAGTGGGTAGAGGAGCACCCAGGCAACCCCAGCTCCACTTGGCCCCCTCCCCGGGGCTTGCTATATAATGGTGCCACCCACGAGCAGCACTCACCTTTGAGCCCCGCTCGTTGAAAATGATCTCCACATCCAGGATCTTCCCGAATTGCTGCAAGCAGAGAGAGCAGAACGGTGAGCGTTTGCAGAGCCTGCAGTCCCAGGGCTGATGGCACATGGACAGGCAGGGGGTTGCTTTGGCAGCTGGTCCGGGGGCTGTTGGTGCCATGCAGGGGAGAACCTGAGCACATCCCCCATCACACCCACTCCATCCTCTTCCAGGATTTGAAAGTGTCACCCAAGTCCTCATTAACCCACCCTGCTCTGAAACCCACTAAGGGCTGAGAAGGGGACGAGGGAGACAAGGGCTCTGTGTCGCTCCCTCCTCCACACACGGGCCTTAGTCTGACAGCCAGGCTGTTAATCAGGGGGCTAATCCCGCAAATCACAACTCCTGGCAGCAGGGAGACGCTCAGGAACACCATGGAAGGGCCCTCAGGATGGGACAGTGCTGGGGTCTCCACGGTGCCATGGGGCAGTATCCAAGCACAGAGCAGGGAACACAGGTGGTTGGATGGGACTCACCCCAAACATTTGCCGCAGGTCGGGGTCCCGGAATCGGAAGGGGATGTTGGAGACGTGTAACCTCTTAGGTTGCTGCTTGTCTGTGTTGTCTGAGGAGTGTAGCTGCTGGCTGTCTGTCTGTGCCGCCTCGTCTGTCTGCTGTGGGAAGCAACACTGGCTGTTGGTTCCTTGCCTTGCCAGCCCCATATTCCCCTGCTGGGGGTCCGAGCTTGGGGACTGTCCCCTCCCCTGTGCCTGGCACCAAGACCAAGCAGTCCTCAAGCTTCGGGCAGCACCTCCTGGTCGTCTCTCCATCAGTGGGTGCAATGCAGGAGCCCTGCTCTTGGGACGGATACAAAGGTGGGTGTTCCAATATTCCCTGCACAGACTGGTTGGGGGGAAGCCAAAGGGGATTTCTGCCTGTCGGATATCAGGGAAAGCCCAGGGTGGAGAACCATCCACCAGCCCTGCCTGTACCTCCCCACCTTGGCCAGTGTGGCCAGTGGGGCTAGGGCATCCCATGAGGGATGCTTGGGACTTGGGAAGGGGGTAGCACTGGGGGTCACAGAAAGCACACCCTGGGGAGGGGGAGGCTTGGGACAGGGTGGGAGGTGACCCACCATGGAAAGCTGGTGGCCTCACCGGCCTTTGTGCCCTTGGTCAGCCCAGGGCCATGGTACGCGGGTGTTTTTGGGGCAGGGGGTGGCAGACCCCTCATGTGGGGCTGCCGCTGCGGAGCTGAGAAGTGCTCAGCTCAGCACTTTCCTCGGCACTGCATTACAACCCCGTAATTGAAGCTATCTGGTGGGAAGGCAGCCAAGCAGGTAGATTACAAGTGATTAGAAATGATGGGAGGGGCTGTGAGGGGGAACGACGGTGCTTGCAGTGGGGGCACCCAGCCCAGCGCCCCACGGGAGCCCAGCTGGGTGAGTGCTGCTGCCCTGGCACCGATCTTGGCAGCTCTGGCACTGCCCTCGCATCCCTTCCCACCCCACTGGACATCGCTTACCGGTACCGTCTGTGTCCCTGCTATGGACTGTGTGCTGGCGTCGGTGCCTGGCTGCTCGGCGTGGCTCTGTGCTGGTGTGTAGAGGGTCATGGCGTGCTCCGGTACTGTGCTTTGCCCCGAGTAGTCCTGCGTGGGGTGGGGGTGCGGTGGTGCGTATTCTGCAGGGATCCCGTTCTGGGGGGGTGGGGGGTACTGGGCCGGGGGGTAGGGTTGAGCCATCGCGTCCGGCGGAGCCGTGGCGTCCTGGTTACCCTGCCAAGACAGCGGCACCGTCCCCCTTACCCATCGACATCCCCGGGGTGCCTGGGCTGAGACCTGTCCTGGGGAAGGGGTCCTGGTCCCTGCAGCCAGACCCAGGGTCCCCAGCATCACCACGCCCCAGCCTTTGGTGTGTTCCCACCCTAAGCCCAGGGCTGTCTCTGCTGTGGCAGCAATAAGGTTGCATCGCCCACATTCAAGTCCCAATCCTGTCCCGTCCCAGTCCATGGGAGCACACAGTCCTCTGTGGACTCTGAGCAGGGAGCTTGCAAATTGCTCTCTCCTTAGGCAAGGAAAGCAGAACAACCCTCAGTTTGAAGCCCAGCGTGGGGCAAAGCAAAGCCAGGCTGGCACCATCGCTCCAGGCAGGCTGCACAGCATCAGCACCTGCCAGCAGCAAAGCTGGTGAGGGTAGCAGGAGAGAAGGGGAATGGGACCAGGAGGGTAGGGAGGAATGCCCGAGGAAAAGAAGGATGTTGACAACCCCTTGGCAAATACCAGACAAGGATCAATTAATTGTTAAATATTTGATTAGGCTCTTTGCTCTAACGCAGCTGGCCTAGCTGCCCTGGTCAAACAGGGTGAGCTTCATCTGTGCCGTGGGTTGAGGGCTGCCTGGTGCCTGCTGGGGAGGTTGGTGTGGGGCTGCCAGCCTGCCCCCCTCCTACACACCTGCCATCCCTGGCAACCCCACGTGCACCAGTGGGCTCTCCTCCCTCGCACCCGCTGCGCACACAGCCGCCCAGCGCAGTGCATGGCAGCAGCCGCCACCGGCAGCCGAGCAGCTCTGAACGTCTGAGCCAGTGCACAGGGCAGCGCTGGCAGCCCCTTGGATGCTTTACAACCTGCCGTGGCAGCCTCTCGCCCATGAAATACATCTGTGGCTCAGCCTGTGGAGACAAGCTCCTTAATTGTGTGTGCGGCCGATTTATGGTGCGGAGGGACAGTGAGAGGGAGGGCGGGGGGGCCACGCTGCCGCCGCCGTCCCCCAGCCAGCAGGGCTATCGTGCCTGTTGGAGAGGTAGCAGATCCCCACGCTGGGGGCTCGGCAGGGACCACATGCAAACCTAGCATGCATAATCCTCCTACTACAGATCTGCAAGTCATCGGCAGGCTTGCCAGCGCCTTCCCGTGCTGACTCAGCTGCTTGGGGACGTGCCAGCCAGATGCACCTGCCAGCGCATGGCCCGGGGCTGCCGATGCTGCAGGATGGTGGAGCCCCAGCCCCAGCACTGCCCCATAACTCCTGCCTGCACCATGGGTGCAAACCCCACCTCACAGCCTGGAGGGTTTCCATCCTGTGCTCAGGCTGGCTCTGGTGCCTGAGACCGAACAGTCACTGCGGCCACACGCTCAGCACCTGATCCTCCCTGCCTGCATCCCTGATGCCCAGGGCCTGATCCTCCCTGTCTGCATCCCTGATACCCAGGGCCTGATCCTCCCTGTCTGCATCCCTGATACCCAGGGCCTGATCCTCCCTGTCTGCATCCCTGATACCCAGAGCCTGATCCTCCCTGCCTGCATCCCTGATTCCCAGGGCCTGATCCTCCCTGCCTGCATCCCTGACACCCAGTGTTTGACCCTCCCTGCCTTTGTGTGTGGAGCCAGCAGAAGGAGCAGCCTGCAGTGCTCCTCTGCTTTGGACACTTGTCCTTGCTGTCACCACAGCCAGGAACAGCCACTGTCACGGTGAGGACAGGAACTGCTGCCCAGGCAGGAAGAGCCAGCGGGCAAGGGGATGCAAACAGAAGCTGGGGCAGGGACTGTCCCCACCTGCTCGGGTCTGTGGCCCTGCTGGCTCCTTGCTAGCCCAGCCCATCCCCACACTCATATCTGTTATTAATTAGGGCTGTTGCAGTGCTTGTCAGCCCAAGTATTATTTCATTCAGGGACCATTAGGTTCCCCTGTTTTGCTGCTTGCCATCACCGGGGCTGCTGGTCCTGGGGAGGTGCAGATCTATGGCTCCCAGTGCCTCCCATCCATTCTGGGGCAGGAACAGGGCTGCTTGGCTCGGTGGAGGAGGTGGGGGCAAGAGGCCTGTGAGGAGAGGGATGGTGATGGCTTTGGCTGTACGATGCTCACTGATGTCATGGGGAAGTGGCTGCTGCTCAGCTCCTCACCCTGAGCTGCCTGCATCCTTCCCTGCCAGCTGCACTGGGCTGCCTATAGTGCGGGAAAATCCAAGTTCCTGGGCACTCCCAGGGCCCCTCTACTGCTCCCCAGAGGGTTACTAGCACCCTGGTCCCATGTCAGCCCCTTCCCTGGGTTTCTCCCTGTGCTAAGTGCCCAGGAGACCCAGGGCACTCATCTCTGCAACCCAGGGTGCTCCAAGTTCGGGGTTCTCAGCCGCGTGGAGAACCTGTGGTGCAGTGTTGGGACAGGGAGCTGGGACAGGCAGCCCTACTCGTACACAGCACATCCCTCTGGAACTCTGAGGGGTGGCTTTCCTCATTTGCATTAAAGAAATTCTGATTATTAATAGCCCATGGCCCTCATTCAGTAGACGAGACAAGAGATTAGCGCAGCATCTGAGACTGAGTGCGGAGCAAATCCGGCGGTATTTAACACGGCACAGGGGACGCAACCAGCACCCTCCCACCTCCTCTCCTCCCACAGTCCATTCACTCAGGCAGGAGGCCAGCAGGGATGTGGCACAGTTCTGTATGAAAACACCGTGGCCCTGGGGACAGCAGCAGAGAGGCTGGGATGGAGAGTCGAGACCTTTGCCCTCAAGAGGAAAAGTGGCTTTGGGAAGCACGACACACACTGCTGCATCCTGCAGGCTGCCTCCCAGCTCCTTGGCAGAACACAGTGCTGAGTAGCCTGGGGCCAAAGAGCCCCCAAGAGTGGCTCCATCCAGATACCAGTAGGACATCACTCTCCAAACCCAACCATGGAAGGACCCTAAGGTCCCCTGTGCGGTGTCTCCTGCCCCACACCACCAGCCATGCGCAGCGGCCGCTGCAGCAAGCAGGAGGTGGATATCATCTTTAGCTGATTAAATGTCCCTCATTAACGAGTTTCTTTAATTAATGAAGTTTTTTTTTTGTTTGTTCCACTTGCTTTCTCCCCACCGCACTCTGCCTCCTCAGCACAATCCAGGCCATTTCCTTTCAAGTCATTTAGCGCGTGGGGCCGGTTCCTGCCGACGCCGCACTTTGGTGATTGTGCCTGGCAGCTTGGGGCTGACGACGCCATTTTTAACATTTGCTCCTTTTTAAGAAAAAGAATGCACAAGGAGCCCCTGAACGCTGGGGATGTGTCGGAGCAATTAGTCGAGCGCAAAGTGCCTGTGCTAATGAGAGAACACCCACTGGCCCTGGGCACCCTGCAACGTGCCACCTGATGGTGTCCTGCCAGCATGGTGCAAAGGTGCCATGTGTGAGCTCCCCTGAGTTATCAACTGATCATGAACAACTGTCACCCACTGCCAGATATCGACAGGCTTTGTGGTGGCCCTGCGAGCTATGCCTGTGCTCTGCCACAACCTCTGCTTGCACACACAGTCACGACTTACAACCAGGTAGCAGCTTCTCTAACCCATCACCCCAGTCATAGAATCACAGAATCACTAGGTCAGAAAGGACCCACCGGATCATCGAGTCCAAACATTCCTATCAAATACTAAACCATGGCCCTCAGCACCTCGTCCATCCATCCCTTAAACACCTCCAAGGAAGGTGACTCAACCACCTCCCTGGGACGACTGTTCCAGTGCCCAGTGACCCTTCCATGAAATATTTTTTCCTGATGTCCGGCCTCAAGATCCGCTAGAGGAGCTTGAGGCCATTCCCTCTCATCCTGTTCCCTGTCATATGGGAGAAGAACCCAGCTCCCTCCTCTCCACAACCTCCTTTCAGGTAGTTGTAGAGAGCAATGAGGTCTCCCCTCAGCCTCCTCTTCTCCAGGATATACACCCCCAGCTCTCTCAGCCGTTCCTCATAAGGCCTGTTCTCCAGCCCCTTCACCAGCTTCGTGGCTCTTCTCTGGACTCGCTCCAGAGCCTCAACATCCTTCTTGCGGTGAGGGGCCCAGAACTGAACACGGGATTCAAGGAGCGGTCTCACCAGTGTGGAGTACAGAGGGAGAAGAACCTCCCTGAACCTGCTGGTCGCACTGTTTCTGATCCAAGCCAAGATGCCCTTGACGACCGCAGCGGTCTGTGCCAGGGCAGCTGCTCACCACTGCAACAGGTCTGCCGTGTGCTGCTGCAGCGGGACCTGCCATGCTTGCCACCCAAACCCGGAGCTGGGGACAGAATGGGTCAGCAGAGAGGGAAACCGATGGGAGCATCCACTCTCATCCTGCTCCCTCGAAACAGGTCGGTGCAGCAGGGGTCAGAGCAAATACCCCAACGGTGATGGGAAGGGTCCTTGCATGGGTCCATGGCCCCCAGAGGCCACGAGGCAATGCCTGGCACAGCTCAACTACGTGACAACCACAATGTCCCCATTTCGATCCAGCCGCTCGCTCATGCTAATGACTGTCAACATGAAACAGAGGCCGTGAAGGGGAAGAAAATTACTCCCTGAAAAGGAATTGACTGATCCCCGTCATTTCTCAAGGAATCACTGACCTGTGAATATTTCATTACCCAAAATGCTGCGCCATCCATACAAAGCAGCACTCCTGGCCCCGAGCAGGCACCAGCCGCAGAGCCCCAGGCTGCAGCGGGGGAGCAAGGTCGGGATGCTGGCCACAGGGATGTCCTCAGTGCCAGGAGGGACAAGCCCTGCGGTCAGCAGGGGTTTTTCCTCCTCAGGATGGGGGCATCGCAGCCCCACAGAGCTGAAGGGGACTACAGGGGACTCGCCTCCCCCAGGGAAGGAGCTGTGAAAGGAGGTGAGGAGCTGTGGAGGCCAGAGGTAGCCGCCGCTGTGTTTAATGTCTTTATTAAGGAGGAGGAAGGGGAGAGGGTGAGAGCCTGCTAATGGCATGTGCCAGGGATGATCAAGCGGGAAGCTCTCCAAAGAGCAGTGCGGTTGGTGAGAAAAGGCAGGACCTGAGGGGCTGGAGCAATGGTGCGAGAGGAGGAGAACGAGGAGCAACAGGGACGGCGGGGCAGCCTGTTGGCACAGGAAAAAGATTATTTTTTCCAGCTGCCACACACTGTCCTGGCAACTTCTGCTCACTCTAAGCACCGGGACACTACAAGAAGGAGCTGCCCCCTGGGCTGGCTCCTACCCTCAGTTCCATGAGCCACCACCAGCAGAGTCCAAGAAGGAAGGATACGGCAGTCGGCAGCCATGCCAATACCCAGCAGGACTGGGACAAGAAGCCAGCCTGGGCGCAGACCTGTCCCCACGTCCCCGTCACCTCCTGCACAGGGCATGGGGGGAAGAGGGTCCGGTCCCGGCTCCTGGCTCTGCCAGCCGGAAACTTTGGAGCTAATGCTGCATGAAATATTCATGAAGTAAATGGTGCAATTTCATCTGCATTCAGCCAACTTCATGCATATTTCAGGGTATTATGAAATGATAATGTTGTGTAACTGAGGAGAGATGGGGGTGCTTGGGGGGCTCCTGGCTGCCCCCAACGTGCACGCGGCTGACACCTCCCAGGCTTGTACGAACCTGTGTCACAGCATCCGGCTGTGTCACTGCCAGAGACATGCCAGGATCAGGCCTGCAGCAAGTAGGAGACCAGCAGTTCTGGGACATGAAGCACTCTACTCCCTCCCAAGCAAGGTCCAGCATTGCCAGGGCTCATCCACAGCAGCACCAGAGGTGCCAAGGCTCACCTATAGCAGCAGTATTGCTGGTGGCACTGAGGCTCACCTGCAGCAGCTTCCAGTATCATCAGCAGTGCTTGGCCTTACGCACAGCAGCTCCTGGTATCGCTGGCAGCGCTGAGGGTCTCTTGCAGCAGCTCCGGTATCGCTGCATCATCTGTCATCACTGGCAGTACTGAGGCTCCCTTGCAGCAGCTCCCAGTATCACTAGGGCTCGCTCAGCAGCTCCCAGTATCACTGAGGCTCACCTGCAGCAGCTCCTGGTGTTGCTAGGGCTCACCTGCATCATCTCCTGTCATCACTGGTGGCACTGAGGCTCCCTTGCAGCAGCTCCCAGTACCACTAGGGCTCGCTCAGCAGCTCCCAGTATCACTGAGGCTCACCTGCAGCAGCTCCCGGTATCGCCGACGGTGTCAGAGCTCATGCACAGAATCTCTTGGTACTGCCAGAGGCGCTGAGGCCACAGTAGTTCCCAGCTCCAGGCAGATGCTACTGAAGGGCAGCAGCCAGGCCAGATTCCCCTGGCACAGCTCTACTTCCAGGCATGCCAGAGCAACGCAGACCCAGTGTATGTAGCACTTGGTTCCCAATGGTCACTAAAGGGGTCAGGACAGGCAGGCACATGAGGCCCAAGCTTAGCTGCAGAGCCTGGCGATGGGCTGGAGGGGACCTGAATCTACATCAGCCTGAGCTACCTGCTCCTGCTGAGGCCTGTAGACTGGATCATCGGATGTGGGTGTCACGCATCACGCAGGAGGTCTGTGTGGGATGATCAAGCTGCATCAGAAGCTGCTCCTTCAGCTGCTGACCAGCCCTGGGATCGGTCACAATACACCTGCTCCTGGCAGGGGCCTCTGGAGAGCAGCTGCTGCTCTGGGAAGGGCTGCAGGGTGCCACATCCCTGGTGCACCCCAAGAGACACAGAGGGGGTCTGGCGAGGACAGGACATCTTTGGGTGTCCCAGCCAGCTGAGCTGAGGTGCAGGGATGGTTGTCACAGACCAGGCAGATGCAGGCAGGATGGATGAGGCTTTGAGCAACATGACTCACTGGGAGATATCCCTGCATATGGTGAGGGGTTGGAACTGGATGAGCTTTAAGGTCCCTTCCAATCCAAACCATTCCACGATTCTGTGACCTTTCTCCAGTGGGGCCATGCAATATCCCTTGAGCGGGTCCTGCTGTGGGTGGTGAGTGGAGACTGGGATGTCCAATCCATTGCAAGTGCCGGAGAGAGCAGTTGGTGGGGCTGCTGGCTCCCAGCCCTGCCCTGCCTTGGGTTTCACAAGACATGCGCAGGCACAATGCTGGGCTCACTCCCTTGTCTGCTCCTGGCTGGGGACTGGTTCTCCTCACCCCAACAGCTCCCCAGAATGCACAGCCCCTGTATGCCACTGCCAGAGCTATCAGCAGCCGAGTCCCACACAGCTGGATCATAGAATCATAGAATCACCAGAACTGAGCACAGGATTCATAAAAAATCATAAAATTACCAGGTTGGAAGAGACCTCTTGGATCATCAAGTCCAATCATTCCTACCTGCCACCAAACCATGTCCCTGAGATCCTCGTCTACCATTCTTTTAAACACCTCCAGGGATGGTGACTCAGTCACCTCCCTGGGCAGCTTGTTCCTGTGCCCAATCACCCTTTCTATGAAAAATTCCTTTCTGTTATCTCATCTGAACCTCCCATGGTGGAGCTTGAGGCCATTGCCCCTTGTCCTGTCCCCTGTAAACAGGGAGAAGAGGCCAGCTACCTCCTCTCCAAAACCTCCTTACAGGTAGTTGTAGAGAGCAATACGGTCTCCCCTCAGCCTCCTCTTCTCAAGGCTAAAGAAGCCCAGTCCCCTCACCCGCTCCTCATAAAACTTGATTCAAGGAGTGGTCTCACCAGTGCTGAGTCCAGAGGGAGAATAACCTCCCTGGACCTACTGGTCACATCGTTTCTGATCCAAGCCAAGATGCCTTTGGCCTTCTTGGCCACCCGGGCCACTGCTGGCTCATGGTCAGTCGCTGTCAACCAACACCCCCAGGTCCCTCTCCTCAGGGCAGCTTTCCAGCCAGACTTCTCCTAGTCTGGAGCTGCTCAGGGTTGTTGTGCCCCAAGTGCAGGACCCGGCGTTTGCCCTTGTTAAACCTCATGCCATTGGTCTCAGCCCAGTGGTCCAACCTGCTCAAATCCCTTTGGAGCCTCCCAACCCTCCAGCAGAGGGTTTCATGAGACAGGGTCCAGGCAGCTGAAGACACACAGAGCAGCAGGATAAGCAGTCACCTCCACCAGTCTCACACTTTCCCTGGGAGCACCACGCCAGCTCCAGCCACCATCCCCTCATCCTGCCCTGTAGCTTGTAGGTCCCAGAGAACCCCAGCCCCACTCCTGCAAAGCCCTTTGCACCCAGGACCTGCTGTCACTGTCACATCCACATCCTCACTGTGCCAGGGCTCTGGCACGGTTGCACGTGGTGCTCGCTTGCGCGCAGCCTCACAAGTGCACGCATGCTCGCACCGGCCAGCGTGGGCGCTGAGAGAACTGCGGACCTGCGTGTGCACCCAGACAAGCTCTCTCACGCAGCCCTCTCTAATAGGCAGTCAGGAGCATAATTTTTCCTCTAATTACATATTCAGCACTTCTGAGAAAATGAGATTTTGGTAATTCAATTGGACTGAGAAGCAGGGCTATAATAAAATGAAATTTGTAACAATCGTGCAGTTAAATTAGTTAAATGGAGAGGAAGGAGCTGTGGAAAATTGACCCCTCGATCTCCTAAAGACTAATCAGACATTTGAACCAAGTTGTGCTAACAAAGCCCCCAGGGCATTGCGGCAGCAGAGTGAGGGGGAAACCAGAGATGCTTCAAGGGTAGAGCTGGAAAACAGCTGGGACCACACGGTGCTGCGGAGGGGAACCCCTACTGCTCCAGTCCGAGGGTGGATTGGGTTGGGTTCACTGTGGAGGAATGATCCTGGTGCCATTCACTCCTTGCCAGGCAGTGAGGCACGAGGGTGTGCAGAGGATGGAGTGTGGTCCATCCCAGGCAGCTGGGACCACGGGGACACAGGTTGTTGAGCCCAGAGGTGGGACTGAGCCCAGGGACAGGCAGGGCATGCCCTGTCAGGTGGCCACGCTGGTCAGGAGAGGGGCATCCAGAGAGCTGGAGAGGCTCTGCAGCAGGTACAAAGTAATTAGCCTCAATATTTATATTGTTGTTCGTCTTTTTAAATTTTTTTTTCTTGTGAAAAAAAAAGGAGAAAAAAGACGAGTTTCTCATTTGCAAGTTAATTAGTCTAATTAGCTCTAATTAAGAGCTCCCCACACAATGCAGATCACAAATAAGCTGCCACTGTTGCCTGCTCCTGCTCTTCTCTCCCCATTTTTGATTTTATGTAAGAGTCATTTGAAGGCTGTGGCCAGAGCCATAGCAGGGAGATGCTGACTGGGCAGAGCTCGTGGGCTGGGGGAAAGCAGGATCCCCCTATACTGGGGGGCTGGTGCCAGGGCTCCTCTGGGCACGTTCAGGGCCAGATCTGCTGCTGCTCCCCTGCAAGACCCTGTCCCGGAGCCAGAGCTCAGCTCACCCCAAGCTCACCAACCCACTGCACCAGAGCAGGACTGACATGTCCTTCTCCTTCCCTCCCTCAGCAGGTCCTCCCTGCATGTGGAGCTGTGCCCATATGTCCCAACAAGCCCTGCTATGAGGGGATGAGCTGGCTACACCGCTGGTACCCATGCATCCTGCTGGGCAATGGAAGCATGGATGCAGCCAGCACAGCCCCAGCTCACTGCCTGGATCAAAAGGCTCAAGCTCCAGCCCCGCCAGCACCACGATGTCCCCAACCATGTCCCTGGACAGCCTGGGCAAAAGGACGGGGACAGGAATCTGCTTGTAAACACCAGTCTCACCTGAGCCTAAAAGTTGATGAAGGGATGGATGCCAAAGCTGGAGTGGCCCTGCACTGCTGAGGGCTCCCCAGCCCTGTAGACCTGCGGGAGGTTGTGGGGAGCACCGAGGTCTCCAGCACAGTGTCAAGCATGAAGCTGAGCAGCCATGGCACGTTGGAGCACATGAGCAGCTGGGTACGATGCTTTACCCCTTAGCTTCTCCACTTCCCCAGCAGTCCCTTCCTCCCCTCAGCCCTGCTGGAAGGGGCTGCGATGCAAGGGGGGCAGAGGGTGAGGAGCTGAGGGCCATACGGTTTGCCCCCGACCCTGCCACGAGGGAAGAGCTGCTGCAGGGTGCTGGGAGCCGTGGCAATCATGTCAGCTTATCTGTCATTTTCTACTTGGGTAATGCAAGCAGTGAGGGATCGCTGCTTGGAGACGAGGGGAAAATCATGACAAAGTGCTGCATGCCCGGTGCTCTGGCAAGGGGGAGCGGGAGCGGCCAGACCTTCTTGTGCCACAGAGCCACTGTGGGGCCTCTATAGGGCTCGCTGCATGCCACTACTACATCCTGCAGCATCCCTTGGGCTCTTTGATGGAGGGGGAACGGCTGAGATCCCCGAGAGTGAGAGCAGGTCCTGACTCTGCAGGCACTGACCGTGACAGTTCTCCAAAGCACCTGCCTTTCCTGGCAGAACTGGCTGGTCCTGCTCATTGAAACCCTGGCAGCAGCAGCACAGAGGCAGGAGCTGCCCGAATGCCACTCCCAGCATCATCCCTGCAAACTGCCTCCTCCGACTGGGTCTCCTTCCAGCGCTCATCTCACTCAGTTTAATAGGTTATTGCTGCCAGGGATCACATCTCAGCAGTGCTGCTCACACAGGGGCTGGAGTGAATCCTGCTGATGCTGTGCAAACCTGGCTTGCAAGATCCATGCAGCGCAGCCGCGATGGCAAGGCTGCTGGTGTGGGGGCTCTGGCCACTGTCAGAGCTGGCTGGGTGCTTGGAAAGGTGTCAGAAGAGCAAAGCAAGAAACCAGCTGGGGACAGCAGCATGTCAAAGGCATTTGAGAATCACACCTGATCCCTACAGCTCTGGGGGATGCCTGTCCTGTAACAGCCACCACAAACTTGCTCATCACCTGCTGGGACATGGACTTTCACCCCTGCCCAGCCAGCTTCTAAGTCCAGCATCACAGAAGCCAGCGGCCACAGAGCTCAGGTCACAGGGGGCTGCACCCCGAGGGAGGCTGTTCCCTCCTGGGAAGGTGGCACAGGTTAAAGCTCTTCCAGGGCTGCCTACTGTACCGTCTTGCTTGCAGAGGTGTGAAGCCTCCAGCAGCCTGGAGCTCCAAATCTGCTCAGCAGCACAGGATTCTCACTGAGCCAGTCACACTGTGGCAGGGACTGCAGAGTTCCCTGCTAGGCTCACACTGGCAGAGCAGAGCTTGCATTGTGGGGATAGCCATTTCCATCAAGAGCAACCTCAGTGTGCTCCTGTCCTGCCACGAGCAGGAATGTGTAGGCACAGTCTTGATACCCTGACTGGCATGCAGGTGCCCGTGTGTGCCCTGTGCTTGTGCCCATGCTCAACCTGCACTCTCAAGCTCTCGCCACGGGCTGCTGTTTACCTGCTCCTCGCTCAGCCCTGCCCCACTGGATGATGCTGGGACTGCCCAGCTGCTGTGGCCCCAGAGGGAGCAACAAAGCCAGGGCTTTCCATGAGCTCGGAGCCTCCTCTGCCCCACTGTCGCATCCTGGGTGTCCCGGCACTGGGGAGACACAGCTCCTTCCTTGGATATTTGGTTCTCTCCTGTGCCAAGGCACCCTTTCTAGCATCCCCCAATGCTGGTGCTTTCCTAGACCTCTCTGTGCCCTCCCAGCAATCCACCCCCATGCCTGCCCGGTGTGCCCACGTGCCAATACCTGCATCTAAGGGATCTATGGCCCTTCTAGAGGGGCTGCGTGCCCCTCCTTGTTGGATCTATGACTGAAGCTCATCATTTCTCAGACGCAAACCCCAGCGACTACAGAATCATACAACAACCTGAGTTGGAAGGGACCCATAAGGATCATTAAGTCTAACTCCTGTCCCTGCACAGCATGACCCCAATGTTCACACAATGTGTCTGAGGGTGTTGTCCAAATGCTTCTTGACTATTGTCAGGCTTGGTGCTGCGAATGCTTACCTGGGGAACCTACGCTCACCACCCTCTGTGGGAAGAACTTTCCCCAGTGGGGGAACAGGAGGAGCATCACTTCTGCTGCCCACAGACCCACCGCGCATGTGTTGGGGTTGGTGCTGCCAAGGTCTCTCCGGCACAACAGACGCAATGCACCCACACGTAGGAGCCCCTTCCAGGGCCAGCAGCAGGACCTGGGCAAGAACTGGCAGCAGCCAACTCGCTGCTATGACTCTGCAGATCCCCAGTGAAGCGAGGAGCCTGGGGCGCCCAGGATGCACCCAGCATCTCACCCAGGATCTCACTCAGCCCTGGTTGCAGACCCCCGAGCCATCCCAGCCCTGGGGCAGTGCAGGAAAATCTGGTTTTAAATGCACTTTCCTATTTCACATTGGGCCCTGAGCAGAGGCGGCTGTGGGCTGAGAAGGACTGTGGGTGGTGGGAGCCGGTGTGGGCGCCTGCTCTCCTAATTAGCCTTCCTTCTTTGTTAAACCATACCCCTCCATCGGCTGCCTGTAATGCTTTAAAGAATGATAGATACTAAATCTAATTTAATCTACTCATTCACCCATCACTACAGTACTAAAATAGGAATCTACCTATAAAAAGCGCATCGCCAGGCAGTGTAGGCCTAAATTACAGCTATTGTGGGAAAACTAGCTTTGCAAAGCTAAAATTAATGTCAGTGTTTTCAATATATTAAAAAAAAGGGAAAATCTGTTTTTTTGTGGCATTAAGGCCTGTCCTCCACCATGCGAATGAGGCGGTCGCTGCAGTGCGGGCGCTCGGCCGAAGCTGAGGAGCCACCATACCAGGTCTCACATCTGTGTGATGCACAAGCAGGGGGAGAAACCAGGTTTGAAACGAACCCGCTGCTGCGACACGCTCCAATATTGCTCGGGATAGACTTCCTCCCTAAAAATATAACATGCTAAACTTGGCAGCAGCCCTTTTGGAAAGGAATTTTCCAAGCAGCCTTTTGCAAAAGCTGTCACCCACCGGGCTGGGCGCTGCTCAGCCAAGTTTCCTGCACCATAAGGTGACCGTGGGCACTAGGGATGCCCCCAGCAAGTCACAGCTCTGGGGTGGGTTTCAACCCACCTGCACAACAACCTGTGGTCACGTCCAGCTCCACATGCACATCACCGCCTGTCTGGGATCTGCGCTGTGCTCTAACACTGATGCTGAGCCTTAGGGCCCAGGTCTGCTCCCAATCAGCACCATGCCTTGTCCTGAAGTGATTAGTTGCTCATTTATAATCACAACAGACACACTTTATAAGCAGTGACTGATTCCTCTAGTAACAAAATGAAGCCACCAAAATCTCCCCCTGCACTTGGGCCCTTGCTGAGCAAGAACTAAGCGTTACCACCAAGTTCTATCGAAGGATGCAGTGCTTCCACCCACCCCACCAGCGTGTGCTGCTCCACCTTGTTGTGCATCCGCTTTTCAGGGAGGCGGTTTGAGTCACCTTCCCTGGAGGTGTTTAAGGGATGGGTGGACGAAGCGCTGAGGGACATGGTTTAGTGTTTGATAGGAATGGTTGGACTCGATGATCCGGTGGGTCTCTTCCAACCTGGTGATTCTATGATTCCTGCAGCCCTCTCCCTACATGGCCCCACAGGAACCCTGTTCCTGCACCAGTGCCAGAGCGTGTCAGGGCTGGAGGGCGACTGCTGCATGCAGTGCGGCTGCAACATGCAGAGCACCGCGAGCCACATTTCCCATAGCTGGGACCCCAGCGACTGCGCAGGGGGAGCTGAGTGAGCTGCAAGGCACCCACAGCCACTTGGATGAGCCATTTGCCAGAGCCCATTTGGCAGCTGGATTTTCCCCGGTGCTGGGCTCATGGAAGTTTTGCAGGTAATTTCACTTCTTGACCATTCCTTCAAATACCAGCACCGCTGAAAATGCTGGGGAGCTACAAGACTTGAGCAGACTCCTTGGAATAAATACAGCAAACAATAACAAGCTCCCCGCAAGAAAAGTATGTGCCCGAAGGGGATAAAACCAATTACTGTACACGGATCTCGTTGCCCCCAGTTCTTGATCCTCTGGCACAGCCAGGTGTGCATCCTGGCACAGGAAGAGCCAGCCACGGAGCTCAGGCGCAATCCACGTGTATGTGCCCAACTTGGGTCTGATGCATGGACATCTGCCTCCTGAAGTACACACACACTCTGGTCAGGGAATTGTAAACCATGGGGTTTAAACCAAGCACCTCACAGACCCCATGCCACATCACCAGTGGGGAGAGTCACTTAAACCCTTCCAGGCACATCTGGTCGAACACAGGTGAGTTGAGATGTCTGGCCAGGAGTGAGCTCCATGGCAGGTACATGTCCATAGGCAGAGGCAGCATCCCTCCTAGTGCTCTCCTGAAGCGCTGGTGGGCACGTCTAAAAATCCAGAGCTAATTTGGGGTAAAGCACTGCTGCAGAGCGAACATCACACACCGTTCAGGCCCATGGCTCAGGTGGGCACGACGAGGAGCCTGTCACCACTGCATGTCCTGCGCCCCTTCCCCACGTGACAGCTGCCGTGACGTCCCTTTGCCTCATACCTCATCACAACACACACCAGGAACACCCTGCAGAACCTCAGCAAGGGACAAGGCCCGGGAAGAGGACAGAGAGATTTTGGCCTCCATTGCGCTCATCAGCTGGGTGAAAATCCACCTCCAAATCTCTTAATAGAACCCTCCTTTCTGGCTTGTGAGTCCAGACTGTCTGCCAAGGAGCAGGAGGCTTCTGGGAGAGTGGGGAGGAAGAGACGCTAAACACGACTGTCAAATTAAAACAAACAGGGTGACGGGAGAACCAGGAGCTGCTGGGTACAGAGTCATTCATCAGGGAAAAGCCGCTCCTTCCAAGGGACCCCAAACCCTACTTGCACACAGCCTGGCTGGGCACTGGCCGCCCGCGGTGCTGCTGACCCAGGCTACCTCCAGTCACAGCCCCGGGAGCCAGCAGGCAGTGCAGCAGGTCCATGCCAGAGCACTCTGCAGGGTGAGCAGCACAGCTGAGACCCTCACAAGCGTCCAGAGGACGAGGGGATCCCAGGGATTGAGAGGATGCTGGGGAGGTGAGGGGATCCCAGCTGGAGAAGACATCTCCCACGCTGCTGCCTGCTCCCAACAGAGGCTCCAGGTTCTATGCTGGCTGCTGGTTCAAAGCATCCATGCGCTCCCTTCAGATGCACAGGAAACCTCCTTGGGAACGGGTAGGGGTTCAGGGACGGTTTCTGCTTGGTGTTAGACACACCTGGGCAGCTGAGCAGTGGCCACAGAGACTTTGGCGCAACCTGGGGAAGTGGAGACCGAAATCCAGCCCTGCCTCAGCTCTGCCCAGCCTCTGCCTGCAGGAGGGTGCAATAAATCACGCACCCGTCTTGGCCGGTCTCTGCAGCAGCCCCTGCATGAGCCCCAGCCCCATGCACGCGCCACGGCTGCTGCTGCACTTGTATAACCAGTGGCAGCACCGGCTTTGCCGGCCCCATCTCCAGTATGCCGGGCAGAGTGACCCCAGGCCTTAGCCGCCACTGCCAAGTGTGGCCATGCTCCAGCCGCAAGCCCAGTCGGACACAGGCTACAGACATCCTGAGGGACTGAAATGCCCTTCCCCACTGGGGCAGGAGGGTTTGTGCCCGTGCCGCCTGCCCTCGGCTGCCGGGTGAGCCGTGCAGGCCATGCTGAGCGCGGTGAGGATGCTATGAATTTTTAAACTCCTGAAAGCACAAATGGAGCAGTTCTCCTGGCTGGGAGATGGGATTTCCGACACAGCAGAGAGGCTTTTGAAGAAAACGCTGCCTTTCCCGAGCTGCGCTTCCCTCGGGATGATGAACCCAGAAACCTGGCGCGCTGGGTCCAGCGCAGGACCAGATTGCATCCTGTGGCCAGAAGTTAAGGACCAAATCAAGGGCCTGGGGACACTCTGGCCAGGCTGACAGGTCCTAGGATTCACCTGTACCCAACCACGTCCCTAGGTGCCTCTGCAGTACCTTCCCGCTGACTGTGAGACAAACCCATGCATGCTTGACCCCGCAGCCCTGCTGCAGACACACAGGGCACGATGGCACGAGCACAATTCTGGGCACACGCGTGTGCACGAGCAAGCTCATCACCTTGCCTTCTCCCCCGAGGCTGCTCAGGCCACGCAGGAGCCTCACTCCTTTATCCGAGCATCCATCATCGCCTGTCGCCTCTGCTCAACAGCATCAGCAGCCAGGCAGGGAAAGCGCTGGACCCGCGCCGGCGACTCTGCCTGCCGCACTGCCCGTGGCTCATGGAATCATAGAATCATAGAACAACCAGGTTGGAAGGGACCCATCGGATCATCGAGTCCAACCATTCCTATCAAACACTAAACCATGTCCCTCAGGACCTCATCTACCTGTGCCTTAAACACCTCCAGGGAAGGGGAATCAACCCCCTCCCTGGGCAGCCTATTCCAATGCCCGACGACCCCCTGTGTGAAAAACTTCCTCCTAATCTCCAGCCTAAATCTCCCCTGGCGGAGCTCTCCAGCCTCAATCGCGTTCCCAGCCTCTTTGGCAGAGATACCGGAGAAACCTCAACACAGCCGAGGAGGACCAGCCACCACCGCAACGCAACTCGCCCGAGAGGAAGCAGTTAAGCTTTGACCCTCTGCTGAGAGGGAACTGGCCAGAAACACGTGTGAACCGGAAAGCAAAAAAAAAAAAAAAAAAAAAAAAAATTCCCCGGAGAGGGTGACTTACCTGTTGGAGGTAGAGGAAGGCTGGAGGACAGGGGAGAGAGTGAGGAAGCATGCCTGAGTTGGAGACAAGGAGGCAGCCCGAGTTAGCCATGGAGCACAGCATGTGTCGACAGGTAGCCGTGAAGCTGCTCGCGGGTCCGTCCTCTTCCGCACAGCGCTATCCGCTAATCCTCGTCTTCCCGGCTCGCCCCTCGGGCTCTCCCCTCCTCGGCCGTCCCTCCCGACCCCTCGGGGCTTATTAGGAGGGAGTCATCTGCGGCAGGGCCGGCCGCGCCGCGCGCCCCCGGGAGCAGCGCTCGCCTGTTCACTTCGGTGCCATTAGACACTGGCACTGAGCGCACGGTCTGCAAAGGGTGTGTGTGAGAGCCAGAGCGGGAGCAGGGAGAGAGAAAGGAAGGGGAGGAGGAAGGGAGAGAGGGCGAGGGAGCGAAATAAAAGGGGTGGGAGTCGGAGGAGGAGGAGGAGGAGGAGGAGGGGGGAGTCCCCTGTGCATTCAGACATCAAACAGAGCTCTGTATAAAATGAAGAGAATCCGTAATGACATGAGAACAGCTGATCCCGCACTTAACCCATCCGCCGCCGCCGCCGCCGCTCGCAGATGGCTTCCCCGCCACCCGGGCAGCCCCGTCGCAGCTCCCAGCCATGCGCTGCCCACGCCAGGGAAGCAGCCACGCGGGATGGGGACAAGCGGCGACAACCCTCTCCCTTCCCGTGGCTCCCAAGGGAAGAAGGGTCTTACCGGGAGTTTCGGTGATGCGAGGCGGGTTGCCCCCGGGATGCAGCACCTCGCCAGGCAGCCGCGGGACTCCCCCACGCACACGCAGCCGGACACGTGCGCACACACACACACCCACCCACACACACACCCCACGCTCTCCTCGGGAGACACGCACGCAGACAAGGCACGGGCAGGGAGCCATGCAGCAGACCCAGCTCCGCCTCCCCGGAGAGGCACATACCTGGTCACGCCTGCAGCCCCGCAGCACGCATGGCCCTGGCAGCCACGCATGGCCCTGGCAGCCACGCGTGGCCCTGGCAGCCACGCACCCGCCGGCCTGCGCCGGGAGACCAGCCGCAGCCTCCGCGCTGCCTGCGCTCTCAGGGCACCAGCAGCTCGGCCTCGCCAAATCATAGCATCACAGAACAACCAGGTTGGAAGGGACCCATCGGATCTTCTAGTCCAACCATTCCTATCTAAAACGAGCCCCGAGTGAGCGCGTCAGCCTCTCTGCTTGCCTGCCGGCTCCTCTTGGCAAGGGGAGCAGTGGGGAGTCCGGCACCCTGGTGTGACACAGAGGGGTCACACTCACAGGCGACGGCATCCGCGTGCTCCCTGGAGTGATGGGGACCCGCTGCCCCATGCGACTCCCTGCAGCAGCGGGCAGAGCTCAAGAGGCTTTCTGGTCATTTGGATTGGCCTGCTGGTGCTGCCCTGAGCCATCAGCACCGCACACACCTCTGCCACAGCAATAGCCTACACAGCGGTGCCTGCTGTAGGTGCCTGCGGTACAGCCGGGGTGAGCACACGTGTGTCCCCGGTCCCACTTCACACCTCCTCCTGTCATAGCTCTGCAGCGGTTCCGACAGCCCCGGGTGCCGTGGAGCTCAGCACTGGCATGGGGGTCCCTGCCCCAGTGCCACACACCCCTGGCGCTGCCTGGCACCCGACTTGAGAGCTGCGGCCAGCGATGAAGCAGCCAGGACAGCGTCGTACTTGGGTACGTGGGAAAGAAAACCTGGGCTCGGTTCAGTTTCCATCTTGGCCAAATGTGATGCACAAAGGCAGGTCTGTGCCAGTAGCTGCTGATCCTCAGGCTCCGCTGGAGCCTCCAGCACACGAACAGCCCTGTTTGGAGGCTGGGATTTTCCACAGTATCCCCAGACATAGCGACATGCTGCAGTGTCCTGGTACACTCGCAGCGGTTCCTCTTTCTGCTGCAGATGCTCACCAGCAGCGGTGTGTGGCACAGCCGGCCCAGAGCCACCAGGCAAACCCAGCGGAAACAAATAATTCTGGAAAAAGCCGTCCTAAAAAGCCAGCGGCCAGGGCCAAGGAGGTGCCAACCCCTCCGTGGGGTCCTTCTGCTGTGGTGACCATGCTCCAAAGGGATCGCAAGGTGCCAAATCAGAGAGGGCATGCTGGGCTGGGAGGAGGGTTTCTCATTGCCACTACCCCATGGTACCAAGAGCTGAAAGGAACCTGGCATCAACATCCACTTCCAACAGCATCCTCTGCCCACCAGTCCCTGCAAGGAGCACAGGCTGCAGTGAGCTCCTGTGTCCCACCACAATCGCTTGCCCTCCAACTCCCGAGGGACCACAAGGAACCTGCAGCAGCATTGTCCTGCACATCTTGGTGCTCAGATCCTGTGCTCCTTATTGCCTCCATCCTCCCCTCCCCAGAGACTCTCACAGCCCCAGTGCCACGCTCTGCCGCATGCTCCGGTGCCCAGGGTAGGACACAGGGCAGCTTTGCAGGAGCTGGGGGACAAGCACATCCTCCCACATGTGCCTGAGCACCACACAGCAACCCGGCACAGGGTGAGGGATGCCCTGAGCAAGGTGACGGGCATCTCCAAAGCCTCTGGACCAGTCTGGCTCTACCGCTCCTGCACTGCTCTTCGGCAGAGGTGAAAGGGAATGCTCTGCGGTGCCCAACCAAGCAAACCACGTGAGCCAGGAGCCAGATCCAGGATGAGGTAATCTGCCCGTCCTCCCCCGCGCCAGAGCCTGGCTCCGGGCACAGTGACTCAAAGGCATTTCTGGCCGGAGCAGCCCTGGCACCGCCGCGAGCCAACAACCTGCATCACGGGAAGGTCCAGCCTGGCTCCAGCCACAGAGCAAGGAGAGTTACTGCTCTCCCACAGGGTGAGCGCCTGGAGTGACACGATGGGCAGATACCCTGGCTCCACTGGTGCAGACCCTCTGTGTTGCCATCAGCAGCAGGATCTGGATAAGCATCTCAGCAGTGGTGAAACTGGGCACGGCTCCGAGAGCTGAGGAGCATTCAAGTGTCCTCTCTCCCTCCTCCAGCCATCACCAACATCTGCCTGGCTACAGAGATGCCCCCACAGCAGCCAGGAGCCTGTGGGACAGCAGCATGCCCTCCAGCTCCAGGTTGGGAACGCTGCCCTGGGCACCAGGGCTGATTTCCCTCACCCTGTTGCTCCCAGCCACACCAGTGGTGACACCGTGGTGCAGTCCCTGCTGATGGCACCAGTGGTGGCACCGGGGCTGTTCCCAGGGTGGCCCCACAGCACCCAGACCTGAGGAGCCCTGGCCAGGGCTGCCCAGCCCTGTGGAGCCGCAGTCCCAGAGGAACCCCTCCGAAACTGAAGTCTCCTGGAATGAAAGTTTATTTATCTGTTTAATTAAGATGTGTTCACCAGGCGCACAGACCCCGTTCCATCTGTCTCACTTACAGCCGCGTCCCAGTAAAATTAAACCTAATAAATATCAGGCGAAGGAAAGCAAAGGGCACATGTAAGATATATGATCAAAGGCAGAAGTTGCACAGGGCTGCAGTTCTAAGCACATCTTTCTCTCTGCCCTTCGGGGATGGGTTGACGATGCACTCCCATGCACAGGATGGGGCTGGCTTTCCTTCAAATCAGCACTATTTTCATTTTTTATTTATTTTAAATGAACCCTTGAGGGCTCCTTGGTTTTGTTTTCTAGAAGAGGGAGAACAACACGGCACCAGGACAGGAGCAGCTTTGGCCACTGGTTCAGAGCCCAGCGAGGCATCAGAGCTGAGGAGAGCACCGGGAAAGCTGATGGCTGCGAGTCCTCTGTACCACTAAGGGAACTACTTGGGGAGAGTATGACCCTTCAGGCTGCTCCCTGGCCCCTGGGGTCTTCCAGTCGCCACTGGTTGGGAGCTGGCCTGGCAGTAGAGATCCATTGGGAGTTGCCAGAGGCAGCTGGTGCAGCACTGCTGGCTCTGCTACAGGGGAGATGCTGGGTCCACACTGCTGGCTCTGCTACCAGGGAGATGCCAGAACCAAGCACTCAACTCCCCTCCAAGGCAAACGCACCTCCACCGTGCGGGAACTGTATCCGACAGTGCTGTGCACACCAGCGGCGCAGCACGGCTGCAGCACATCCTACACATCCAGGTGCCAAGGGTCCCCATGCACATTGCACCAAGCCCCTGACCGCACGTCAAACCTGCTGCCCACCAAGGGCTGCCCCAAACACCACGTCCAGCCCCTCAGGCCACACCTGCAAGGGATGCAATGTAAAATCCCAGACTCTGGTGCTGTGGTCCTCACCAGGGTGCCATCCCACACACTCTCCTGGCAGAGGGATGATGCAGTGGTCCATGGACGTGCCACGGATGCACCAAGGGGATGTGATGCACAAGTATGGGTGGACTACAAGTGTCTGGTGTTTAATGGGACTCCTCTGGCACCCCCCAGCACGCTCCTGCAGTTGAAAGCCAGGGTGCCAAGAGGGGCTGCGGGTGAGGCTAAGGCACAGTTGCCACTGTGAGGACTGGTGAGGTTGGGTGCTCTGGGTCTTCACAAGGTCAGCTGCATGCACAGCACCAGCAGCTCTGCAGCACCCGGAGAGCAGGGCACCCGTCTAGCCCTCTCCTCCCACCCGCTCCAGGATGCCCCCAAGCCACAGCATTCATTAATTAAAAGCTCATTAGTAGTTAGTCATAGACATAAAGTGATTAGATGAAGGTGCTGACGGATCTGAGCTGCCATGAAGTGAGGGGAGGGTCCTGCATGCCCCGTGGATTTGGCTGCAGAGTAACGAAACACTGGGCACAGAGCAGGACAGCAAGCAGGGACCAATAGAGGTGACAGGCATGAGCACCACGTGCCAGCAGGGTGTGCCTCGCTGCAGAGATCCCTACCCACAGAAACACTAGGTTGGAAAAGACCCCCAGGATCATTGAATCCAACCATTCCCATCAATCACTAACCCATGTCCCTCGGCACTTTGTCCACCAGTCCCTTAAACACCTCCAGGGAAGGTGACTCAACCACTTCCCTTGGCAGCCTGTCCAGAATGGGTACCAAGGAGCATGGGAAGATTCGGGGGCTGTAGGGGCTGTGTAGACTCCCATCCAAGGCTCCCCCAACTGTGGGACCTGTCAGCATAGATCATCCAGCATCGACAACAGCACAAACCAAAGTGCTTCCTCCTGATGACAGCATCACCAGCCCTGGCCGTGCTGCAGCTTCCAGCTCAGCTGGCTTGGTTCACACCATCCCAGTGCCGTGTGCTGCCCTGAATCCCTGCACAATCCCCATCTCTGGAGACAGCCCTGCAGCCTCCTATAGATTTCTGGTTTCTTGCTGTGTCTCTAAAAGACAGTTTTGGTTTAAACTAACCACGGGCATACTGGAACCCAATACAGCCATTACAGAGCAGCCCTGCCAAGGCACAAGAAGCCCCGGAGAGGGTGCGTGGGATGTTGGGGAGGATTCCCTGAATCCCTGGGGATGCCTGGCTGAGCCTCATCTACCCCCAGATAACATCCCCCCTTCCCCCACTTCTTCCCTGCACTCCTTCATCCTCCCTCCTCTTCCAGTGTTCTTGTTGGGGGTGGGGGGGGAGTCACTAGAGCCTCTCCCTGCTCCAGACTTCCAAAGAAGCCAGAGATTGTCATGCAAACCTCCTCTCTCTGCTTTCCCAGCACACTCGCTGCTGCTTATGCAGATCCTGCCTCTGCCCCAGGCTGCTGCCTCCCTGCCTGCCACAGCGACCACGAGGTCCCAGGCAGGGGTAGCGATGTCACTTGCACCAGGTTATGACCTCACCAGGTGAGGAGGGGACCATGAGCAACACATGCTAAGTATCTGGGACAGCAGCTGTGGCAGCCTGGAGGGGAGCAGAAATGCAGAGAAAGCACATGAAAGTTTAATAGGATCTAAGGAAAAACACCACCTCACTGAAACTTTCCTCATTGCTGTTTGCGGAACACTGGATCAGGGCCTGGAAATGCTTCAACATTCAGCCAGAGCTGCCAGCATCATGTAGAGCAGGAGAGCACCAGGATATGTCCTGCTGCCCCTTGTGCCACCCCTCCTGTGCCCCTCAGCTGGCATGGGAAGCACCTTGGGACCCTCAGTGCTCTCCACAAACAGAGCCTGGGTGGCAGCCACCCCATGCATGAGCAGGGAAGGTGATGTCCCCTCACCACCCGGCACAAACAAGTGGCACACAGTCCAAGCTCTGGGCTCGCTGTGGAACACATGGCAGCCCCCACAGGGACACAGTTTTACACGTGTGGTCGGGCAGGACAAGCAGGAGCTTGTCACCACAGTGATGAGAGAGCGTGCGTGACTTCTCTAGTCAGCGCGGCCCTTCCTAAAGCCCTTTCACTTGACAAAATATTTACATGAAATGGCAATTAGGCTCACTGGATTTAATGAGAATTAACGTGCAGGCAGCAGAACCGTGGCAGAACAGATGCTGCTGAGCACCTCAAGCTTCTGGGCAGCACCACAGCAGGTAAAATAGCTGCACCATGCTAAGCAAGGTGTCCCGTGGCAGTGCTGCCAGCGCCAGAGCCACCACTGGACCCGCTGCGGGATAGAGGGTGATGCAGGAACGGCAGAGGATGATGCAGGAACAGTGGAGGGTGATTCATGGAATGAGCAGCTGCAGACTTGGGGACCTAAAACACTGAATTTCCAGAGTCGCCCCCCACCTTTCCCGAGATCAGACCTGCTGCCCGATGAGGGGTTCCCAAGCAAACACAGCCTTTCAAGCTAGTGCAGCGCTGCAAGCAGGGCCTGCAGGCCGCAGCGAAGTGTTCTGCATGACAGCAAGGGCAGGATGGGGCAGTCGAGGCTGCCTAGAAGGGTTAGCACAACCCTGAGCAAGGGTGAGAGCAGGGGCATGTGTGACACAGCCGGGGCTGGGACACCACCAGGAGCAGGTGATGGGGGCAGAGGGGGAGTGCCAGGCAGGAGTTGCTCTGGAAGCAGGCACTCAATCCTCATTATAAGGCTTTTTAAATGTACAGACAGGATATTAGTGTTTAAACAGGCTCTAGGACTCCAGGGCAAACTTTAAAAATCATAATATTTATAGAACCCTCCTTCCTCTCGCCCCACACGCTCTTTTATTTTGCCTGCAATTACCGCTAATTTGAAGACGTTTTGCTTTGGCATCTCAGTCTGTTGCGGTGTCGATTACGGAGCCACCCGCTACCGCAGTGCTCCCCGCAGCAAGCCCAACGGTGGCCACGCTCCCGCCACGCAGGGAAACCAAACCCCTCTGCTTCCTCCCACGCTCGCGACGGAGAGACGCCTGCGATGCCAAGAAATGATGCTCAGCTGCTCTGCCGGGAGCAAAGCCCTCGCATGACCTCTCTCCCGGCAGGGCTAGGGATGCCGAGACCTGGTTGTCCCGGGCTTGCTGGCTACGCGCATGGCACAGGATGGAGAAGGGAGACCCTCAAGCACTGCTGCATCGCCCACTGCCCTGGGCAGCAAACGCATTGCAGGGAGCTGCATTTGGAGCTCTCAAAGGGACACGCACACTGCTAATCCTGCCCTGTACTGGCGGGAGCTCCATGAAGCCACACGGCGCCTATGGAGCTGCAAGCGGAAACTCCAGAGGAGTTTGCTTTCATGTCCATGGCAGCTCGTTAAGTCCCTGGGTAGAATTAACACCCTGACAGAAGAAAGCTCTGCAAGCCCCAACAGGGTTCCTGACCGGTGGCTGCACCAAGATCTCTCATGACAAAGCACCTTATGCCTGAAAGCTGCTTTCCTGAGAAATAATGAATTCACATTATCCTCCTCTGCCCCGTAAGCTCCTTTCCCCACATCCCCCCTTCACCCAACTCTATCTGCTTCATTCCTTCTCCAAAATCCAGGGGAGTACATCTTTCCGGAGCATGTAATGCCCCAAGGGACACTGCAACTCCCCTGCTGTCTCAGCCAGCTCTGCGGAGCAGGAGGGAGGGGCTGGAAGGAGAGGGTGCCACTGACTTGACCCCCAGTTCGTGGGCTGGGATGTCACCAGGAGCCCCCAGGGGTGCTTATCCCAGCTCCTGCACCTTTTGGGGAGACATGCAGCATCTCAGGAGGCTGCTGGCCTCCATCACCTTTCCCTTGGCTCACTGTCCCGGCTGTGCCAGGAGAGGAGCTCGCACCTGCATTCAGCATCCAAAGTACCTGCACAGGCACCAGTACGTCCCCCACCTTCCCACCTGCACTCAAGGCCCTTGGGATGGCTGTGGTGGGGGTCTCAGATGGTTCCCTACCAGCCACCCTCACAGACAGCTCAACACACATGGAGATCCTGAGCTCTTGCAGAGCCCAGCCCTCCTACCTGGCCATGTCCTCCACCTCCAGGCTCAGCAGTGGCAGATTGGATTGAACCGTGCAGCCCTGCAGGCTCCAAACCACCTGAGCAGGGACCGTGGTGCTGCTGTGGGACCTTGGGGTTCCCCTGGGGGTCTCAGTGGCCTCAGTCACCAACTTAAAGCTCCTGATACAAGTATAGGAGCCACCTCATGAGCAACCTTCATGTCCTGGATGAGCACCAGGGGCGACAGAACTCTAGACAAGAGGGGCTGCCTGCAGCTCCCTGCAGATGTGAACGTCCCATGTCCCTCTCAGTGCAACTCTGAAGTCCCCCATGCTCTGTTTCCTAGCAGCAAAGATGTGCCTCGAGTGGCTGCTCACCAACTCGGTGCAGCCAAGAGCAGACTGGGACAGGTTTTTTTCTTTGCAGCTTCTGGTCACTCTGAGCTGGCAGGGGGTCTGCTGCCTGCAGAAAGCACCAAGGGGAGCTCTGGGGAAGCAGAGGGTCGTCTGGGGCTGCCCTCATGCAGGGATGAGGCCGCAATGCCCAGAGCCCTGCCCACCTCTGCACTGTCCCATTCATCCCCGATGCCAGGCCTGCCTCTGCCATCACATCCCATTCCCTGCTCTTGCTAGGAGAAAAGCTCTCCCTGGCTGGCTGCTCAGATGGGAAGCAACAACAGCAGGAAACAACCCTGAGCAAACACCCCAGCAGACAGGGAAAGGAAATGCCCACTCTGGGTGGTGGTACCTACCCAAAAGTACATCATCATGTTGGCAGCAGGGTGCTGAGGAGCTCCGCGGGATCGGTGTGAGCTGCTCCCTGCGCTGGGTGCTGCTCCTCCTTGGTGGGCTCTCTCCCCTCAAGCACTTGCTGCCCAGCTCCAGCACCAAGGGAGCTCTGCACTCTTATCTCCCTCACTGGTGCAGCGTGATCGCTCGCCGAGGGTCACTGCGAGCTTCAGACCTGGCTGCCCACGTCCGACATGGTGCTGCTGGGCTGGAGAGCAGGGGGACGGCTGCAGGGGTGGCCTCGGATGCGCAGCAGGGAAGTGGTTTATTCACTCCAGGGGAAAAAATGGGAGAAGGAGGGATAAAAATGGAATCTTCTCCAGCATCTTCAAGAGCAAAGGGAAGGGTGAGCTGACCTGTTCCCCAGCCGGAGTGCCAGGATGGGGGTCTGGTGGCTGAGCTGTGTGTTGGGGGGTGGCAGGCAGCGGCAGCGTGTGGGTTGGCAGCCCAGCATGGGCTCCTGTGCTGACACTCGGAGGAGCCGATGTCCTGCCTCAGCATTTTTCAAGCTACCCTGTCAATAAGGGAATCGGCCGCTCTCGCGGTTAACCTGCGAGGTGCCAGCTGGCTCCTGACACCCCCTCGGCAGGCAGCAGTTTGCGCGGCCGCCTGCTCCCCATCTCTGCTCCCAGCAGGCAGAGATTCTCAGCTGGGATCCATTAGGCCCTGCCAGGATGGGCTGTCTTGGGGTCCCCAGCATCACCTGCTCTGCAGGATGTGGCTGGGCTATGGCCCGAGGAGAGCAGAGCCAGCAGCACCCAGTCCCCATGAGCTGGATCATCGAATCATAGAATCACCAGGTTGCAAAAGACCCACTGGATCATTGAGTCAAACCATTTCCATCAATCACTAAACCATGTCCCTCAGCACCTCATCCACCCATCCCTTAAACACCTCCAGGGAAGGTGACTCAACCACCTCCCTGGTCAGCCTATTCCAATGCCCAATGACCCTCTGTGTGAAAAACTTCCTCCTAATCTCCAGCCTAAATCTCCCCTGGTGGAGCTTGAGGCCATTCTCTCTCATTCTGTCCCTTGTCCCTTGGGAGAAGAGCCCAGCTCCCTCCTCTCCACAACCTCCTTTCAGGTAGTTGTAGAGAGCAATGAGGTCTCCCCTCAGCCTCCTCTTCTCCAGGCTAAACACCCCCAGCTCTCTCAGCTGTTCAATGGGACCAGTCCCTGCACAAGCTGCCTGTCCTGCAGCCCAAGATGTGGCCACTGCGGTCTGCACAAAGGCCATCGGAAGTCCCTGCTGACACCAGGACAATGGCCATCCCCTGAGTTCCAGCACTACATCCTAGTAGATGCCTGGAAGAGAGGCTGGATGGTGACCTTGTACCCAAGGGAGAACTACCGGACTGGCTAAGATCCTGCACAGAAGGCTGGGGGAGAGCTGGCTGCAGCCCTGTCCTGGCTCTGCCTGCAGCCTGGCAGCTCCAACCACGGGGCAGTGGGGCTCACAGGGCCAGATGGACCTTCCCTGGGGGGTTGCAGCTCCCAGCCTTGCACTTTGGGCACAGCAGCTCGGTAGCAGGGTAGCGCTGCTTGGCAGGCACTAAATCTCCCATCCTCCTGGGGCACCACTAGGCAGAGGAGAGCGAGGGGACCGTGTGCGCTGAACCAGACGCAGGAGCAAGGGAATAAATAAGAATAAGGGAAGGCACAAGAGCGAGAGGGGTGGCAGATTGGTCTCTGGGGCCTAGCTGGCTCTGACATCTCCAGCCCCATAATCATATTCAAAGCAGAGCCAGGCTGAGGCATTTCTCCTCCAGCACAGCAATAAAAGAAAGCAACACTCTCAATAATTCAGCAACAGGAGAGGGTGATAAAGCAGAGGAGACACAACTGCAGGAAGCTGGGGCAGGGGGCTTTCCACTCCTTCTTATAACTCGGTTATCAAACCCCTCTCTTCATATTCTGTGCCCTATAAACGCAGCCCCATGCGTGGCCTGGTGCCCCTCAGCCTGCTGGAACTCACACTGCTGCATGGGACATGCTCATGCCAGCAGGGCAGAGAGACCCAACGCAGCAGAACAAAACCTCTCTGCTTCCACGCGAGCCAAAGCCCGGGGGTCCACTGGGCAGGGAGGCAGCACCATCCTGTAGCCACTACAGGGCTGGCAGTGGGAGTGCTTCCCTGTCTTGGTTCCCTGAACCAGCTCTCCTCCTAGCATCATTTTTCCTTCTGCTTTACCATTCCCAGCCCTGCATCCACACACGCCTCTCACCCGGAGGCACTTTTGCAAACAGCACCTTGCAGCCACATCCCAACTCTCCCATCGAATCCAGGGCTCCAGAGCTGCTTGGTTGCACGACACCAACCCTAATGCTGCCTCCCCTCTGCTGCCAGGCACATCGCTCCAGACACAACCCTGTGGCCACAGCCTGGAGAGCTCTGAGAACCTGCAGCCTGCCCGTCACAGCCCCAGGGACCAACCTGAACACCACCTGTCCCTGCACACAGCCAGGGAGCAAGCTGCAGACATCAGTATAGACACGAATGCCAGAGGTGAGGGTGAGCCCTGGGCCCACAGGGAGCTCTCTGTCCACCTCCAGGGACCACCTATGCCCTGCTCACACTGCATCAGGGTTGCCAGGTTTCCTGAACCACCCAGTATGGAGCCAGCCAAAGCCTGGGCTCTTGCTCCTGCAAAGAAGTAAATCACTGTGCTGCAGCAGCCCCAACACCCTGCACCCCAGCCCACAGCACCGCTGCTACCTGGCATGTTTTCCTCCTGGGCTCACACCCGCAGCTTAGCCTTTATCCTGGCTCACCCTCCCCATGAGCCCAGCTTCCACCCCAACCCTCCCACTTACAGTGGCTCCTTTACCACATTTCTCAAGGTGTCTCAGGACCATAATCCACCCCTAGCAGGTCACCTTCATTCTCACCTTGCTGCTGATGAGAATATTCTCCCAAATGCCTCTTTCCTCTACCACTTTTACACAGTGACAGCTCTCTGGTGCCCCCAGTCCCACTGCTGCACAGGCACCTCTGGGCCAGGGCATAGAGAGATGGAGGCACTAGCATCCTCATCCGCAGCCCCTTGTCTTATCTTTACTCTTCTACTTTACTAACTTGGACCAGGTGCTGCACTCAGCAGGATGGACCTGGTTATGAGATTATGATGGGATGAAGCCATTCCTGTCTGCCCAGTGAGCAGGCCCCACCTCAGATGCAACAAGAGTTGCCTGAGTTGGGTCTCGGCCTGAGGGATGCTGTGAGCTAGAGTGACACCTCATAGCAAGGGCTACAGGACCCCAGGGATCAATGTCCCCCAAGATGGACAATGCAGGACCAATGGGTGGGGTTTGTGCCACCCTGGGAAGGGCAGGCTCCCCTCAAGAGGCTTCCCTAGGGAGGGCTCCTGAGAGCCTCACAGAGCACAGACAGACACCCAGCAACACACGGACAGCTCACAGACACCGCAGCCTTTGGGTCTCCTCACCCAGAACTCACACCACTCATGTCACGCCTGTGCGAGGGCTCAGCGCCCGGAGGAGGGTGCTGGGGCCCACGGGTGGAGAGGAGCAAGCGGCCTTCCTCCTGGCCCTCCCCATCACACAGTTCTGCGGCTGTCCACCTGCTCCCACCAGAGCCCAGATCTCTGGGCAGAGGATGCTGCCCCATGTCCCACCCAGCACCACACAGCTCAGGCAGCAGCATCCATCACCTGCCCCTACATGCAGGTGTCAGCATGCAGCTTTCAGCGTAGACCCCAGAGGGATCTTGTGCCCCGAGAGCAGCAGCTCAGGTGGTGCAGCCAAGGGGGCCCAGGAGCCGCTACCTGAGCCCTCGAGCAGCTCCTTGCCAACATACCTTTTATTGAGCCCAGTTCCTCCCGCGGTGCTCGCGTTGGGCGCTCTAAGAGAAGACAAGAAAGAGAAGGAAGAATTAAAATCAATGATCATCATCGCTAACCTGCTTACAGTCAGTGCTATTTGCTCATTGACTGGCAAAATGTTTGAATACGAGTATGAATGTGTTATCGCCCCGGGTGTGCTGGGAAACCTGCCCTGGTTAAGAGCCAGTAGCCAGGTTGGGGGCTCAGCGTGGGGCAGCCAAACCCTGATGCTGAGCAGCCTCAGCGCCTGCTTGCACTTTGCATGGGGTGGTGGGAGTAGGATCTGTGTCTCCAGCTCTGCCAGAGCACCTGACCCAGCTCCTATGGCCCATGGGGCCCTTCCGCAGCTTCCCCAGGAATCTGCAAGCACAACTTCAGCCCCTACACAGCTCAGGAGTTGGAAAGGACATCACCAAAGTGCTGGACATACAGTCAGCCTGGTGTGCTCCAAGCCCTCTGCCCACCCTGGCTCGCTGCACACACCCAAGGATGCTCCTGTGTTTCTGCCCATCCCTGCCCTTCTCTCCCCAGAACGGTGCCGTGTCCCTGCGAGGAGTGAACCCTGCAGCACACAGCTCTGCTACTCCCATCCCAGCTCCGAGCACTCCTTGGAGGATATCGCCAAATTTCAAAGAAAACTTCCTGAAAGCTGCACTTCAACTAATTGGCTTTTGCAACATTGCCAAAGCAAATGTTCATAAATCATGTCAGACCCTCAAAAATAATGAGAACAGCTTATACATCACGAGGGTTTTTTTAAAAAGAGTAAGCGAGGGTTGCTTCTGTTGGTTAACAGCTTCTTTGGGGACCCACTCTTCCCACCTGCCAAGGCAAGGAGCGACAGCTCCACTCATAAAGGCTCCTCGGATCCCTGGCACCATAAGACAAGGCAGCCCTGGGTACAGAAGCATGGGTGAAGGGACCCTGTTCCCAGGGCCAGGCAAGATTCTGCTGCAAACCCACAGCCGGATCCTTGCGAGAATGCAACCCAGGGATTGTCCGGAGGCTCAGGAAGAGTGGAGCCGGTTCCCAGGCACTTCTGTTAGCAAACACCACTCTTAGCTGCACAGCAGGATAATCAATTATGGTAATTCCTGCCTCAATGAATCAGATTCATGGAGGAGCACAGCTCATTAGGCTGGTGCTGACTTCCATTAGTGCTCTTATGATAAAAACCCTCCAGAAAGCTCTCGCCCAGCCCGGAGAGTTTTCCAGGCTTGAGAGTCCCCCAGCCATCCACACCAGGGAAGCCCCAGCTGTGGGATGCAGGTGCCCTAAAAAAGTTGGTTGGAAACTCCCTGGTACCCAGCAGCAAGGGGACAATCCTTGCACGGCCACAAACCCAGGAGAGCCTCTTGCCCTCCTGCCTCGCAGCAACCGCTCCCGAGGTGTTCCTTGGCTTTGCCAACAAAGCGCTTGCAGCGGAAGGCAGGAGACAGCAAAGCGGGAACAGAGAACTCCAGCGCGTGCTACAGTCAGTTTGGGTGTGCTGGGAGCCCAGACAGCCTGTTTGGCAATGAATAATTGAAGGACGCTCGCTTTCCTCAGGGAGGTAGAGTGATGGGCAAAATCTCATTTCCCAAACACATTTCCCAAGGAAGGCGCCTTCTGAGAAACTCTCCACAGCAGCTTAGGGCCCCGGCAGCTGGGATGTGCTGTGCTTGCCTGCATCACTGGGGAGCTCACCAAAGCCGGCATCAGCCCAGGCAAAAATCTCAGGCACCACAGGGATTGGGATGCTCAGCCAAAATCTCCCTGTCCTGTCTTGTATGCCAAAGCAGGAGAGGAAAAGCCCTGGCAGAGCACTGATGGGTGGTGGGCGAGGAGCAGCTCAGCGCTTCAGGTGATGGGAATCAGCATTCCTGGGTGGATCATGCTCCTGGCAAAGCTCCTGCTTTTCTGGCAAAGCTCTGGGCTGATCCACTCTGGCTGGAGCCCTGAGCAGCCTCGCAGGGACACAGAACAGGCAAACCCAATGCATGCCAGCTCACAAGCAGAACCCAACCCAGCTAAAACCACTCAGTTCCAAATCAGGGCACCTGCGCGGAGACCTCCCTGAAAACACCTGGGCACCCAGCCCAGCAGCTACACAGGGTCCCACCGATGCTGCACCCCAACAATCCCCATCCTTGCTTTATAACCTGGGCTGCCTTGCCTGGCTCTGCTTTCCTGGGAAACTTCTCCGTAGTTTTACAAAGTATGCTTTGACCCCCTCCTTCCCTTCACCAAAAATCCTAAATTAATTTTGCTTTTAATTAAATTCATTAGCAAAGATTATCTGGCTGAGGAAAAATAATATCCTACCCCTCCCCCAGCAGCCCTCTCTATTTATATCCCCTATATACATAAGCAGCAGCGAATATTTCTTTATGGGCCATTAAAGGTTTAATGTTTAATTTATAACCACGTTCTCTGGCGGGCGGGATGGCCAGGCACAATGTCAACACTTTTAATTAAATGAGAAGGGTTTTTTTTTTTAAACTAAGATAAAACACCCCGTTCCCAGCAGCTCCTGGAGGTGCATGGCAGGAGTGGGCAGGGGGCTGGGGCGTGGGGTTGACTCCCGCAGTGGAGCCATTTCAGACCATCCTGCTCTAATAGCCAAGAGCTGCAGGCAAGGAGATGCTCAGGCAGCCCCAAAGAAGCCCCAGCTCATGGTGGGGCTGGGTGAGGGTCCGTCACCAGGACGGCTTTGGGGATGAGTTCAAGACAGTCCCCAAACTGGTGGCTCCATTCTGTCAGTTGGGGAAATTCAGATTAGATATCAAGAAAAATGTCTTCACTGAAAGAGTTCTTGGGCTGCCCAGGGAAGTGGTGGAATTACCATCCCTGGAGGGATTTAAAAGTTACCTAGACAAAGTACTCGTGGATATGGTTTAGTAGTGGATAGGTATGACTGGACTCGATCTCAAAGATCTTTTCCAACGAAATGATTCTGTGATTCTTTGCAGAAAGCGCGGTCACTCCTTGGGGACAGTGACAACACACAGTGATGCTCCCTTTTTGATACCCTTCTTCCAAATACTGCAACCAGGCTCCCTCCAGCCCACAGGTGATGTGACCCAGGGACCTGCTCAGCGCAGACCCTGCCAGTGCCACCAGGCCTGGCTCCAGCTACCAAAACACCAGCTGAGTAACTGCTGAGGATCCTTCCACACAAATCCCTGCTGCACCTTCTGCTCATTTCCCAGCCCTTCCTCACACCTGATGAGGGCTGCTCTTGCAGCACCAACACCTCCTCCTTCCCAGCACACCTCGCTTCCAAGGAGGATAAAGTGATTCCAACACATGGGTTGCCCGTAACACCCGCTGGCAAAGCCATGTGGCACCCACCGTCACCTGGCATTCCAGGTTCATCCCACTGGCATCTGTCCCACAGCCCCTTGTCCCATCCCACATCAGGCTTGAGGGCTCAGGAGTGAAGGGAGGATGTGTCCAGCTACACAGCCGGCGTGTGCGGAGCTGAGCACCTCCTGGAGCGTTCTCAGTGCTCTCCCAGCAGCAGCAGCCTCAGCTCTTGGCAGCGGGAGAGCACAGCTCTTCCTGCCTGGAACCCAGAGAGGGGTGGCTCTGAGTAGGCAGGTTCCCATTAATGGAGTATTTTATTTTACGGGAGAGATTAAATCTCTGTAGAGAGAAACGCAAAAGAGCTGAGTCAGCAGCTGGCTGGGGGGCAGCAGGTTCAGCCATAAGCATTTGGCTCCAGCACAGAGCACTTCAGCGCTTCACACTCCTGCAGCCACCCTCCCCTGGGCAGCGTCCAGCCCCCAAACCAACCACCCACCCTACAAACCCCTCTCCTTGCTCTGGCCGGAGGCATCACGGGCAGCAGATGGGACCTGTCCCCTTGTACTGCCTGGCAGCCCTGTATTGGTTCTCTGTTGGGCACCAAGTGAGCCAAGTGCCCCATGGCACAAGTGGGATGCATTCCTCACTCCCTTGTCATCCTTGGCACCGCAAGGATGGGCTGGCAGGAGGGATCCCGGTGCAGGCTGTGCCCACGGGAGTGTGCCAGGGCACTGGGGTCTGGATCTTGTCCCAGGCACAGCCCTCAGCAGGCAAAGCAGGTCCCAAACCCTTTCTTCCCCAGAAAGCTCTGCTCTTCGATGCCTGCCTGCACCCTGACAGGTGCCCCTTGCAAAACTGAGCTCCCACGGACACAACCCTCATGTCCAGCATGGTCTGCGTCGGCTACGAAGACAAGTAAGAGGCAGAGAGACCACTCACTGCTCACACACCCGTGTGCACGCGAGGGCTGGCCACCACCGTCGTGAGCCAGGGAACAGAGTGGTGATGGCACCGTGCCGCTCACTAAAAGCATGAGTGTCACTAAATCAATAATTCATTTACTTTAATGAGATAAGTACTTTGAAAACTAATTGCAAACCTGCTCCATTTACTCCAACCCGTTATAGCCTTTAATGTAAATGGCAGAAACATTGCTGGAGGAAGGGGAAGGGCTTTTGGTGGGAGATAGCGTGTCGTCCTTCCCCTTTCTTCTAAGAAAGAGAAATATCAGTCACAAACAGCGATAGTGGAAAACGAAGTAATCAACCAAATCACCGTGCGGAAGCACTGATGGCAGTGAGGGGAGCACCCAGTCTGCCTTCCTGGGGCCACCGCTGTCCCTCTGCACATGCTGCCACCACAGAGAGCTCTGCCAAGAAACCACCCCCAAAGGACTGTCACCAGCACAGGGGAGACGATGGAGGGGTAGAACATACACCCAGAACGTGCTGCGGTTGGGTACTGCATGTAATTTACAGAGCTGATGGGCCACCAGGCAAAGAGAGAAACCCAATTTGGAGGCCTGACCTGGGTGCGGCGGGGAACGCTTCCCCAGACAGCATCACTGCTGCCCTGACAGCATCGGGGCTCGCAGCCACGGGCAAGACCTGCTGGTGGTCTCCCCATGCTCCCTGGCATAGCCACAGCAGACCCGGCGGGGCACTGGTTCTTGCCCTGCACAGCAGACCCTGCAGCCGCACCACAAGCTGGCTGCGGCGCACACTGCAGGTGGTCGCTATAACGGTTCATGGCTTGTTATAAAAACCACCGCTGTGTTGTTGGCACAGCATCCTCCAACGCCAGCCAGCAGCTGCCAGCAACTCCTGCCTCAGCAGGAACTGCCCCTTCCCACCTCTCCGGCAGCCGCCAGCCGGGGCGGGCAGCGCACGGAGAATCCAGGCTGTGAAAAGAGTGGGGAGCGGCACAACCACGCTGTGCCCCACTCCCATGCAGTCAGGGAGCAGGGGCAGACAAGGTTATCCTGCCAGGCCTCAGCCCCATTCCTGAAAAGGAGCAAGCGGCTCCCGGCAGCGATGCTGACGTGTTCCTGAACGACAGCCTGAGCTGGACGCCAAGGGCTCTCTTCTCGCTTGCTGGAGCAAATGGCAGGTCATAAAAAGGAACCGTGACAGAAGAGAAAATGTTCCAGAGTCCACAAGGACCAGTCCAGGGTAAATCCATCTGCTCAGCAATTTAGCTAGAAAATCCTTTCCAATCATCTGTGCTGTAGGTCCTTCACCCCCAGCATGCAGCTCTGGGCAGCACGTTTCCCACTCTGGCAGTTTCCCACTCTGGAAGCCGCCAGGAGCTCATGCCGTGGCACTTGATCCCACATACCCTCCGGCAGGGATGCTCGGGCAGGGGGGGTCACATCGCCCTTTCTCAGCCCACGCTCCAGGGATGCTCTCACTGGCACTGCCGCAGCCAGTGGTAAGGAGGGACCCAAACTCTGCGCCTGCAGGCAGGTCTGGATGGAGGGATTGACAGCAGCACCGGCTGCGTGGGCTCTTTCCCAGGTCCTGGATCCACTGTACCATTTGCAGGATACAGGAGGGCTCTCAGGAAGCTCAAACCCCACCTGGACCTTCATAAGTGGACCCCGCAGCGCCAACTCCTTGTCCCCTCATGCAGTGGGGCAGCCCTGTAGGAACCAGTCCCAGGAACCCCATCTGAGAGGTGATGGGATAATCCCCATCTGGCAGAGAACTCGGCGCAGCTCAGCCTCTCGCTGCCGCTGCAAACAGACCCAGAGATATCCCTGCAGGCGTCCCTGTGAATCCCACCTCAGCCGCTCCTGTCTCACAGAAAATCAATGGCAAGCATCTCAATTAATCACACCGGGGGCAAATTGATTAGGAGCCTAAATAAGGTCAACATGGTTGTCTGCTTATAGGGTAGGACCCCTTAATCATCATTTTATCTGCAATAGGCTGTGGAACCTGCAATCACACCGTCTTTGGGAGCATGGAGGGATTTTTCACTTATCTCCTGCAATTGCTAGGGCCAGCAGAAAAGGAGCCACGGCTCTGCCAGAAAGGAGCTGAATTTGAACATGCAGCAATGGCCCAGCCACCCGCAGCCGCAAGACCCGAGCATGAGACCCAGTGGCCCGTTGAGTCCAGCTGTCTCCTCTGATTCAGGGGAAGACAAAAGCAATTAAGCACTGCTGCTCTGGGTGCAGTACATTCCCTCCTGACCCCAAACCCAACAGTTTATGCTGGAGATTTGATTAGCCCTATCATTATCTTAGATTGCGTACCTGAAAAATATTGTTAGCGGTCACAACGGCATCGAACCTTCGCAGAAACCCAGCCACAGGTCTCCTCTCGGTTGCCCTCAAGCAGTTGGAAATCCCCCCGATTGCTTCTCTGCTCCTCAAAGTGCAGTACTCTGCAAAACCTGCTGCTCCCAGAGTGGAGAGCAGCCCACTGCCTGGGAGCCGAGGGGTTTTACAGCCTGACTGCCCCCTCCACTGAGAAGCAGGGTATTTTATATGCTCCCATGACACCAACAGGTGCTCTGCACAGCGAGGTTAGGGTCCTCCAATTGTCCCAGGGAGAAGAAGCCCAGGAGCATGGCAAGCAACGCCCTGGGCTGGGCTTCTCCAGTTGTCCCAGGGAGAAGAATCTTGGGAGCGCATTGAGCAGTGCTGTGGGCCAGGGTTGCTTCCCCCTGGTTGCTCCAAGGAGAAGAAACCTGTGACCACAGCAAACAGTGTGTTGTTTTCCCCAAGTTGCTCCAGGGAGACTCACAGAATCACCAGCTTGGAAAAGACCCACCGAATCACCAAATCCAACCGTTCCCATCAATCACTAAACCATGTCTCTCAGTGTCTCGTCCACCCGTCCCTTAAACACCTCCAGGGAAGGTGACTCAACCCCCTCCCTGGGCAACCTGTTCGGTGCCCAATGACCCTTTCCATGAAAATTTTTTTCCTAATGTTTAGCCAGGGTGGACCATTCTTCTGGTCCACAATGTGCTACCTGTGACCACTCCAGCCACCGGTTCACCTCTCACCTCGCCCACACACCACAGCAACACACCGTTCCCTTTTGTTGTAAATACAGTTATAAATATTATAATTTGGTTTAATATTTAATTTAGTCAGGTTAAATAAGCATTCCCAGTCCCATAAATAATCATTAACAGAGGGTTCTAATTGTGCTGTTGGGATCCTGCTTCATGACTTATTTAGAGGGCAGACGTTATTCCCACCCTCGGATCCTCCATACGCCATAAATTAATCTGTGGCTCAACCTCTTTAGTGAGAACCTGATGGGACATGACAAAAGGAGACAGCTCTGCTCCAGAGGTGCCACCACTGAGATCACTTGATGTGGAGGAAGGGAGGGACGTGGCAGCTAGAGGGACGGTTTGGAGCAGAGGATTGAAGCCACCAGAGAAGCCTGTGGGATTGCTGAGCATCCTGTAGGAATTAGACCATGGAAAAAGAGCCAGATATTCAGGGTGTCCTTGGCTGCAGACACCCAGATGCAGGCTCAGGGTAGATGTAGGTGACTCGTGTGCGAGGAGCAGCCACCCAGCCCCTGATGCTCCCAGACTGCGTCAGCAGAGGCACAGGGACACAAAATACAGCAGAGAAAGCAGAGGATGGAGAAGGCTTTTATCCCAGCTACAAACCTACTGTAAAATTGATTGGAAACAATAGCAAGAAAAAGAAACAAAAACCCAAACCACCAAAAACCCAGAGCACACAGGGAACTGGCCAGGGGCGAGCATTTTGAAAGCGCAGAAGAACTGAGACACAGCGGACAACTAAAGTGCAGGAAAACCTCTGTGTAAGAGTGTTTTCCCCTTAAGGGATGTGCTGATGCATTGCTTAAAAAAAAAAAAAGGTTTGTTTTTTGCTCTCTGTAGCTTAATTTCATCTTGAAATGAAAAACTACAAAAGTAAATGGAAAGAGCCCTCTCCATCGAGCCTGGATGGCTGCCTCGCCACCGCTGGGCTGATTCCACTGGGCACGTGGCCACCTTCTACTCTGTGTTCTGGCAGGGATGACCCCCCCAAGAAGGAGAGGAGGGGACCAGGGGAGCAGCTCTGTGTGCAGATACTCTGCCTCAACCCACGAGGAGAGGGGACGCTGACCTGAGGGAAACCCAGACGCTGTCCTGCTCCCACTCGCCTGCCCAAGACTTCCCACTGACCAAGGTGGGAGGAAGCCTGGAGTTTCCATTTCATCTCCACACTAGTTCCTCCTCCTGGAGACAATGCATTAATCAAAGAGATTGGCCACGTATTAATGTTAACCAAGCAGCAGCACAGTTCTCGCAGGGTGACGAGCACCCCCTGCAGCACCAGAGCCAAGGGCAGGGACGAGGGGGAGCTCAGCCTCACCAAGATGCTTCTGACCATGTAGAAGGAGCACAGACAGCATCTTAGCACTGTGCACAGCCAGCAGGGACACTGATATCCCAGTTCCATTGGCAGGGAGACGGCTGGAGAGCTCCAGCCCATGGTGAGCATCCCCCAGCATGGCCTAAGAGGGGCTCGGGACCCCATGCCAGCATCTCCAGTGGGTCATACGGACTATGTCCCCCATGCTGTAACACCGCTGTCAGACAGACAGGTTGCTTGCAGGTGTCAGACTGACATACAGGCACTTTTTAAAGCCTTGTACCCTGTTTGTTACCAGCAGCTCAGACCATCATACAGAACCCTCACAAAACAGGCTGGGAGGAGAAGAGCATCCTGGCCCATGAAAGGAGATACTCAGGAAGTTTCCCGGCCTCAGGTTGGAAGGTAGCAAAGGGGAAACATGGGACTCTCAGGTGACAGCTCCTCCAGAGTAGTTTTTGGCATCTCTGTCACCTTCTCTGGAGATGTTTAAGGGATGGGAACACAAGGCACTGAGGGACATGGTTTAGTGATTGATAGGAATGGTTGGACTCGATAATCTGGTGGGTCTTTTCCAACCTGCTGATTCTATGATCGGCTCCAGGCCCTGCTCAGCCGAGTATGTTCCACCTGGCAGAGGCAGGGGACACTCCCCAGAACATGTGTGTGTGGGGCTAGTCCCAGCCAGTGTCAGTCCTGATTCTGGGCTGCAGCTTGGTGGAAAATGGTGTATTTTATCTTTATGTGTCAGGATTTATATAAAAAGGGGATAGTTCAGCTCTAAATGTAATGAGTTGGAAGAACAGCCCTCCAGTGGCTTCCTCCAGCTAGCACGGCATCAATAACATCGATTGCTAAAAATAACTAATAACCCTGGCCCAGTGTGGCCGGTGAGCGCTCCTCCCCAAAACCACCCTCGTGCAAGCACCACGAGCCCAGTTCCAGCCGGCAGGAGCCCCACCACTGGGAGAGGGAGGATGAGAATGGGCATGGGCACAGCTGCCCCAGTGCAGGAGGGCAAGCAGGGGACAGTGATGCACAAGTCATGGGCTCACAGTTGTCTGTGGGGGAAAAGCCGAGCAAGGACTCAGAGAAAATACAGCTGGGAGAGGATTGAGGCAGATGGAGGAGGAGGGAGGGCAGAAATTTCCCTTTCAGATTCAGAAAAGCTCCCCTGCACCTGCTGTCACTGGGCTCAGGGTTTGGTCACCTGCTTCTGCAGGACGTGGTGACTGATGCGAGTGAAGAAGTAGCATCTTTGTGCCTATGGCCCCTCCCGGCACAAACAGATTTGCCAGATGAGGCTTCAGGACTTTAAATCCTAGGGAAGCTGCTACAAGACATGATTCCTCCAGGCTCTGGAAATGGATGAGAGGGAACTGGTAAAGTCCCCAAGTCCAGTGCCTCCGATTCCTGTCTCTTCTCATAGAATCATAGAACAACCAGGTTGGAAGGGACCCATCAGATCATCTAGTCCAACCATTCCTATCAAGCACTAAGTCAAGTCCCTCAAGACCTCATCCACCCGTGCCTTAAACACCTCCAGGGAAGGGGAAGCAACCACCTCCCTGGGCAGCCTATTCCAATGCCCAATGACCCTCTGTGTGAAAAACTTCCTCCTAATCTCCAGCCTAAATCTCCCCTGGCGGAGCTTGAGGCCAAAGGCTTCTCCCACTGCACATTTCCAAAGAGGCACAGAGATACATCCCTGCCTCCTCCAGAGGAACAAATATGAGAGCTGCCCATCCACTGGGATACACTGGGATCAGCCTGCACATGACACTTGCACGACATGGTGCTCTCCTCCTCCCACCTTGCTGAACTTCCCAGAAAAGGAACAAAAACTAAAACTAAAGAGGGAAGCGGGCGATAAAACACCAGCCTGCAGTTAGCGAATGAGAGTTATTTAGTCTGCTAGAAATGAGTCTAACTTAATAGAGAAGAAATAAAGTGTTTTAAAATTAACGACACAAATGTCAGCCCTGATCACGGGGATATTAAACTATACGGTTATTTGACTGCCTTCTGCAAAGTTACCTCTCTCACACATGCCTGGAGACAGAGCAAGCACAAATACTGCTGTGCATCAGGGCGGCACCAAAACTCACCGCCCCTACCCAAAGGCAGCCCCAGCACGTCTCAGAGCTGCTCCCGGAGGCTGGTGCCAACACAAACCTCCCCATTGTGCTGTTCTGTGAATCCGCAACCCACCACCACCACCTCCACTCCTAAGAATACAAAATTTCTCCTTGCAACCTGCCAGGCACAGGTCCTGGGTCCAGGCACACATCCCCCTAAGCCGGGTGAGCACAGGGCACTGGACACCAGCCTGGCCTGTTTCAGTGGCTGAGCAGCACCCGGCTCCTCTTGCATTGCAAAACCCCTTATAAAATCCATCCAGGAGAAGAAAAACACACGCTGTTCCTGTAAAAGTAATTTTAAACCCCCAAAGACTCTTGCCCTGATGTTGGCAGGGACTCTGCCAGAAACTGCCATTGAAAACAAATTAGTCCATGGAGCACGATGCTCTGCAAGCGAGGTCACTGCGGCGAGCGAGCAGGTCACTCTGCTGCCACGGTGAGCGTCCCCACTCACTTTCACAGCTCCTGTGACCTCCTGCCCCAGCAAAACCATTTCCCAAACCCCTGCAAGAGCTTGAACCACACAGGTACCCAGAGGCTGATGGGTTTGGGGAGCATGTGTGCCTACGTGTGTGCCAGGAGGGAGCACACACGCGTGAACAGGGCAGCGTGTGTGGCACAGCGAGAGCACAGTTATTTGTAAATAATCCTTAATTAATGAGATTCTCAGTAATAGATGGCTCAGTGTTATTCCGGGCAGGGACGATGGCAATCTCCATTCTTCCACTTTTCAATTATGTCTTCGGGGAGGGAAGCATAAACTGGCCAGGGTGAATTAGAGAGACTTTTGTCGCGTTTAATATCAATTCATTTTGCAGACTGCTGACGCAGCGGGATTTCACAGCTCGGAATTTATGGTTCTTTTGAGAGACATGCGCAAAAAAGAGGGGAAAAAATACCCTGCCATCAGCACAAAACCATAAACTCTACTGGGAAAGAACTGAGGTCCAGTGGGACCCCTCAGCATCCCCCCAGGCGGAGCAGAGCTCTGCAGGGCTGGGTCCGCAGCACCTGGTTCCAAAGGCTCCCAGGAGACTCAGAGGTGCCCAGTGACCAGGGTGCCCACGTCCCAGAGCCACCAGCTCCCAGGTCCTTGCCTGCAGCGCTGCTCCTGCCCATGCCGTCGGCAGCTCTCGGGCAGAGGCGCTCGCAATAACGAAGCCGTTATTACGCAGTGTTATTCGGCCCCAAGGGGGTTTTATGCAAAATGACACACAATATAAATGACTGTTGTAAACAGAGAGTTTAATAAAGGGCTGTGTGCGAATTTACAGCCTCCCCAAGGATAATTAAAATTATTTATCTACTTACCTAGCTAGCCGCCGGAGCAGTCTATTAATTATTATCTATTATACACGGGCTGTTTTGCATGCTGCCAGTGCATCGTGTACCACCACCATCCCACATGGACGCACTGCAGTACGGGGAAAGCCACAGGCAGTGCTGCCCACTGGCAGGGCTGAGCTCCAGGGATGCTACTGGCCTGCCCGAGCCCCTCACAAACACACAGAACATTTGTACTTCTAGATCGGGTGCTTCTGTGCCAGCCAGCAGCCCGGTTTTATAAAGCAACAGCTCTGTGCCACCAGCACAGCCCAGTCACAGTGCAGGGAATGGAGGCAGAGCCCTGGGCATAGTGCGAGATGATGCTCCCCAAGCCTGGCTCTGGCCCTGGACAGCCACGTGCTCAAAGGGACCAGTGGAGGGAGATGCCAGCAGCGCCTCCAGATTTGTGCAGCCCCTTTGGAGCCTGGCAGCCTCTGCCATCCTGCTCCCTGCAAGCCAAAAGTGCAGAGGGGACAGAAGGGTAGTGGGCACATCAGAGAAACACAAAGGCATGTCCTGCCATGCCTAGTGCTGGTGAGAAGAGCAGCAGCCGCCCCGCAGCCTGGCGCAGTGCTACCTGCTCCTCTCTATTTATTAGCGTGACAGAGCAATCATCAGTGCAGAGGCACTGGGATCCCCCGGCTCCTCTCTGCACATAAAGAGACCTCAGGGGGCTCCAGTGCGCGGATACTTAACATTGTTTTATTAGCTTAATAAACCCAGACGATGCTGCCAGAATCTCCAAACCGGCCACGAACCCTCCTTGCCGCAGGATCAGGGAGAGCGGCTGCAGTGAGGGCTGTTGGCGTAGCTCCTGCAGCCTGGCTGCACCGAGAGCCTCTGTGGGGCATGGCCCCGACAGCCTGGGGGGCCTGGAAGAGCTTGTCATGAGCAGAGGATCCAGCTGCTCACGGCCATCATGGGCACGGTGAGCTGTCAGTGCCATTAATCATCGCTGTAATTACTCTCCCTGCCCTGTCCTGCCCAGCTTCTAGCACTGCCCTCGGCAGTCCCAGCGCAGGCAGGTGTAGGGCTGCAGTGGCACCCAGTGCCGATGCCAGCACTGATGCTGCTACAGCCTCCAGGGCTGCACTGGGACAGGCTGCATCTTCAGGTACCCTGCAACTTTCCCCCATGGCTGATGGAGCTCTGGTGAGTCTGAGCCCTGGCACTAAGATCCCAGCTGGTGGCATAGGGCAGATGGCACTAGGGGTTGGTGGCAGCTCAGCAGAGGAGCTGCCTCCTTCATTAGATGCTCGAAGCCTTTAGAAAGCTGCCAGGTTGTTTTCATCTGTTGGGATAGCTGGCAGCAAGGAATTCCTCTTGCTCAGCCCTGCAGGTCCCAGCTCCTGCTTTGCTTTGATCCCCTACAGTTACACTTCCAGTCTCACAATCTAATAAAAGCCTCATGATCAAATTCCAGGTCATTACGCAAGGAAAGAGACCCCTCCACAGCCAGCAGCAAGAGCTGCAAAGCAATTAAAGCGAGCCCGGTGCCGCTGCCTGTCACGCGTGGGTCTCAGTGGGCCCGGGCTTGCAATAAGCAAGATGTAAAAATGTTAATGGAAGTGCTTAAAGGCCATGCCAGGGGAATCTTGTAAATAAGGACACTCTGCGAGGCGAGGGCGGCTTCTCAGGCTTGGCTGCAAGGCAGCACCGATAAAAGGCAGCTCTGAATCAGTCTAGGACAGGCTTCTGGGAGAAAAGCTCAGTGTTTTCTCCTAAAACCATTGGTGAGCATCCCTGCACCCACCAACTGCCTGCAGACAGCCAGGAAAACAGAGGAGGAAGGGAGCAAAGATCCAGGTTACTGGGGTCTTTGATCTGCTCTCCTGCTCACTCTCAGGACTACTGGCATGAAGACAAATCTCACCCTGGGTGAAGGCTTAGGTGGCCATCAACACACTGAGGGGCAAAGCCTTCAGAATCAACACAGGGAATCCCAGTCAAGATCCAAGCAAGCACACTGTCCATTTGCAGGCACAAACACCCAGCTTTCAGATTTTAAATACCAAATAAAATCACCGTAACCAAGCCGGAATTGACTGTGGTGGGAGAATCGATACAGACATTTAGCACCGCGGCTGGGTATCGCCGGCTCCTCGCGCCGCAGCCGTCAGCGTCAATACATCGATGCAGGTCTCCTGTGGGGAGGAGGGCAGAGCCCAGGTGGTGCAGCAGGGATGGGGATGGTATCATGAGGATGGGCTGGAGCCAGCAAGGAGCCCCAGGGAGCAGAGAGCTCAGCAGCAAGGCAAGGCAGCCCGTGCCCAGTGAGGACAAGACCCCAAGGAGGTACTTCAGTCCTGCTCTAATTTAGAATCATAGAATCACCAGGTTGGAAGGGACCCACCAGATCTTCTAGTCCAACCATTCCTATCAAACACTAAACCAAGTTCCTCAAGACCTCATCCACCCGTGCCTTAAACACCTCCAGGGAAGGTGACTCAACCACCTCCCTGGGCAGCCTATTCTATTTGTGCAGCAAAGGCAGGTCTCTAACTGCCACCAAGGATGCCACTGGCACAGTGGGCACCAGCGAGGTCTGCTGGAGCAATAAAACCCCACCAGGCTTCTACCCTGGATGGCACCACTGCTGAGACCCTGTCCTGAGAGGCACAGGCAGCGAATACCCAGCAGCAAGGGAAGGGCACCCAGAGGTGCCCAGCATCACCAGATCACGTTCTATGATCCCACGCTAACAGGGATCTGCCAGCCCACAGCTCAGGAGGCGCTGACTCCTGCACTGTGAGGCAGAGACCGTTGCCACGGGACAGAGCCCAGGCTGCCAGCTGAGGATGGCAAGGTAGGAACTGGAGCTGCACGGTGCTCATCACATAGGTGCCCACCAGTACGTGGCAGGAGTTCAGGCAAGGCAGCACCAACAGCCCATTGAACCAGACAGGAAGGAACATACCAAGACACCCGTAAGGTGCCGTAAGGTGCCACGGCTGCTGCCCCAGCCTACAAAGTCTCTCAAGTTGCATGTTTGCAAGCAGCAGCTTGTCACTTAGTCCGGCTTGTCTCAGGGGAGAGGAAACACCACACCCCAGGGCTGGCAGGGAAGAACACAGCACAGCATGCTGCACCTCACAAGAGAAGTCACAAAGCATCCAGGGCCACCATGCAGCTGGATATTCAGCTGATGCTCCTGCCAGTGCAGAGAGCAGTGAGGCAGCAACCTTTGGACCCCCCCTTTCCCCAGTCCCCACCTCTCTGAGGTCACACCACACTTGCTCTAGCAAACAGGGTGTGTAAATACACCCCTGGCCCTGCTGCCTTCTCCTCCGGCGGCTGCTCACAGCCCCAACCTTCGGGATATTTATTGTTCATTCCCTCCTAAATCACGGCTGACAGTGGAGCTGCTCGCGCTCCATTACGGAGAGAGCTCACGCCGCGTCGCAGTTCCGTTTAGCTTGCAGAAAAAGCAGCCTCAGAGGAGAAACCCACCCCGGTGCTGCCCGGCGCTCAGCTCGGGATGATGGACGATTATGGACCATCTGCACTTTCAGGAGGGGATAGATTTATGAGCGGCACAGACAGCTAGAAGAGTGTCCATTACTATAACTCACCGGCCTCTTCAGAGATATTGTAATCAGGCCCTCTGCTGCTGCAGCGGGAAAGTCCAGGTTAAGTGCTAGCAGGAAGGAAAATCAATTATGTTTTTTTAATACACTGTTGGCAGTGGGCAGGGGAGGGCAGCCCGGGGACCCCCACGCAGCATGGGGCAGGGGCTTTGCCGGCACAGAGCACGAGAACCAGGGGTCCCAACCCCTCTGGCTCCATCAGCTCAAGCAGCCCCACTCATCCAACCTGTGACAGGGACAAGAGCATTGACTTCGCTTTTCTAGGAAGGGCTGTGCAGACCTGTGCTGCTCTGCAAGCACCAGCGAGGTTGATCCATCCTGCAGATGTGCCAATTAGTGGGAGCCAGCAGCGCATGGAACACAGCAACGCGGCTCAGCCAACAGAACCTCACAGCTCCTTTCTAATGCAAGCCTGGCTGCCACAGCACACTGCTCCCCACGGCTGAGATGGGGCACGGGTGGCAGCTCCCACCTCCTCATCCTGCTGGGACCTGCACCAGAAGCATAAAGCAGGACCAGGTTCTGAGACCCAGGCAGAGACACGGGTACAAAACATCCCTAACATCCCCCTCTCATAGAGGGGTCTTGGCCGAAACTTACAGAAAGTTGAGGAACCAGCCCCTGTAATCAAATGCAGGAGACCCAGAGGAAAACAAACTAGTAATTTCACACAACTCACAGAATGAAGGAGCTGCTGCCCCCGACAACAGGTCTGTCGGGGGGCTCCTGCTGTGTCTAAGGGGCACAGGAGCTGCACACTTCTTCTGTGTCCCCTTGGCAGCTCCCAATCAATGCACTCTGGCAAAGCAGCCAACACCATTACTTTTTTTTTTTTTTTTTTTTTTTTTACACAACAGAAATAAAAAAAAGACCAATCATGACTTAGGAGAATGTGAGCAAGAACAGCTCAGAGAGGCAGCCAAGCCCATCACTCCTGCCCAGCCCCCTTCACTGCTGGTGAGGAGCGGCTAGGATTGCAGCAGGGTCCCACAGAGCGAGGGATGCTGCACTCCTGCTGACCAGCAGTTATGAGGTTCAAAGCACGTGGCCAGGTCCTGCACCCTTTGGAGAATCTAGCCCCAGCAAGGAGAAGGATGTAAATGGGATATGCGAGCACAGCAGCACCTGTCTCCCCCATGCCCCAGCACCCATGTGGGCACAAAGTCCGGCACAGAGATGCAACTCAGAAATAAAAATCTTTGTAGACATTCTATCCGATACAAAAAGTGTCTTCTCATACTGGTTTTTGCATCTGCAGAGCAGCTCTCTACCAGTAAGTGTAGGTAACTGAAGACAGGGCAAGGGGATGGCTCAGCACCGTTCCAAGTGCTGTCATCTCCTGTTCCAAGACACAGGAGAAAGGCAGAGCCTCTCATTCTGGAGAAGCTGGTGAGCACTAAGTCAGCACCATCCCTGTGGCCACTGAAGAGAGCCACTCACATCCCCACTCCGCAGAAAACTGGGTTCTGGAAGTGCCCCTTGACCTGCCCTATGGCTCACAGAGTGTGCCCACAGCTCAGGGAGGCTGGTGGGCATCTCCTACAGACAGGACAGACTCATGCGCATGGGGCTGCCCCAGGGATGGAGACAAGTCCTGATTCATGTGGCACCAGGGAAGGAAATCCCTCTGCGCCTTGCAGTTGGGACCCACACTTCCATGCACACGCTCCACAATGTGCTCCTGGGAATGGCAAAAACTGGCACTGCAGCTCCTGCAGGTGTTTCTGTACTGGCTACACTGCCCATAAACGCTAAGACGCACAGAGCTCCACTTGGAGATTAGGAGGAAGTTTTTCACACAGAGGGTCATTGGGCATTGGAATAGGCTGCCCAGGGAGGTGGTTGATTCCCCTTCCCTGGAGGTGTTTAAGGCACAGGTAGATGAGGTTCTGAGGGACATGGTTTAGTGTTTGATAGGAATGGTTGGACTCAATGATCCGATGGGTCTCTTCCAACCTGGTTGTTCTATGATTCTATGGACAACCCCAGCCCATTCTCCCTGCCACCCAGCAACCCGTGTGAGCTGTAGAGTATGCACTGCATCCTCCTCTGCATTTTTCCTTACTGGCACCCACTGATTCCACTGGGAAGAGGTCTCACCAGCAAGACCAAACATGCAGCAGCCACACACTGAGCACCGGCAAGCGTGCATCCCAGGAGGGAGTCGGGAGGAAGGAGGCAACAGATGGGATCTCTGAGCAGCAGAGGCAAAGAGGAGAGAGATACATGTTGAATAACAATGGTGAATTCCCCTGAGCTTTGGTGTTTTTAATGGTGGATTAGACTGTCAGGCAGCAATTAAATGGTGTAATAAAAAGCTAAGTGCTCATATTTCAAGGTTCCTGCCTCCCGCTCGGCAGGGAGGTGCAGGGCAGGGGGCTGCTCTTGTTCCCCATGGGGAAACCCAAGGAAGAATGGAGGAACTTTTCAAAGGAGCTTTGCACACAGTTTACATAGAATCTGCCAAATGTGGGATTACGGTGCATAAATCTGCACAAGCTTCCCCTTCAGCAGCCTTTGAACGTGTGGCTTTGGAATGAAACACTTCTCGCATTGTCTGTGGCCTGCTGTTTAGAGACACAGAGGGACCACCACAAAGCTGCAGCCCTACACTTGCTTCTGTTTTTCTTAAACTGGGTGGAGAGAAGGGAAGGCAAATGTTCCTGAAAGTTAAAGGCAGGTGCAGCCGGGGAGATCACAGTGCTGCACAACAAGCTCTGCCCAAGCCTCACCACCATGTCACCTCCAGCAAGCGACTGGGGTGGCCAGTGGCTCGAGTTGGCACCAAAATCTGACTGTTCACCAGCATAGAGAGAGTCTGATCCTGCTCACCACCACCGCCACAGCAGCAGTAGAGTGCACAGCATCCCACCACAGACCTCCCGGTCCCAGGGCAGCCAGTGCTAACCCTGACCCACAAACATGCATCACCCCAAGGACCATTGATGCCGCTTCTTTCCCTCTTTTGGCTCTACTGGTGGCTGCTGCATCTAGATGCCTTTTCATCTCCCTCCACCCCAGGCTTGCACCCACAGTGGAATCAATGTTCCCCCCCCCAGGAGAGCACTGTCTTCCACCACTGTCTCCTCGCAGAGGCCAGGCAGGAGCAGCCACCTACTGCAGAGCCCCCTGTGCTAAGGCTGCGTGGCCACACCGAGCTCCCCAGGCACAGAAAGCCCTGTGCCACTTCCCTTATTGCACTGTGGAGAGTTTCAGAGAGCTTGTGGCAAGACAGAATAACAACTCTGCAATAGCATTTCCAAACAGCATTAACACCCATCACAACGCCTCCTCTGACACCCCCTCCTGATCCAGCAGAGAGCTTCATTTAATAAACATTTACTCTGTTTGTACTGTGGTTCTGCAGCCTCATGCCACCCGGGCTGGTTTAAGATGGGCACATGGGTGACTACCCAGCCCTGGGCAGTGCTGGCAGAGGTTTTTCCAGCCCTGCTCGTGCTGCCTCTACCTGGGTAGGTGTGAGGTGGGAGCAGGGCTGGCTCAGTCATCTCCTCCCTCCAGAAGCCTCCCTAGGGTGGCTTCTCCATCCCACCCTGCCGTTCACCTCCCCTGCCCATCTCACAGGATCAGATGTAATGAAAACCATGTGCTTTTCTAACCTCATTGTGCATCTTGTGTTTAGGGCCCTTGCTTTATCAGTTTTTATCCTGTGTAATATTCATCACGCTGGTTTATTTATGGGCCCCCTCTTCGGGAAGGTATTTTTCAGGCCTGGTGAATAAAACATAAGCCTTTGCTGCTTGTCAGAGCGAATGCAGCTCCTCTGATGTCAGCCTGACTAACGGCCTTTAGTTTTCTCCGACGACTGCACTTTGAGAGAAATTTATTTGTATTTGGGTTTGTGTTGGTTGGGGAGATGCGAATTCTTTTCCCTTCAGAATAAATGAAGCTTCAGCTCTACAGCAAGAGGTGGGAGCAGGATGGGCAGGCACAGACCCTCAGCCCCAAGGGACAGCAGGGGAGTGGGATTCCAGTGCATACAGCCCCCCAGCCCCCAGTGCATGTAGTCCCCCTGGATCCTCTCCAGCAGACATCCTGCAGGTGGGAGACCTGTAGGGTAGGGCTGAAGCAGCAAGACCAGCTCTTAGCACTGCTCCTGCCACTGGAAAAGCTCCCATATAGAGCCCAGACCATGCTGGTTGGCTTTCCCTGTGCTGCTGCGGAGTCCAGACCCCTCCCCACAGCAACTCTGCATGCAGAACTCTCCTCCTTTGGGATCCCTGCTCCCCCAAGAGCTCCACACACAGCCTTGGGTGCTTCCCAGTCTCAAAGCAAACATCCCAAGGTGCAATTAGCTCCTTTCCTGTGACAGCACCTCGTCCTTGGAGTAAGGAAGCACATCCCCTCTGCTTGTAGGGATTCCCCTTACCCCTTTCAGGCTGCCTCCTGCCCAGAGCTCTCTGGCCACCAGCACCGAAACATCAGCACCCACCAGGCAGGAGCCCCAATGTTCCCAGCACAGGGCTGGAGCCCAAGCGCAACAGGAAAGGCTCCTCTCAGCCAAGCTCTCAGAAACATGCTCAGTGTTCAAAAAGATGATTTCCTGGATTGCAGCTGCCCTGCCTGCTCCTGGCTGCAGGCAGAGATGATAGGCACACACTTGCAAACGGAGCAATTAAACCCATCCAAGCTGGCAGCTGCAATTTCCCTGCACTTGGGTAATGCCTCGAGTTCCTAACAGACTCCACTGACCAGCAGGCAGGCAGGAGGGTTTGGTCCTTCATCTACCATGTGCCAGAGCCATCGCCTCAAGCCAGCAGCATGAGGTGCTGCGAGCAGGGAGGCAGAATGCTCCTTTGCAGCAGACATCCTCGCAAACAAACCCCAGCCGCAGCTAACACCAGTAACAGGCTACAGTCTTTGCAACCTGCCAAGCATCCCTGTTGTGGCAGGATCTCCTGCTCATGTTACAGCTGAGCCTTGCCCCACTGCCCATCTGCACCTGTAGAGCAAGCACGTTCAAGCATCCCATCCAGCCTGCCTTGTTGCAGAGGGAAACGACCCCCAGTGTACCCTCCAAGCTGCCTTTACAGCCTCCTGCTCTCCCAGTGCTATTTACCCACAGACACCCCTCACCTGACAGGGAGATGGTGGTGGGCAGCAGAGCCACAAGCACACCTGCAGCACCAGCGCACGGCTCTGTTCCCACAGGTGGCTGGAGGTCAGTGCCATCCATGCCTTCATCCAGCCCTGCACAGCAGAGCCAGGAGGTTGCCGTCGCACCATGGGGCAAATCCTTCCGTTTGCTGGTGAAGGAATTCCTGGCTGTGACCCAAAACTCCTATTAAGAAATCAAACTATAAAAAAATCAACAGAAGCAGCCAGGAGATTTCCCTCCATCATCTGCTAATTTATAGGGTTACTGGTGTCAGCAGTTTAAAAGAGGCAAAATTCTATCAAAGAGCCACTAAAACCCATCGCTGTGCGCTTTAAAACAATCACAAACGTTCATCTGAAAAGACTGCTTGGGATATAATTCCTTGATGTTTAATTATTAATATTCCAGGCAAACTAGTTAAATTCTACTGAAGAGAAGGAGAGGCAATCAGAGTTAAAAATTAGCTGAAGGAGGACGATAAATCATTCTGGGGAGTATTTTGCAGAAGTCCCACTGGAGCTGCTTGTGTCAAAAAGGAAGAGAGGGTCTGCTGCACCCTGTGAAACTTGAAAAGCAAGGGAGGGAATCAGCTGTGTGTGATGCCTCTGAGGCACGGAGAGGCTGAACATTTTCCAAAGCACATTTTCTGGGGATCTCTACTCCCTGGACAGAGCAGGAGCAGGCACAGGGCTGTGCAGCGGCTCCATCTATCACAGGAGGTAGCTGCATGTCTGACCCTCGGGTTGGTTTCAGCCGCAGCTTCGCTCAGTCTATCCACTGACTCGTTTGCCAATACTGCTCTCTGACACTGATTGATGCGCCTCATCACCCTCAGCACCAGATAAGCTCCTTGCAACACAGGCCCTTCTGTAGCTCACAATATTTGGAGACACCTCGCTTCCAATTTCTTATCCATTATGCCTTCAGAAATCCTTCCAAATGCCCACAGCACAGCTCAGAGGGGAGGATGGCAGAGAGCTCCACTGAGCCAATCTCCTGGATCTTACTGGGTTCACAGGAACCACACACTGGGGCCTCTTAGTTCCTCAATCACACCCCACAGTTTCTCTCCCCCCACCTCCTCTCTCTTTGCAGTTTTGTTTTACTTATCTAGCAGAAAATAAGAGAAGCCAAGGCTTCTTGCTGCTTCATCTTGATTCAGTCAGTTTTATATCTCACAAATGCATACACAGATTTCTCTGCTTCTTTATTTGTTCATTAAGACTTCAATAAAAATGTTATAAAAATGCTCTTTTTTTGTTGTTAATTGCAGTTTCTGTTTTAATATGCAAGTTGTGCCGGTTTTACCTCAGAGACTCCCCGAGCCTCTCTGTAAATAATGCAGCCGCCCCAGCTTAACACACGCTGCCTGCTGTGTATTAACACGGCTCCTGGAGCCCAGCAGAGGCGACAGTTGTGGTGCCTCCTCCAGACTGGCTTCTCCTCTGCCATCCCCAGCACAGGGCACTCAAAGAGCTCCCACCACGGCGCTCACCAGAGACACTGCAGGTGCCCACAATGCATCATCCATGGGATGCTCCATGGGGTCACAGAATCACTAGATAGGAAAAGACCCACTGGATCATCAAGTCCAATCATTCCTATCAAACACTAAACCATGTCCCTCAGGACCTCATCCACCCGTCCCTTAAACATCTCCAGGGAAGGTGACTCAAACCCCTCCCTGGGAAGCCTATTCCAGTGCCCAGTGACCCTTTCCATGAAAATTTGTTTCCTAATGTCCAGCGTGAACCTCCCCTGGTGGAGCTTGAGGACATTCCCTCTCGTCCTGTCCCCTGGCACTTGGGAGAAGAGCCCAGCTCCCTCCTCTCCACAACCTCCTTTCAGGTAGTTGTAGAGAGCAATGAGGTCTCCCCTCAGCCTCCTCTTCTCCAGGATAAACACCCCCAGCTCTCTCAGCCATTCCTCATAAGGCCTGTTCTCCAGCCCCTTCACTAGCTTCATTGCTCTTCTCTGGACTCACTCCAGAGCTTCAACATCTTTCTTGTGGTGAGGGGCCCACAACTGAACACAGGATTCAAGGAGCAGTCTCACCAGTGCCAAGAACAGAGGGAGAATCACCTCCCTGGCCCTGCTGGTCACACCATTTCTGATCCAAGCCAAGATGCCCACCACTTTCCAGCCAGACTAGTCTGCAGCTGCCCAGGGTTGTTGTGCCCCAAGTGCAGGACTTGCCATTTGGCCTTGTTAAACCTCAGGCCATTGGACTCTGCCCAGCGGTCCAAATCCCTTTGGAGCCTCCCTACCCTCCAGCAGATCCAGCTTCCACCCAGCTTAGTATTGTCTCAAACTTGCTAAGGGAGCACTCAATGGCTTCATCCAGGTCATTGATAAAGACATTGAACAGGGCTGGACTCAGCACTGAGTCCTGGGGACACCACTTGGAACTGGCCTCCAGTTGGATTTAATGTCAGTTAGCACTGCTCTCAGGACTGGCTGCTCCAAGTGACCCCCAACAAGCCCATGGCAACCCCATCCAGCCCCATGGGATTGCTGGCATCAGAGGCAGCAGTGCAGCCTGAGCCAGGAGAGCATGGAGAACATGCCTGGAAGGTGCTGAGGGGACCGGCTCAGGCCAGGAGTAAACCCTGCTGAGGCTGTGAATGTCCCACTGCATGTAGAGCTGCCCAGCGAGGGGCAAGGCAGGTTTCTAAGGCTGTGCAGATGTGGCCTAGGAGGTTGGTGCTGTGTTTCAAGGGCCAATCCCACCCACAGGGACTCTGCTGAAGCCTGGGAAGATGCCAGGGATGCAGGCAGCCCACTCATCTCCGGGTTGCTATGAGGCTTTATAGATTGCGGTGCCACCGTTCAGCAATTCCGCAACACTTTAAAAGACCCTATTATCACTTGCCTGTGTCTTTGTGCAACGCAAGTCATTTCGCTCTGATGTTTCCCATATTGAATGTCTGCCTCAGGCTGAAATTTTCAGGAAAGTTTTAGCGAGAATGGTTCAAACATTTCCGAGAACAAGGCTGTGGAAAAATGCTGTTTTGACACATTAAAAAAAAAAAGTTCTATTATACAACCCTAAAGCTCAGAAAACCCCCACCTCCCTGCAGCCCAGAGAGCAGCCCTGAGCAGGGCAGGAGGTGACGGGTGTCCCTGATTCTCACTCCCTTACTGAACTCCTGCCACCCCCCACCAGCTATTCCAGCTATTCCTCCTCCTGCACTTCTCCTACCCATAGAATTAGGGAATAAGTGAAAACACTGAAGCTGCAAAACACTGATAAGAGCATTGGATGAAGCACTGGGGCACAGCCCAGACTCTGTGATCCCCCAGACCCTGGGTGCAAGATGGTCTGATGCTGCTGCACGAAACCCCAATTTCCATCCCAACATTTCTGGTGTATTTAAAGCAGGCAAAAACTGGGTTGCGCGGCACTTGGCCCACTCGCCCAGAGCCAGACCTGCTGCAGAGGTGGCAGAGGGAGGGCTGGGCAGCCTCTGCTACTGGGACATCCCCAGAGAGCAGGGATCAACTTCTCTGCAGGACAGCTGCCCAGCTGCCTGACTCCAGAAGGTTATTTACACCCGAACCAAGGCAGTGGAGCCTGGCAGAGGGGCTGGGAACACACAGCTTGTGCTTAAGTAACACAAGTGCCTGTCAATAGGAAGCTTTGAGAATCAAATGAAATAAGAAGGGGCACGGCCATCACACACGGGAAAATGAAGCTGTTAAAGACTTAAACTCATTAAACGGCTGTGATAACACTGTATTTTAATGGTTCATTTAATTCATACTTAATTCCAGGGAAGCCCCTATGGCATCCACAGGAAGAGCAGATAAATGGGTTGCACTTAGTGCTGAGACAACGAGCACCCAACAACTCTGACACCATCACACATGAGAAATACACTAGCAGAAAACACATCCTGTGATGTGCATCACTGGTGTATTTGCTAACACATCTTCAGGAACCAGATTACAGAGAGACAGACAGCTCATTGGTGCTCTGACAATGGGGATTACCAAGTAGGCGCAGGATCCACGCTTACAGTTTCTACCTATTCCCACAACTGCAAAATTCAGAAGTGCAAAGAGGACCAGGAAAGTAGGGGCACAAAGAGTAGGGGCAGTGGAGTGGGTGCTCACTTGCAAAAGAAAAAATTGGTAACTGGCAGCCAGAAACTCCAACTTCTGGAGTGAAAACATCTCCTGCCAGCACTGCTGCAGCAGCAAAATGCAGGAAAATGAACTCAGGAATTAACTCGGCGTAACTACTTATAACAGTCTACCAGCCAGCAGTAAAATCAACTTTCTGGTTGCTAATTCTGGATGATTGAACTGCGCAAAGCTTAAGATTTCTTTATGCCATCATTTTTCACTCTAAAAAAAAAAAACACCAAGAAAATGTTGGGTTCTTGTGGCAAATGCCTGTTTTGGAAGAAAGCTGCTCTTGTGTATCATATTGTTCTGGTACCGCATCACAATCTATCAAAGTCAGAGTCCCCAGAGCAAGAGAAATCAAAACATCATGAATAAAGTGCAACTTTAAAACTCCAGTAGTCTGACAGTGTTAGGCTAAGCCTCCTCACATGCAACGTTGTATTGATGCTTTTCCCCTAATAAAGTCAATGCTGGCCTAGCTTCACTGCCTACAGCACATTTGCTCAATTAGAGGAGAACAAATAAGGCAACAAGCCAAGATGGAAGTGGTAAACACTGCACCGAGCTCATAGGGGCCGCTGCACCCAAACCGCAGGCAGCTGCAGGTGTCCGCTTTGAGCCTGCTCTGTCTTACACTGCCAGCCCTGGAGACTGGGATGAGGGATGTCTGTGCCTCTCCCCTGGATCCTCCTGCCCTGATGCTGCTGGGTCTGTGGGGTCAAGTACCAACGCAAGCAGGTGTAGCACCCACCGAGGGACTCTACAACTCAGGGCAAAGAAGATCAGGGAAACATCACATAATGGTTTGGATTGGAAGAGACCTTAAAGCCCATCCAGTTCCATTCCCCTTGCCAGAAGCAGGGACACCTCCCACTGGATCAGATTGTTCAAAGCCTCATCCAACCTGGCCTTGAACACCTCCAGGGATGGGGCAGCCACATAGTCTGTGTGCCACCTGGGCCAGCGCACCACCACCCTCACAAGAAAACATTTCTTCCTAATGTCTCATCTATATTTCACCTCTTTCAGCTTAAAAACATTCCCTCTCATCCTATCCCTGCATTCCCTGAGAAAGAGCCCCATCCCAGCTTTTCTGTAGCCCGTTCCAGCACTGGACAATGCCATGCTATGTTATCCAGACGTGGCATCAGCTCTGCAGCCACCTTAGGACCTTCCCCTCCCCAAAACAGGATCTCCATTGATCAGCATGGGGATTGCAAACCCATGCAAGCTCAGCACAGGTTTTCACTGTCCCCCCCAGCCTCACATAGCCACCTCACATAGCCACCATGCCCTGGTTACACACAAGCTGCCAGCACTGCTTTTAAGTGCAGTGCACACAGTGCTCAGCCCCTCCCTGTGCTGGAGCCTGCTGGCATTCCCAGTACCTGGTGCAGCACACACTCCAGGTCTCCTCATGGCCACCCCACTGTGCAGGCTCACGGAATCTCCCTGGAGCAGGTGGATCGCTCTGATCCTCTCCAATATCTCCAGCAAGTAGAGGCACCCTATGTATGCTATGGACTGTGGTGTTTTGCCCTTGTGTGGTGCCTCTAGCTCTCTATTAGTATTTTAAAGGCTATTAGATCAGCCTGAGCCATGAGATCAGCCAGGTCTGGCTCAAGCAGTCAGGTAGCATGGGAGGGTCACGCTGTCACACATCTGCCACTGCTAAAGTGGCACCTCTGTGCAGAGGCCAGAGGAGAGTCCTGGGGAACAGAGAGGGAAGAAGCAGATCCAATGCCCGATTCACCCTCACAGCTCAGGGGAGGCAAGCAGGGCACTAACTTCACAGAGCTGCAGCATCATGAGCAGCCAAGGATGCCCAGGCCCAGCACGTGGGCTCTCTGGACTGGGCAGACACTAAAAAAGGCACTCTGGAAACCCCACCTCCCACTCTGCCTGGTGAGCCCTGGAGCAAAGCTCAGCCCTGCCACCTCCCATAGCCAAAGCCAAGCATCCCCAGCGGGTCACCATCCTCCTGCTGCCATCTGTGCCGGCACTGAGCGCTGCCATTTGGAGCACAGGATGGAGGAACCCAAAGGAAAATTTCCCCTGCCAAGAAGAATGACCACAAGAGCCACAGGACGAGGGAGCTCAGCGCACGGCTAACTGGAAGGAGCCAAGCTGGTCAATGTGGAAAGCAGCAGGGAATATGGGCACGTGAAGCTGCAGCAGGTCTGGGGGGAGCCAGGCAGATGGCAATGCAGGAGGGGGGAACAGAGACAAAGACTGAGCAAAAGGGATGGCAGAGGGTGGAGAGGGAAGGGGCAGGATTGGTCACCTCACACTCCGGATTAGGAAGCCCGATTTACCCCAGCCCTGTTGCTTGCTCCCCAGCCCATCTTCATGAGTAAAAGGCGAGGGCTACAAGGCTTTGCCAGCCCTCCTAGGGAAGGATATCTTTGTTGCCCGGGAGCAATCAGCCAAGGCCCTACTACCATCCCAGGGCATCAGTGCAGAGCTTGCGCCAGGCGCCACAAGCAGCCCATCAGCACAGAGAGCACAGGAATTAAAAGCCTCCTGCATGGCCAAGTCCATTGCCTCTCAGAGCTGTGCTTTTCTGGCAAGGGGAAGAGTGAAGCTGTAATAGAAAAATCTCCCTACGGCTCCATCCAGTCTAAGAATTAGATCGGAGCCGCCAAACCCCCCTGGTGTAAAGAACTCCCAGCCTTGCCATTGGTGCTGAGCCCAGCAAGAGGTGTAGGCAGAGTGCACAGGCAGCTTATCACACCATGGGCTTTGCCAACACCAAGACCTCAGAGAGCTTTCCCTGCTGATGGCAGTGCCAGGCACTGGGGGAGCTGGTGTGCTCCCAGCAAGGGTGACATGAACCCAGGAAAGGGAAGGATGGGCTCTGCTCGGCAAGCACCCCACATAGAACTGGCCCAGGGCTCCAAGCAGAGCCGGGACCCAGCACTGCCAGCACCATCGCAAAGGCAGAAGGGCCCTGGACAGAGCTCAGCCCGAGTAAGCTGAAGCATTGATCAAATCCCCACACTCCTCACCTATGCTGCCATCTCTGCTCAAGTCCTGCTGCCCGGGCTGAACAGTCAAAGCACACAGAGCTCCCACAATTCCCCTTAAACCTCTTCTCACCACAAGGGTTTTTCTCTGCTCCCACCCAGGGAGGAATATGGACTTTTTTTTTTTTCTCCACATTTTAAAGCTCCATCACATCCCACTGAGCTCCTTCCCTCACAACCAGCTCTAAATCCACAACCCCGACTGGATTTCCACCCGGCTACCGCCCCCGCCAGAGCAGCGGGGAGGGATTATGGCACCTCAGCTCAGCAGCAGCGATAATCCTCCGCCTTATCTGTGTGAGAAGCAGCTGGCAAGAAGGATGGCTGGAGCTCACAGGGACCCCCAATGCCAGCATCACCCACCCCGGCTCCCAGGAGTGGGAGCCCAGCCAGAGGGTGCTGATCCTGCAGCAAACCTGCTCTGGCCACCACACCAAACCCCACCATCAACAAAGACTCTTTCCAAAGAGCTGCAGTCCTGTAGGTCTAAGTTTTACCTCCAAGAGATCCAAAGTGGGGTGAGGGGACAGCCCTGGGGCGAGGGGACCAGCAAGCACAGAGCTGCCTTCTGAGTCAACGCAATTAGTTAAAGCAGTTAAACCAGAACATAAAGTCAGTGCTAAAGGAGTAGTGTTTGCTATGACAGACCCTCCTCACCTCTGCACTCCTGTCAGGCACTCGCATTTCCCTCGCTCTTTTCTCTGTCCCCCAGCACAGCTCATCTCTCTGTCCCCCTGTAAGCCCCCACTGCCTACCCTGCCCTATTGCTGGGAACGCACAGGGCACCAGTACAGCAGAAGGATTTAATTGCATGTCAGAATTAAATCTCTTTTGATGAAGAACAATTCAACTATGGCTCTGCCTAATCAAATTAACAAAGTCTTTTTTGATTTTCAATTATCTTCTTCACTGGAACACTTTATCCGGTGCTCCTGCGATACAGCTGACAAGCCCCGACTAACAATTGAGGTGTTTTGCTGTGCTGCAGCAAGGCAGGGTGACCACCCGAGCCATCCTCCCCCTCACTGAGCCAGGGAACAACTGCAGAAAACACATGAGGTTAAATAAGATATATACAGACTGGGGAGTGAGAGGCTGGAGAGCAGCTTCCTAAAAGGAGGTTGTGGAGAGGAGGGAGCTGGGCTCTTCTCCCAAGTGACAGGGGACAGGACGAGAGGGAATGGCCTCAAGCTCTTCCCAGGGAGGTTCAGGCTGAACATTAAAAAAAAAAAAATTCACAGAAAGGGTCACTGGAACGGGCTGCCCAGGAAGGGGATTGAGTCACCTTCACTAGAGGTGTTTAAGGCATAGGTGGACAAGGTGCTGAGGGACATGGTTAAGTATTTGATAGGAAGGGTTGGACTCGATGATCGGGTGGGTCTTTTCCAACCCGGTGATTCTATGCCAGGCCCTGGAGCTGCAGCAGCAGCTCAGGATGCTGGGAGCCCACCAGGATGGAAAGTCCTCCTGTCAGGACTCTGCATTCACCACTGTCCAATTATCACTCAGGCATCACACTTAAAGGTCACTTAAGGAAGGGAATTGACTTGTGTGAAAATGTTAATAGAGAGGCTAGTGCATCCATTATAGGGCCCAGAGCACCTGCCTAACCACCCATGCTGACTAACCTGCTTGCACCCAGAAGATGCTTGGAGCCCATCTCCAATAGGAGCAGCCAGGCAGGGGGTGAGGAGGGGAGATATGCTAGCCTGTCAGACCACAGTAGGTGGGCAGCACACCTGGCAGAGGGCAGGCAGATCCCTGGAGGTGTTCAAAGCCAGCTTGGATGAGGTTTTGAGCAACCTGATCCAGTAGGAGGTGTCCCTGCCCATGGCAGGGGGTTAGAACTGGATGGGCTTTGAGGTCCCTTCCAACCCAAACGATTATATGATTCTATCCTGACAATTTACAGGCAGCAAACAAGTATGGAGGCTGCCCCAAGCTGCCCAGCCCTAGAGCACGCAAGCCTTGGTGCCTCAAGGAACAGCTCCATGCCCTTCCCCTCCTACTGGGAACATCAATTACCTGGTGAGGATGGAGCTCCCTGTGCTCCCAACTCCTAACAGAACCCAGGGACCTGCAGGAGCTAACAGATAGGACCCAGCACCCCAGAAAGGGGCATATCCAGCCCCCTGGCTAGTGTTGGCTCACCTGAGCACTCCCACACACACCACAGGCTCTGGAGCTCTAAGCCCCCCGCAGCTGGAGAGACACATTAAGCTGTGATAGCAGGACAAAGTGTATTAAAAGATGCTAATTTAATTAAAAGAGCACTACAACAGCTAAATTAGCAAGCGAAGGAGAACACCAATCTGTAATAAGGGCACAAACACAAGAGCACTGGGATGCAGCAGTAAGGCATCATCCATGGCAGAGGCACAGGCCGAGCTCCCCATGGCACAAGGACAGCGTCTGAAGGACCATCTCATCATCTCCCTGTCCTCCTGTTCAGCACACGCAGATGAGCACACAAGCCTCTTCCCCCAGGTTATAGAATCATAGAATCACCAGGTTGGAAGAGACCCACCAGATCATCAAGTCAAACCATTCCTATCAAACCAACGATTCCTATCAAAATTATCCCCCAACTTGTAGCCTCCCCCCCTGCCACAGCAGGAATACTGATAAGACTCCAGTTCCGCCCCCTGCTCAGCCCAGTTTCTGTGCCCGAAACACAAGCTACATCATCCAACCCTATTGCAAGGTCTCTGGGGCAAGGAATAGGTTTTCACTGGTACCTAACATAGCGTTTAAACAGCAATTGAGCAAAACTTTGCCTTCTCCCAGCAACACTGGGGTAGCACAGCATGAGATGCTGTGAGCAGGGGGGAGGCTGGAGCCCCTTCCGCAACTCCTGCTGGCCCAGCCCCAGCAAACATCCCTGACAGCTGCCCGGAGCGAGCTCCATCCTGCAGCGCTTGCAAAGGTTTCAGCCTGGTTTTATTGCCTTTTTCGCTTTATTAAGCTGTTTTCGAGAGAAACCATCTTAATTTGTATCGATCTCCGGTGGAGTGGTGCCCCTCCTGCGGGCTGGCGGTTGCCCCAGCACAACCCCCTCCTCCCTCGGGACCCCCTAACGGGGACAGCGCTCTGCCAGGGGGCTGCGGGCCCACAGTGGGGGGGTCAGACACACGTGGGTTCCCCACAATGACAGTTGCACCTGGATGAAGGCATTGAGGGTACCCTTAGCAAGTTTGCAGATGACACAAAGCTGTGTGCAAGTGTGGATCTGCTGGAGGGTAGGGAGGCTCTGCAAAGGGACCTAAACAGGCTGGACCACTGGGCAGTGTCCAATGGCATGAGGTTTAACACAGCCAAATGCCGGGTCCTGCACTTGGGGCACAACAACCCTATGCAGAGCTACAGACTGGGAGAAGTCTGGTTGGAAAACTGCCAGGAGGAGAGGGACCTGGGGGTGTTGGTTGACAGTGACTGAATATGAGCCAGCAGTGTGCCCAGGTGGCCAATGGCATCCTGGCTTGGATCAGAAATGGTGTGACCAGCAGGGCCAGGGAGGTGGTTCTCCCTCTGTACTCAGCACTGGTGAGGCCGCTCCTTGAATACTGTGTTCAGTTCTGGGCCCCTCATCACAAGAAGAATGTTGAGGCTCTGGAGCAAGTCCAGAGAAGAGCAACAAAGCTGGTGAAGGGGCTGGAGAACAGGCCCTATGAGGAGCAGCTGAGAGAGCTGGGGGTGTTTATCCTGGAGAAGAGGAGGCTGAGAGGAGACCTCATTACTCTCTCCAACTACCTGAAAGGAGGTTGTAGAGAGGAGGGAGCAGGCCTCTTCTCCCAAGGGACAGGGGACAGGACAAGAGGGAATGGCCTCAAGCTCCGCCAGGGGAGATTTAGGCTGGAGATTAGGAGGAAGTTTTTCACACAGAGGGTCATTGGGCATTGGAATAGGCTGCCCAGGGAGGTGGTTGATTCCCCTTTCCTGAAGGTGTTTAAGGGACGGGTGGATGAGGTCTTGAGGGACTTGGTTTAGTGTTTGATAGGAATGGTTGGACTAGAAGATCCGATGGGTCCCTTCCAACCTGGTTGTTCTATGATTCCCTCCGCATCCCCCCCGCCCCCCAACAGGATCTCGGCTCTGGCCCATCTCACCCCCCCCCCCCCCCCCCCACCCCCGGCATCCCCAAACAGTCTCTGCCCCACATGCCCCACCCCCGCATTCCCAAACGGGCTCTGCCCCGCATCCCGACACCGCTCGCATCCCCGAACGGGCTCTGCCCCGCCGCGGGCAGCCGCTGCCCCCTGCCGGCCGCCCGGAGCAGCCGCCGCTCCAGACGTCGCTCCTTTCCCTGGAGCCACAGCCGCCCCCACCTTCCCCTCCCGCCTCCCTCCCCCGGGCAACTCCGGGAACCTCCCGTCCCCTCCAGGCGCGATCTGTCCCCTCCTGTCACACACACAAGCGTCCTCTCTCCTGCTCCCACTGCCACGGGCTGCCTGTCACCGACAGTTCCCAACACTCGACCCTGTTGAGGGCACATTCCTGGCTCTGAGTAGAATCATAGAACAACCAGGTTGGAAGAGACCCATCGGATCATCGAGTCCGACCACTCTCATCAAACACTAAACCATGTCCCTCAGGACCTCATCCACCCGTGCCTTAAACACCTCCAGGGAAGGGGAAGCAACCACCTCCCTGGGCAGCCTATTCCAATGCCCAATGACCCTTTCTGTGAAAAACTTCTTCCTAACCTCCAGCCTAAATCTCCTCTGGCAGAGCTTGAGGCCATTCCCTCTTGTCCTGTCCCCTGGTACTTGGCAGAAGAGCCCAGCTCCCTCCTCTCTACAACGTCCCTTCAGGTAGTTGCAGAGAGTAATGAGGTCTCCCCTCAGCCTCCTCTTCTCCAGGATAAACACCCCCAGCTCTCTCAGCCCTTCCTCATAGGGCCTGTTCTCCAGCCCCTTCACCAGCTTCGTTGCTCTTCTCTGGACTTGCTCCAGAGCCTCAACATTCTTCTTGTGATGAGGGGCCCACAACTGAACACAGTACTCAAGGAGCGGCCTCACCAGAGCTGAGTACAGAGGAAGAATCACCTCCCTGGCCCTGCTGGTCACACCATTTCTGATCCAAGCCAGGATGCCCTTGGCCTTCTTGGCCACCTGGGCACACTGCTGGCTCATGTTCAGTTGGCTGTCGACCAACATCCCCAGGTCCCTCTCCTCCTGGCAGTTTTCCAGCCAGGCTTCTCCCAGTTTGTAGCTCTGCATAGGATTGTTGTGCCCCAAGTGCAGGAGTAGTCCCATGGGGACAGCATTTGGAGATGGGACACCCCCAACGTGTCTGCAGCTCCCCACAACCTGCACCTTTTATAATGGGATTGCAGTGCAGAGGGATGCACGCACGGCTGCGCGTCAGATAATCACATAAGTGCCAGATGTCTCTACACCACGGAGCGAGGGCACGGGAGGGCTCATGGGATTCCTACCCAGTCGCACATGAGGCTTGGAGGTTGGTTTAGGGCTCTAAATCTGCGAGCTCCCCAGCTCAGTCAGTGCCAGCAGCGCTCTCCGGCTTTCCTGGCTCAGGAGAGCTGCTCAGAGTGCCTGGGGAGAGGAACCAGGGGCTGAGCAGCATCCTAAGAACCCACCCGGTTCTGCAACACAGGAGTGCAGCACAGCCCCAGACAGGACAGAGAAACACGATTCTAGGGCTCTCTCTGCCCACCCTTGGGGGTCCTGGACCAGCGGACCAGGAGCATCAGCCCCATCCCTCCTCCTGCCATTGCTGGGCATAGAAGTGAGTGCAGAGTGGGGCTAGAGGGATGCACGGACACTGCTCCTCCAAAACATCAGCTGCTTTCAAAGAGTACCTTTGAGTCCCTCTTCACAGAGGAAGGGATGGGCTCCTATTCCTAGATCTCTCCACTTCCACTTCAAGGGATGGGCTCCCATTCCCAGGTCTCTCCACTTCCATTCCCTTTTGTGCTATTTCCAAAGAGGGGTTGATCACATCCTGGCAGATGCTGGGAGCAGACGCCTAATGGAGGCCATCTGCCACATTTCACAGGGAAAATTATTCAAACTCACTAGGACTTTAATTTAATCAGCTGGCACTGAAGTGGGCACTGGGCTTTCATGTGAGCAGGTGTGAGCACAAATCGGCAAAGGCAAGCATTTCATCTCCATTTACAGAGCTCACAGAACAGGAGCTAATGGCACCGTGTGGCCAGCACGGCCACTGGCACTTCTCACCTGCATAAAGGCACAACTCGCACCACGTCTCGAGCATCCTTCTACTTCCACTAGGAAAGCTCCTCAAATAACCCCAGCATTTGGGAACACCGTGTGTAGGGAAGATTCATTGCAGATGATGCGAGACCAGATGGGACATCGGTTACAAGTGGAAGGAGTCTGCTGGCCTCGCTCGCAGGCGCATTCATCCCTCACCGGTGTCCCTGCAGACCTGGAGTGCTGCTAACTCCAGGCTGGGTTGTTTAGAGGGGAAAAAACAAGACGGAGCCATCCCTGGGGACCCAGCAGCTTCATTTAGAGCAGTTGCAGATGATGCATGGAGCTCACCCACCTTCCTAGCCTCTTCCCATCCTGGATGAAGCTGTCCCAGCCTCACTTCTCCAACTGCTTCCCATATGCAAAGTGACAGATTGATTTACTGCAAAGAGCGGGAAGTGCCAGCCTGGCACTTGGAAAAGGGGACAGGAGGAAAGGTGCTGTCTGTGCTGCATCCTCCGAAATCTCTGCCTCACCCAAACACGAGGCAGCCTCTCAGCTCAGACACTCCTGGTGCACATAGTTACCCTCCAGAAGAGATAAAAACGTGTCTGTCAAAGAACAGACTAACGCTGAACAGCCTCTGCTCAAGTCATCTGCACAGGGATCTGGGATCTCTCCAAGCACACGGTGTCTCCTTGCTGCCTCCGTCACAGGCCAGAGGATGCACAGAAGCATCTTCCCACAGCTGCCCCACAAGCACGCAGTGAGCTCCTGCCACGGAGCAAGAGGTGAAAAGACAAGTGCAACACAGCACAGGGGGGAGACGGAGACAGAGGTCTCGGATATGGTTCATTAAATTCTCATTTGATGAACATCAGTAGAACCCACCTGCACAGCAGAGGACAAAGCCTCCAGCAATTCCCTGCCAATCTGATCTGGAAGGAAGACTTAGATGAGACGTTAGGAAGGAATGGTTTCCTGCAATGCTTGCCTAGAGAAGTCCTGGCTGTTCCACCCAAGGAAGTCTTCGAGGCCAGGCTGGATGAGGCTTTGAGGAACCTGATCCAGTGGGAGGTGTCTCTGCCTGTGGCACAGAGCAGTTGGAACTTGGACGTTAGGGTACCTTGCAACCCAAACCCTCCTACAATTCTAGGATTCTACAAAAATTCTTCCTGACCCCATTTGGGGCACATTTACACCCAAGTCAGTAATTACATCATGCAAATGCCAGGTATATGCACACTCCCATCAGTTGTGCCACCATCTCCATAGCATTACAGCACACCCGGACCGAACAATTAAACCCTGCTTTATCAAGCAGAAGCCCAGCAGCAACAGCCCCACACAGACACCAAACAGCTCCACACATTTAAATCTCCACAGGCACCAGCTCCTGTCACATCACCCTGCTTCCCTTCTACCAGCTTCCAGGCTGCTCCAACAGGTACGTTCCTATTGACACACAACAGAAACAGCATTTTGAAGCAGAATCATAGAATGGGTTGGGTTGGAAGGGACCTTAAACATCCAGTTCCAACCATTCTGCCTGGTACTGGTTGTACTTCAGCAACCACAGGTAGGTTTGCTGTTCCCTCACAGCTTGCTACCACAAACCCCTTGTCTCGTGCAGGCTGAGCTCCCCTTCCTCACAGGACACTAGGACATAAGCAGCCAGAGCCCATCCCTTTAGCATCGCACACCCCAGGGCAGCATGAAGGAGCGAACCCAGGTTCTCTCTGAGGCTACTGGGAAGCTCCACTCACCTGCCTGCTTAGGTTAACTCCAAAATGCCAGCTTAGCTGGAAAACTCATGGAGCTAGAATGAAATTGGGCAAAGAGGGAATGAGGATAACCTGGCAGCTGCTCACATTTCGTTTGCACCTTCTTTGCCAGTGTGGAAGGAAACAAACGACCTGTGAAGGGAACGGTGCACAGTGATTCATTACCCCTGATGTGTGATGATGGCTTAATTATTTTTCTAACTGGGGAGAGACGCTTTCTGACAGCAGGTGCAAATTAATTCTCCACTGTTTTAAGGAGTGATCGGCCCAGGACAAGCAGAAAACTGGAAAACCTAATTAAATCGGGAGCTGGGTGGAATAAATGGAGCAGTGAGTTTGTTTGCACGGTGCTGATGGATATTAACGATTGCTGGTGAAGGCACCAGGGCTCCCAGCAGGAAAGTGAAGCTGTCTTGGTGGCTTCACGTGCTTTGACAGCATTGGGCAGGTGTCATGGCAGTCACGGCACGTGTGACTACTACACAGGGATAGGGAAAACGAGGGCTGTCCCTAGGGAGAGGCATCTACTGCTCCACATGTCAAACAGAGGAGGATGCATTAGCAAACTGCCAGCCAGATGTGCAGCACCAGAGACCCCCAAATCCCTCCAAGCCCCACATCCCTCGAGGGCAAGAGCGCCCAGGACCCAGTTTCTGAGCCACCAGCACCTGCTTGAGCAAGAAGTCTATCCCATTTCTGTGCAATCAGAGCAAAGGCAGCTTACACAACTTCAGAGGAGCCAGTGTCTGGCCTCCAAACCTCCAGCCCAGGATTCCAGAAGCAAAAAAAGGAGCTAACAGCTCTTCCCACCACAGCTCCAATCGTGTTTCACCACCACAGAACGGCGCCTGCACGCAGAGCCAACACTGCTGCTGCTGCTGGGAAGGAGCATGAAAAATAACCAACACCTGAAGGGTTTTGCCACGGGGGGGAGCAGCCCAGAACTGATCGGAATATTGTTAGCTCCATAATCAGGGAGGAAATAGTTTATGTTGAACAGTTGCCATGGAAACACTATTTATACTTTCCTGCATGCAGCTCCAGGTCCTAGCAATCCCAGCCCAGCTCCTTGACCCCTGTCCGGCCACCGATCTGTCCCACCGTCCAAGCAGCGCAGCCCTTGCAGAGGCTGGGGTCTTCATCACCCCTCTACTCCTCTGCTCACACTTCAGCCCCACCTCTTGGATGCTCCACCAGCCCCTCTGCAATTGCTGACAAGTTTCCCCATGGCCCCAGGAGGCTCAGCAGCACTGCAAGGCTGTTCCCCAGCAGAGTCCCAGAGTATCTCCAGGGATTTTAAAGGGAAGTGGTACCTGGAGCCAGCTGTGCCCCATGCATGTGCAGTAGCCCAAAGCCACCCACAGCTCCAACAGGTCCCTTTGGCTGCCCCATGCCCAGCAGACCCCTGCCAGGAGAACACTCTGAGTTCAACATTCACAGAGTTGCTAGAGAAGAGGCAGGCAAGCCCCCAGCAGAAGAGACTGCTGTTCCCCAGCACACACACCTGCCTCTGTGGCATCCAAGTCTCAAGCTTGGATGATGCAAAACTGAAAATGGGGATGATCAGCGGCAACAGAAGGTTAAATAGGCAGCCTGTTCTCCCTGCTCATCCTCCTACCCAAGGATGATGCTGCCAGAGGAGTTCGCATCTGCCCACAGCTCCCAGCCCCACTTCATCCTGCCCCAGAACCCTGGGGAGGTCCTCCCACCTTCCCCAGACTACTAAGCCTGCCTGCTAGGCTGCTCTGCCAGCCACCCCCCTGCTCCAACACACCAGAAATGCCGGGAAAAAGAGCCCTAATTGCTTTTTGTTTTTCTGTTTCTCCCATCATTAAATCCCTTCTTCATCCCTAATAGTTTGGGATTATATGAAGGTTAATATGTTTCAGGTTCCACACAAGTACAGCTAATTAACAAACAGTCCCCTCAATTCCCTTTAATGCCTACACATGTAATGCGATCGCTGCAATTACCTGCTTCCCAAAGCCATTACAAACCACAGAAAATTAGCTGGAACAGGTGATAAAAGCCTTCTTTTATTGGTTCATAAAAGGAGCTGATCTCCAGGCAGCAGCTCCCATTGCACAGCTGGAAGGGGCCAACACCCATCCTCAGGCAGCCCACCAGGATCACCCATGCTCCCAAAGAGCCCTCAAATGCTATTTATCCCAGCCCCAGGCTTCACTTTTCCTTGGGTGGTTAAGCCCAGACTTGCTGCTTCAGACAACTCTAAGAGCCAACCTTGCTTTCTACTGATGAAAATGAGTCTGTAAATAAAGCAAACTCTACTCAGATGTTAGGGGTGCCCCACACAAGGGAGCAGAGCTCTGCAGGAGGGATACTCTCATGTGTTTGGACGCACAGGGTGACAGCAAAGCCACAGCCAGTCCTAGCCCAGCACTTCTGTCACCACCCTGAAGCAGAGCGGAGCCACCATCCCTAAAGACATACGGCTGAAGTGCCTAGGGTGGGTGCAGGGAAAGGGAGCAAGCTGTTCACCAACCACCCACAAAGGGAAAAGGGAAAAGGGGAGGGAACTAAAAAAGGAGGAGAGCCCTTATCTACACTCCCCACCCTCTGAGAGAAAGAGCATCCTCCACAGAACCACAGATAAGTCTCCTTTGCCCTCACTTAGCTGTGGCCAGTGCTCTCTGCTCAAGGTGCTGCACTATCTCTGTAGCAATTGAAATGCTTGCAGTTAAACTACTTCACATTTACTTTTGGGAGCCACAGAGGAAGAGACCCAGTGCCAAGGAACCCAATGAGCTCTCAGCAAATTGCTCCATTGGTCTATTAGCCCTCGTTAAAATCCTGTGCCTATCAGGCGAGTTCCAACTTCCAGCTACTGGATCCTGTTTTGCCTGCTCCTGCCAGATGAAAGAGCTCTCTAATAATCAGCATCTCATCCGCTCCATTATTTACGCTGCAGCAGCAATACATGGGCTCTCTCCAAAGCCTGTGGTCCCAAGGAAGAATCAGCTGCAGAGCCCAGCCAGGCAGGTCACAGCAGCAGGGAGGAAAGCAGTGAACACCCTACTCCACTCCCAGCACCCAGATCTCACACACAACAGGGAAACCAACTCCTTGGGCTTTTCAGAGCAAACCAATCAGCTCAGCGGATGCGAGGAGCCTCCTCACCCAGCACAGCCCTCCTGCACACAGCCCAAGCATCCCCCCAGCAGCCAGCATCCCCCCCACTTTCTGTAGGGGCTCAGCTCCCAGCTCCTCCCGCACTGGTAGCCTTCCCAAGGGAACCATGCTGCAGCTCCCATCGGATGGAGACAGAGTCCCCAGACCAGCAGGTCCATGCACCAGCCAGCAGGATCACCATTAACCTTTTGACCAGCCTAAGACTTTCTGATTTCCAGCTGCCTTCTTTAAGAGGCATTTATCTGCACCACAGAGTCACCAGAGACATTCACAGCCCAACAGTGATACCACAGGTCAGGGGGTGATGCCCAGGCAGGTACCCAGCTCTCCAAGGTCCTGCTCATCGTGCCCCATCCCATAAACACCAACCAGCCTCTCCACAACTGCATCTTCTAAGCATCCTCCCCGAGTGCTGAGAGCACCCTCCAGTGATGGACCTCCTATGCAAGAGCTTCTTACAAATGTAAATTGGGAACAGCCTCGCAGCACAGGAGGAAAATCACTGTAAACAAAATCTCCGTTGCTGTGGAAACCATTAAAAATAGATTCCCCATGCTCCCCCTTTTGTGCTGGGTATTATACAGCTGGGTTCCTTCATTCCACTGTATTATTACTTTTTAATTATGAATAATTTCCTCCCTTCTATAGGAAGATGGAGTAAAAAACAGAACCTTCCAAACGAGAGGCCTTTAGGATATGTTTCAATATGCAAATGAAGGCAAACACGCATTCTGTAGTGTTTATGCCACAGGGTAAAAAAACTTTTTTTTTTTGCATTAACCCTTCCTGTGCCATGTTCCCTCTTTTCTTCCCTTTCCTTCAGCCAAGAAGGCCGTGGTGCCCTCAATCCAGTGGAAAGTTGGCTCAAGGTTGAAGGCAAAGCACAGCAGCACAGATGTGTGGGATAAGACTCCATCCTTGGGAGGGATAGAAGCAAGTTAGGTGCACTGCTCTGTCACACCAGAGCAGAGTGGCCACTGCCACACTTGCCCACCTACACCCCTTGGACACCTCATGGCAGGAACCAGCTTTCCCTCCACAGGAGGGGCCCTTGATGCTCAGAAACATTAGGACCAGCACAACTGGAGAAGAGGAGGCTGAGGGGAGACCTCATTGCTCTCTACAACAACCTAAAAGGAAGTTGTGAAGAGGAGGGAGCTGGGCTCTTGTCCCAAGTGACAGGGGACAGAATGAGAGGGAATGGCCTCAAGCTCCACACGGCGGGAGTTTAGGCTGAACATTAGGAAAAAATATTTCATGGAAAAGGTCATTGGACACTGGAACAGGCTACCCAGGGAGGGGGTTGAGTCCCCTTCCCTGGAGGTGTTTAAGGAACAGGTGGATGAGGTGCTGAGGGCCATGGTTTAGTGACTGATAGGAGTGGTTGGACTTGATGATCCAGTGGGTCTCTTCCAACTTTATTATTCTATGAACTTCTGCTGCCTCAGACCCTGGTGTGGAGCAAGCCACAAGCATCAGATGAGCATCACAAGCAGAGGTAGAAAAGACACACTGCCCTGTGGGAATGGTGCATGAGTCCCTGCACCATTGTCCAGTGACACTCCCCTCCGATACAGGATTTGGTAAAGACTTAGAATTATTTGGAAAAATATGGTACCTGGGAAGATGGTCCCATTCCAGAGTCTGACTCAGTTGCTATTTGTGGCCCTAGTCAGCAGGAGAGGATGCTCCTCCACTGGAAACACAGTCAGCCACCAGCACCGTGCTGGGTGCCAGCTGAGGACCTGGCAGCATCGCACCAGCCCAGACCTGCCAGCAAGCGGACGCCTACAGCCCCCAGCACGTGTGGGTCATGCGGAAGGTTTCCGAGAAGACTGGCCCCGGCCCATGGCCATCAGTTTGCTGGCTCTGCACAAATTTCATAGTGCCACGGAGGAGCAGATGGACAGCCCTGGGAACCCTCCCAACGCACGCTGAGCGAATGTCCTGCCCGCTCTCACAATGTGCTGCCCAGCTCCGCACAAGCCGATGGCAGAGGTCAAGCCCCCACGCCTGCCCCAGGATGCTGCTGAGCACAGAGGGCTGCAGGACAGACATCTGTCCATCTGTCCACAGAGATCCAGCTCAAGAAAAGAAGCCGCTTAAGCAACAGCCAACACTGATGTGTCAAGGACACCCCAATTTAATTTCGTTCCCTCAGAAGGTAAGCAGGTCTCTCAACAGAGCAGGGGACACTATTTTCACTTGACACTCTGACACCACATAGAATCATAGAATCATAGAACAACCAGGTTGGAAAGGACCCATTGGATCTTCTAGTCCAACCATTCCTATCTAACACTAAACCAAGTCCCTCAAGACCTCATCTACCGGTGCCTTAAACACCTCCAGGGAAGGTGACTCAACCACCTCCCTGGGCAGCCTATTCCAATGCCCAATTACCCTTTCTGTGAAAAAATTCCCCCTAATCTCTAGCCTAAATCTCCCCTGGCGGAGCTTGAGGCCATTTCCTCTTGTCAGAACAGCATGGACTAGCTGAAAGCATGGGCACAAAATGGGCTGGAAAACCACAAACATGCCTGTCTTCAGTGTGTCTGAGCCTACACTGTATTTTCATAACTAAGCATAGAAAGAGTTTTCCTCTGTTTCCTATAGATACCAAATGAGGACAGAGTTAGAACTGGGCTGGGGCTGGACGGGAGAGGGCAGAGGCTGCCCTGCAGCCCAAGATGTGCTGAAGAAAGGACACCCAGGTAAGAGGCAGCCTTTTTGGGCAAGGAGGAGGATTCATTGTGGATCCCAGGACAAAACTGAGCAAGATCTGGTATGCTATACAGAAAAAAGTCAAGCAAAATGCTGAGATGCAGGAAGAAAGCGTCACCTGAAAGACACAGAGCAACTCTGTCAACCACTGGTTGCAGAGCAGAGACCTGTTGCATCTCTGTGTCCCCTATAGTAGCACTGAATCATGTCCGTAGACCACATGGAAGTCCTGGAGACCTCAGAAATCAATCCTTCCCAATCACTTCCCAGCTACCTCCTATGAGGTATTCACAGGCACACCCTAAAAGGCTCCAGCCAAAGATTCCCAGAACGCTGCCCTCCTACAGAGTTTGGATGCAGCAGAGGGTCCCAGGGTGTTCTGGCAGCAAAGCCCTCGTGCCAGCCCATGGCATCGTTCACTGTCTTCCCACCTGAATTCTGAGAGATTCCAGCAAACTGCCACCTCCTTGTAGAAATCCCCAGATAAAACAAGATTCCTTCTCTACCGCAAGAAGCTCTCGCAATTCCCATTTTCAAGTGCTTTAGTGCTCTGTCTCCCCTGCCATAACCTAAATTTTAACCTAGCCCTAAGTATCAACACTGCACGTTATTGCTTACTACAGCTTAGGGCTAGAAGGGCCATTAAACTCAGCGAGCACAGCGCTCGAGAACACAGGCTAAAGGCAGCCGTGCTCTAATCCAGTGCTCATTCAAGCTACTGTATGCCTGCCAGACAGATATCCGGGTTTGATCCAGAGATGTCAAGTGATGGAGAATCCCCCACAGGCCTAAGTTGTTCCAGTGGTTAATTACCTTCCCTGATAAAAATATGCACTTCATTTCTAGTCAAAATTTGTCTAGATGGAGCTTTCAGTGCCTGGATCTTGTTATGTCTTTTCCCTGCTAAATTAGAGCGCTCTGTACCCGCAGCAGTCTCTTGATCACAGCCTAAAACGACCTACGTCGCAAAGCCACCTCTTAAACTTCTCTTGGATGAAAAGTTCAACCTACTTAGGCTGCATCTCCCACAGCAGAGCAGATTTTACAGACTGTGAACCATTTCTGTAGCTCTTTTCTGCTTATTTCTCATGTCACCAGTGTTTTTCCAGCAAGGATACCGAGAGTGGCCGCAGTACATGTGCATCCCACCACTCTTGCATCCTTCCTCACCGTGGCCACAGGAAGCTTTTCAATGAAGCAATTAGTGGATTGCAGCCACAACCATCCTAATGCAGGGAAGGGGCATTCAGCATCCTGCCTTGGTCTTGGAGAGTGGCTGCCTGCCCCCACTCTCCTCCTGACAACTTGGTTTCCGAGCAAGGCAGTCCCCAAGCCTTTGTGTCCAGCCAGCGAGCTGCACTGGGGCCAAGGGGACAGATGAAGCCCTTGCCACCCCAGCGCCACTTCCTCCAGGCTCAGCGGGTCCAAGTCACAGGTTTCATAGAATCATAAAATAGTTCGGGTTGGAAGGGACCTTAAAGATCATCTAGTTCTAACCCCCTCCCCAGCATGGCAGAGTAAACATTAACAAAGTTGTGTGAAATCCTCTGGATACTTGTTTTACTATGAAACCCCCCTAACCAAAAGAAAATTCATTCCTGGCTCTCAAGCACCTTGTGATAAGGTTTCTGCAGTTGCATAGTCTGGCAGGACCCCAATCGCCTTCCTAGGTCACAAGGTGTAGGCTTGGTCAGCTTCACCTTAAATCGTGACCTGCTGCTAGCTTTGAGATTCAGACCTGCAGCCCTGATATTGTATAAGGAGCAGACTGAGAAGGATCTGGAAGGGCTTTCCCTGCTCAGCTCCAGTGGTTTGTCACCACTGCTCAGGGCAGAGGAAACAGCCCCTTGAGAAGCAAACTCCAAGTGCCATAAAAACACCTTGGGGAGGGCTCAGCGACCCCAGGGCAGGTCTCCCACGCAGCAGCCAGCAGGACCTGGCTTTACCTCAGCCCTCCTGGTGCCTACCCAAAAAGACACCAAGCAGCACCAGCAGGATGCTCCATAGCACACGAACCCCCAGCCAACCCAGAACACACCCTGCACCATAAGGCTGCCGGCAGACACGCTGTGTGATGTGACCCAGGACTGCAGCTACACGGAGGGCAGGAGGCAGAGCAGCCCCTCCAGCAGCCAGGAGCAATGCAGCGGGGAACACAGGCTACCATCACGCTGATGTACACTCAAGGAATGGCCCAGCAAGCTGGCTGCACACAAGGACCAACTTCTCCTAACACACTCATCAAGGAAAATAAACCCAGGGCAGCCCCTGGCTCCTGGACTGATGTTAAGGGAGACGATAAACCACCAGGTCAAGGGAAATACTCGTAGAATCATAGAACAACCAGGTTGGAAGAGACCAATTGGATCAAGTCCAACCATTCCTATCAAACACTAAACCATGTCCCTCAGGACCTCATCCACCCGTCCCTTAAACACCTCCAGGGAAGGTGACTCAACCACCTCCCTGGGCAGCCTGTTCCAATGCCCAATGACCCTCTGTGTGAAAAACTTCCTCCTAATCTCCAGCCTAAATCTCCCCTGGTGGAGCTTGAGGCCATTCCCTCTTGTCCTGTCCCCTCTCCCTTGGGAGAAGAGCCCAGCTCCCGCCTCTCTACAACCTCCTTTCAGGTAGTTGTAGAGAGGAATGAGGTCTCCTCTCAGCCTCCTCTTCTCCAGGATAAACAACCCCAGCTCTCTCAGCCGCTCCTCATAGGTTCTGTTCTCCAGCCCCTTCACCAGCCTTGTGGCTCTTCTCTGGACTTGCTCCAGAGCCTCAACATCCTTCTTGTGCTGAGGGGCCCACAACTGAACACAGGATTCAAGGAGCGGCCTCACCAGTGCAGAGTACATTGGCACATCCATTCCAGTCAGACCAACCACAAATGAGAGAGGGAAATTCTGTGCTGGGGATGTGGTGAAGCACAGAACCCCCCAAAATCCTCCCCGGCTTCAGGTCAGCAGCAGTCTCCCTCCTGTTGGCACAGGGAGCAACGGGAGGAGACAACTTTCTGTGCTCTCTGTCAGGCAAGGTCTTGCTTCAGCCACAACTGCATCCTTATTTAATTCATGGCAATTATACTCACATTCTGCTAGACAAATACATTTTACAAGCCCTCAGTTAAATGTGGATAATTACGGTTGCCTGCACCAGGGGACAGCCCTGCCCAGGCTCAGGAGGAAGAATCACATCCCGGTTCCACTAATGCTATAAATTAGCAAGGAGCATCCCAATGGCAGCAGAGTAATTACCAGCGACTGCATCCCCCCCCTTCCTGTGGGCTGCTGCCTCCGCACTCCCCCCACCCCACATCTTCCTCCCTCGCAGTATGTGTGTGTTTTCAGGCATATGCTGCTGTTAATGGGGCTTCTGTCACTTCAGCTGCTGGCAGAGACTGTTTTATCTTGGGAACCCTCTCCCAGTGCCAGAGCACAGGCTTCCAGCTCAAAATCATCCACAGGGGAACTCACAGGTGTTAGGGAATATAAGAGGAAAGCAGACAACTTTTTTCAGTCACATGTGGTGGGCAGCGCCTGCCACAAAGGCTCCAACAGTAATGGGGAGGGGGCAGTCCAGTGGGAGGATTCTCCAGCAGATCCCCAGTGCCAGGCACACGCCCCAGGGACACATCAAAGCTGCAGGACTCACCAACCCAGCCAGCACAGAGGAGGCACCTAGGAGCAAAAAAGGAAGAAGAAGGCACAACCACCAGGGAGCACAGAAGGAAGTTTGCTCCTCAGCTGGCAAGGTTGGCCAGTGCAGAAGAAGCGGAGGAAGGAGCCCTGGGACTAAAGAGGAGACAGGCTCTTGCCTCACCACAACACACAACAGAAACACCAACTACACCACATGGTCAGTGGAAAGACATTGAACCTGACCCCTACTTAACCATCAGGTAAACTGAGGCACAAGGCAGGGAAAAAAAACCCATTGAGAGACTAAAACAAGCATGACACACCCTCCATGACTCCACTAACCTTTTCTGTGTCCTCTCCACACTGCTGCACTTTCAAGTTAGGAGCAGAACTCCTAAACAGACCTTTTTCCAAACAAATAACCCCCAACCCTCCTTAAGGGGCTTTCATAGGGAGCAGCCGAGCTCCCCGCCCCAAGCCCTCATTACTCCAATCACTCACAGATGTGTCTGATGAAGGAGAAAACCTTCTGCAAAAATGAGGGAAGCCCCATTTCAGGCAGCTGCCAGCTCTTCCTGCTGGTGCTGCCAAGGACTCTCCTGTGATTCTGAGCCCCTTTGAAGCTGGCAGGTAGCAAAGTGCAGGTATCCCAGAGCATCCAAGCCTGTGCTCAAGCAGGGATGCACTGAGGATAATGCCCACTGGCCAATATGACTGTGGCCTGGCAGTGCCACAGGGAGTCCCTGCTCCTTTCCCCCCACCTGCAGCCACCGCAGTGAAATAAAGATAAATAAGAAAATCAGAATGAAATCACCACGTTTTTCAAATAGATCCGTTAAAGCAAACCCAGGCAATCCAGCCTCGTGTGGCCTCACGCTGATGCTGCCCCTGCACGCCCAGCTCAGGTGCACCAGGCTCCTTCAGCCAGCACTGCACATGCTGCCCGCAGGGATGCACAGGGCCACAGGCTGCTGCCAGTGATTTATTGCGGTATCACCCAGATGAAGGGAGGAGGATGCGAGTGATGACATTCCCCTCCAGGCATGAGCAGCAGGCAGGAGGAAGACAGGGCATGGGGCCATCCTGCAGCAGAGATCCTGAGGGCCACCTCCATGCCCCCAATCTGCCTTCAGGGAAAACAGCTTGACCCCTGCAAACCTCATAAAGTCCCAGCTCAAGCTCTTCTCCTGGTGCCTGAAGACAGACCAGGGAGCAGTTCTGCAACATCGAGGCCCTCGGAGAGCTGCAAAACCAGGTCTTGGGGGAACAGATTCAGTGGCTCCTCACTGTCAGATCTCTTCAGCGCTTGGGTAGTTGCTAAGATACTTAAAAGCGTGCATGTGAGCTGGGCTTAGGCTGAGGGTGCCTGGAGGAAGCCAGTGCCCTTCATTAAAGTAATTAGTTTAACACAAGACAGAAAGAGGAGAGCAGAGAGGCAAAGACAAGCTGTGTTTCCTCTGTTCAGCACTGGCTGCTGGAGCCCCACATGGGAGATTAGGGCTCGTAGTCTGCAGTTGTGGATTTATCCAACATGGAAAGCACCTCAACTCGCACCACATTCCTCTTTGCAGCCTGCTCACAGCCTCAGCTGTGAATCTGGGCAAGAAAGCCAAGCAGCAGGCAGGTAGCATGAAGGTTGCTCCAACGCTGTGGCGCAACGGGCAGCACCAGCAGATCGTGGTCGTGGTCCACCTCCCAGCCCCTCAGCACCGTGGGCTCTGCCCAGTGCTGGCATCGTGTGCCAGAGCACGGTGACACTCGCAATGGCCGGGTGCTGCGCTTGCAACCCCTAAGGAGAGGGGGCACCGCTCCAAGGCTGGCATGGCAGTCGCGAGCATACGGAGGCTCTGCAAGGCTCCTGCCAGGGAAAGCTCATGCATTTTACCACTGCTGAGAAGCTTCTGTGTTCCTGAAATATCATCTTCCCCTGGGCAACTTCATATGCAAGTCTTGGGACTTGCCGGAGCATTAAACTGACATCTAGGTCAAAGAAAGGAATAGCTCAACGCCTCCAGGAAAAAGGGTTTTCCTTTCACATCCCAGTGCCTCCTCCACCAGCTCAATACCCAGACTAGAGGCGAGCACTTAACATGGGTGACCACTTCAAGTCTAGCGTGAAGCAGGCTATGGGGGTGGAAAAGGGATTTAAAAACAGTCTGAGACCTAGTCTAGAGATAAGCTGCCATTCCTGGAATCTTCTGGGCTCTTTATGGTCCTCGGAGCAGCACATCTGCAAGAAAAGGCACTTGCAGAAGGTTTAAAGCCCTGGGGGAGCCTGGCTGGACGCAGACAGACTGCTGGGATCAGAGCCAGGGCTGGCAAACCAATGCTCACCATATTTTGCATGGCAGATGCTGTGCCTAAGAACCAGCGCTGTGCACGGAAGATACGTCCTGGCCAGTGATACCTGTGACCTTGGTGGTAAACAGCCTCTCCTGCCTTGCTGTGTGAGCCCCAGTCCTGCCCGCAGCTCCCTGGATGCTGTCTTTATTTACAAGGGGTACGGAGGAGGGATCACCCGCCCCTGCCATGGGCAGGGACACCTCCCACTGGATCAGGTTGCTGCAAGCCCCATCCAACCTGGCCTTGAACACCTCCAGGGATCGAGCAGCCACTTCTCTGAGCAACCGGGACCAATGCCTCCCCACCCTCACAGAAGAACATTTCTCCTTAAGATCTCATCTCAATCTCCCCTCTTTCACCTTAAAAACATCCCCTTCGTCCTATCCCTGCATAAAGAGCCCCCTCCCCAGCTTTCCTGTAGCCCCTTTCAGTACTGGAGGCTGCTCTCCAACCCTGATCCTCCAGAAAGACAAAAAGCCAACCAAATAAATAACTCTTGCTAAGAAGGGACTGGAGAATCCTGGGCTCCTGCAGGCAGCAGCTGCTGGTCAGTGGCATCCTCAGCTCCTGTGGCACGGAGGAAGTGCTGGCCAAGTGCAGCATGTGAGGAAGGAGACCCTGCCCTGTTATTTTAATACCATCAAGCATGCTTCCTTCTACAGGAATAGGGGGTGATGAGCCAGGACTTTGCCTGACGAAGTGTCCTCGTGGCTGTGCAGCAGGAGCGGGGCATGATAAATCATAGGAATAAAACCAGGAGAAGGGTGAGACAAGCAATTGGCAGAGACTGGCTGTAAATCTCAGCGCTGATGGGGCTGGAGATGAGCTGGCTGGCTTTTGCGGGGCCAGGGGGAGGCGAGCAGCAGAGAGAAGAGGGCGATAACAAGAGCCGTGAATGGTGCAAATCTTGCGTCCCAGCTGATGCAGAGGCCTTGCTGTCAGGCAGACAAAGTGGAACCATTCAAGCGCATCACTGGTTTTTAATAAAAGGCAGTAACAGTCTGGAAATCCAGCACTTGGCCTCATTTTCTCTTTCCTGATCACCTCATCTCCCCCAGCCCCAGCTCGCTCCACTCAACAGCGCTGCCCTAAGGCTGGGGATTCGTGTTCACCACAGCAACTGAACCCTGGAATGGGGCTCTCTCGTTAAACACCAACAGTTGCACCAGCGAGGAGAAACGAGCAGATGTGGGAAGCCCAGGGGCTGCGGGACAGGCAGAGAGGGTGGGTCAAGGCATGTGTGTGTGCTGGGGACAGGAGCCATGGGAAGGCTGGCCCAGCTCTCCTGCAGGAAAGCTCAGCGTGCGGCAGTGCATGCACCTCAGCGTGTCACGATGATTGAGTGCGGGATGCAGGCACCGTAATGGTTTCATCAACTTAGCTACTTTTTATGAGAAATTTGTTCCAATACCTTCCCTTTCCCTGGCTGCTGTCACCTTAACAGATGCCAGACCAGAAAGAATAATAATCCTGGCAGGAAACTTTGAACCGGAGTGAGCGGCGCCCCTGGGAGAGGGACAGGAGGTGGGAGAAAACTCATTTTCGCAGGAGCGCTGGACCACTTAGAGCTGCCCCAGCCTGACATCACCCGTGTAAGAAGATTCGTTTGTGCCCTCCGCTTTCTCCCAAAGGGAAATTGCCTCCCGTAGATGTGCTCTAGTGCTGGTGCAACAACACTTTGGACAGGAGCCCCTCAGCCCCAGCTTCATCATCCTGCCTCCTAACCTGCTGGACCAACCCTCCATGCCAGTAAGCACCTAAAATGTGCCTCTTCCCTCCCTGACACAAACCTTGTGCTTATTTCTGTCCCTGACACCTCCCACCCTCCCCTGCCTCTCTGCCCCGAGCGCTTCATGCTGAAGGGCTGGGTGCCGGCTGGCGAAGCTCCCGACCTCCCTCTCCCCACTCCCACGCTCTGCTGGGGCGCTGAGCTGTGCCCCCAAGCACCCTGCCACTCACTCCTTCCACCCACAACCTTCCCAATTAACTCCAGCACCTGCCTGCCACTGCCTGACTGCTCCAGCCAGGCAACTGCCAGTGCCAGCCAGGGGTTCTGGGAGACACATGCAGAGCCCTGGGGAGGTTAAAGCCTCTGCCTTCAGTAGCTGTTACCTGTATTATGGGTTAGGCACAGTCACAGGGTGCCCCGTGCTCTGCAGGGCACGAGGGTTGCTCGCCCAACATGGTGATGGACAGCAGAGCATCCTCACAGCCGCCATGCACAGCGCAGCGTGGGAATGCCTCTGCCAACCAGGTTTCCCCTTCTTCCCCTTCCACAGTTTCTACATTGCTGATGAGCTAAAGCAAATGGTGCCTGAGCAGGCTGCAGGTGACCCTGCCTGTTCGCAGGATAGTCCAGGTTTGCAGCTCATCCGAGTGCAAGCAGGGATGTGAAGGGCTTTGGGAATCCATGGCTGTGCCCCATGGAAAATCCAAGGCAAGGGCAGGGAGATGAAGGGCAGGGAGATGGGGAGCGCAGGCTCCAGCAAACGGCACAGCCCATACCCTGGTAGCAAACGGGCTGCAGGTAGGCAACGGTGGAAGCAAAGACCTGCTAGACATGCAGTCCCGTCTCAGAAGATGTAATGCAATAGGAGGCGGGACAGTCCAACCAAGTAACGTTCCCACTGCCCAGCCCCTGGGAGCTGCTTTAGGCTGAGGCTACCCCTATCCTTTTCTGAGCAACAGCTCCCAACTGAGGGCTTTCCAGGGGGCTGATCTGGAGTCCCCCACAGCTCCTCATCTCTGGTGCCTCCCTTTTCTTTTCTTTCCACATGCCAGAAGCCACAACACTAGCGCAATCCCACTAACAGCACCTGCAAGATCTTGTCTGCTCCACTCCTGCATTCCTATCTGTCTACCAAGGCCGTGCCAGGCACAGGGGACCCACAGCACCCTTTGGCATCTATAACAAGGCTTCATAAATTATTACTGTGCTTGCTGACACCAACTAGCTCCATCCAGGTACACTGGCTCACATGCTGAGCTGCTGCCATGCTGCTATCCAGCATTTCTTCGCTGTGGCATTTAGAGGACTTTTCCATCCCTTTGGGAAATGAAAAACTAAGTACCTTCATCAATCTAACTGAGGGGGCAGAGATCCTTCCCCCAGGAGGCCAAGCCAAGCGCTTGGCAGTCGATAACAAACTGCAGCCACGTGCAAACCACATCTCCATCTCACGCAGAAGAGCCTGGCCCCAGCCCTCGCCAGCCCCGACAACTGAGCAGCTCTTTCCAGCCCTCCAGGTCTCTTTGCTCCCCAGCACTTGCAAGCTGCAGATGGGTACAAGTTGGCTCAGCAGCAGCCATCCCTTTTAATGCATCCCCACATCTCCCTGCGGAACAAGCAGACCAGCACCGCATCTCCTGGATGGTCAGAAGCCACATCCACCCACAAACCAGCTCCAGAGGCAGTGCTGCTGTGAGGACTGGCACAGGCAAAGAGCCAGCACCAGGCAGAACCAACACGGATGTGGTGGAAGGGAAAAAACTCCATATTTTATCGTGCCCCACATCCTGCTGCCAGATCCCTCTGGTCACCTCTCAGCAAGGTCAGACATGGCCAGCCTGCTCGGTGATCCATCGCTTCCTTGGCTTGCCACAGCATCCTGCTCCGGGAGCAAACCTCATCCCCAACCCATAACATCCTGACTGCGCCAGGGGATCCATTCCCTGTATCGAGTCCCTGGGCAGCAATAGCAGTCAGAGCAGGTGGAGGAAGCAGGATGGGCATGAGAGGCAATCAGGGCAGCCTCCCCTGAGAGCAGCAAAGCACCGGGAGCTAATCTGGGGATTCCCAAGGCTGCGAGTGCCAGACCTGCCCTCGTGCCTGCCTTCTCCTGCGAGGAGCTGCTGCTTCGATATGAGTCATCGCTGGAAGACGAATTCTATTTAAAGGACGTTATTCGTGGAAAATTGAGTTTTAATAACAGGGCATCAAACGAGGAGAAAATACCAAACTTCCAAGCAGCGCTAAGTTTCTGTATGTTAATTTATACAGCACATTCATTGCTTGAAGGAATAAAACTCACACAGAGAGCTCCTGTCTCTGACAAAGCAGCGAAGGGAGCCCTCTCCTGCTCCCTGTTCCCATCGCACTCGAGCATCTCGGTCAGGAAGAGTAGGAGTCAGGGCTGGCTGTCCTGGCCATAGCTACAGCCCTGACGTGGCCCAAGGAGCGAAGGTTTTGGGCTCATGAGCCGCCCCGTGTTGCTGCTGCGCTCCCAAGAGCCTTCAGGCTTAGTTTAGCCTGCTGGTGGGAGGGCGGGAAGAGACAGCGCTGAGCTCACTTTAAAAATAGATCAAACCCTCTGCTACGGAGCCATTTTATTAGAGCAGCACAAGCTGTCGGGCTGGTGACACCTCTGCAAACACTCAGATAAGTTTTCCCAGATGAATTTGAAAAGCAAGCGAGGGGAAGAATGACAAAGACAGAAAGCGGACTTGTTTTCCAACAAAAAAAAAAAAAAGAAGGTGGGGAGCAGCCTGCCTGCTCTCGTAGCCCCTCACCCTGCTACAGAATCACAGAATGGTTTGGGTTGGAAGGGACCTTAAAACTCATCCAATTCCAGCTCCACGGACACCTCCCACTGGATTAAGTTGCTCAGAGCCTCATCCAACCTGGTCTGTCCCCAGCCTGCATCTCCCAGGCATTTTGGATCAGCTCTGCAGCAAGGTCTGACACAATGAACTCACTCATCCTAAAGCTGCTTACTGCCTGCCACCTCCTCTGCCCAAGGTGGCAGCTCCTGTGTCTCCAACATGCCAAGCTCTGTGCCCAGGACCAACACCTTGGTTAAAGGGGAGAGAGAAGTGCCTTCAGGTGTCCTGGTGCTGCAGCAGAGCAGAAGCCAAGCCTCACTCCCACCTGGCCCAGCTGTTCTGGAGCCTTTCCTGGGCCAATCCTAAACCCTGGCAGTGCTCAGGGATGCTGCCAGGTCCCAAAATTGATGAGAACATGGACAAACAAGCAAATGAAATCCCACAGCTCTCAGCTTGCACTGGGACTTGCACTGGGACTCCCCAGTTTGCCAGGCTGCTGGCTGGTTGGACTCAATGATCTGGTGGGTCTTTTCCAACCTGGTGGTTCTATGATTCTATGAGGCTGCAGAAACCAGGGGGTCCAGGGACACACCCCCTGTCCTGGAGCTGTGCTGGGGCAGCCCCCAGCCCGCACATCGTCACCAGCCTCCCTTGCTGCTGCAGCCAGAGAAGCACCTGGTGATGGCAGCTGACAAACTTTTCCAGACTGGCCCTGAGTCAATTCATCATCTGATTTATTTGACTGCCTCTCCTCCCCTGCCAGCGCATGGCTCTGCCTCCCAGGGGGAAAGGACTGGGCCAGGGTCCAGCTCTGGCAGAATTTAAAAAGTCATCAGTAATGGGGGTCACCTTTCCCTGGGTGCAGCCTTGCTCCACTCCTGCCATCATGAACACTGGATGGGGACATGGGAAAAAAGGCCAAAAGGAGAGTGTGCTGGCCACCAGTCAGTATTGCTGGCGGAACACACGGGGAAAGCAGAGGCTCAGCCCTTTCTGGATGGCAGCAACCAGAGAAAACATCAGGCTGGTGTCCAGGGATGTGGTGGGCTGCATGGGGAAGGAAAGCAGAGAAGGAGATGGGGGAAAGAAGCCTGAATCCTGAGCAGGATGGATTGCTTGAGAATTGCTGCCAATTCCCCCGCTGGGATGCAGGGCTGCTGCTCATCCCATCAGAGCAGGGACAGGGAGATGCAGTGTGAGGATGCGGAAGAGGACACTGAGGCTCCTCAGGGGCCTGAGCCTCACCTGCACCAGCAGGTATGTCCCAGCTCTCAGCAATGCCTTCGCCAGCACCATCCCCCAAGCTGGGCACAGCAGAGGGAAACCAAACCAGAGGACCCGGCTCGCCTGCTGCCCCTGAGCCCAGCAAAGACTCCCCGAGCTGGAGCAGCCGAGTGCCAAGGACAGGATTTATTTCAGCAGGGCTCCGCAGCTCGCAGCATCCAGCCCAGGCTCCCAGTATTCCCCTTTGTGCACACTACAATTGACTCATGTTTTTAAAAGGAAAACTGGGAGGGGGGGAGAGGGAAAGAAAAAAATACAGAAATGCCTCAGAATCAAATCTCAAAGAAAGCGTGGGAGCTCTCCAGAGAGGAGGAAAGCACTTTCTATATAATTCACCTTTTGTCATTTAATCACCACCCCTCTTGCTGCCGGCAGCCAAGCGATATGGCTGGGTAATGGCCATGAGCTGGGAAATCCACAGCAGGGCCTGGGGAATGCTTGCTCCCTCAGGTAAGCAGGTTCCTGCCCTGCATGCCGAGCTGCGTCGGAAAACTTCCATCCCCTGGCCCAGTTTGCCAAGGAGATGAGCTGATTTCCTCTCCTCCGAAGCAGCTTACAAAGCAGCTGGCAGAACGCCAGGGTCTTTTTAGAGAAATGTTAATGATGCCCAGGGAAGAGCTAATCATGTGTCATGGAAACAACTTTGTGCCAGTGAAAATGCCGCACGGCACCAGCCTCACGCGGGGCAGCCAGGACCCATGGGCAAGGGCAGGACCGCAGCTACTCTATGTGTTGGCACCACGGATCAGCTGTTGGTGTCCAGTGATGGACCCAGTGCACTGGTTTAGCACCTGCAGCTCCCAGGGACTGCTCCTGGTGACAGTGGCAGGTCTCTCCTGGTCCCACCAGACCAAGGTGTGAGCATCACCCACTACCATTTTACCTTGGCCATTTGAACCCAGTCAGCACTGGGAGATGGAGCAGCTGGTGCAGTCTGGAACAGCTGGGGACACAACCAAGCACTCCTGAGAGCCTCCCAGCTCCCTCTGGCAGCCAGGGACACAACCCAGTGCTCCCAGGAGCCTCCCAGCTCCAGCAGCCACCTCCTCTCCTGGGGAATATCACTCAAATTACAGTATTGCAGAAAACTGATAGAAGAGGGGAGCAGGATGGTGAGCAGCACAACAGAAATAGTGGATATCCCATAGAGGGATGTTCTGTGGATAAGGCAGCTCAGCCAGGAAGGACCAAACCCAAAGGAAACTGGGGATTAACATCCCTTGGTGAGCAGGGAATGGGTGAGAGTTAGGGGAGAGCCCCCCCAACCTGCCCTGGTGACCAGCTGCAGCACCCAGCAACCTCACTGCCATGAGGAAAGCACATGCCAGCTCCCCAAAACCTCACATTGCTTTCTGGATGCTCCTTTCTGGATGCTTTTCTGGATGTACCGGCAGAGGTGCATCCAGAGGAGCAGAGCACCTGCCTGCAGATCGCCCGGGGATGGGCTGGTCATTAGGCACAACTGAAGGGAAAAAAGCTCAGATTTTGCAAACCACACCTCCGAGTTCTTCAGCATTTTGCATCCATTTGTCTTTTAGCTTCTCCCCTGACGGGTGCATGATTTCCAGCAGGAATCGTTTCGTGCCTTTGTGGCAGCTTGCAGCTTACAATAAAGGGCATCGTCTGCACCTCTGTGGCAGCCCAGCATCTCCCAGCACGTTGAGGGGCTTCCTCAGATCATCCTCCAGCCAGGCGAGGGGCCTGGCACAGTCACAGAACAGCAGGAATGGCTGCAGAAAACAACTTTGGCTCAGCTGGCCACGGGTTGAGTCAGTCTAAATAACACAATAGAAACCAAAATATATATCTGCATGTTAGGGCCAGCTCTGAGAGGAAAGACAAGAGGACCTAAGGGGCTGCAGCCTTCAGCTGTGAGGCCACTAGAGTCTTATTTAAAACAGGAGGAGTAAATAAAGTCATCAGCATGAGGAGGAAAGCTCAAAGAGAGCAGACCCAGAGCTGAGCAGGTAAATAACTCAGCTGGCAGGGCTGGAGCTGTGTGAAGGGAGCCTGCAAGGCAGCAGCAGCACAGAAAACCCCCGTGTGCCAGGCAGCACGGGGTAGAGCAAGGACTGCCAGAGGGTCTGCATAAGGTGCTGTGACAAAATAGTAAAAGGTTCATTAGTTATGTAAATAAAAAGCTAATACAGAGAAAAGTGAGGCTGCTACACAGCATGGATGAGTAGAGATAAAAGTAAGCTAGGTGTTGCCTGAAAACTGACTGAACAATTAGCTTCAGCTTTCGGGAGGGATGGTGATTAACATGCTATCGTCTGCAGGCTGCTTTACAGAAGGGAGGAACAGAAATTGAAGCTACAGGCTCTGAACCGAGAGCAAAACTCAAAATTGCCAATGAGTTCAAATCAGAGGAATGAGGAAAACTCCATCCTAGAAATCCCACAGAACTGGCTCAGCTCACAGCCCAGCTACGGATGTGTCAAGCTGTGACACTGGCAAAGAGCAGCACAGAGCAAGAAAGGAGGCAGGGAAAGCCCTCCCAGGCCCCCCAGACCTCCCCAACACACAGAACAGAAGCTCAATGCAAAACAAGGTGGAAATACATGAAAAGCAGGTAAGATGCAACATTGCCTTACCAAAGGCAGCTCATGCTATAAGTTGATCTCTTCCTTCAGACAAGGGGAATGCAAGCAGCTCAGAGACAGCTGGTGAGCACCAGGGGGACATTTGCTGTGCTGGGGGGAGAGGCTTCAGCCCTGGGGGCTGGCAGACCCGGAGGCTGGAGCGACCGAACAGCACAAAGTTCAAAATGCTGAACATAAGAACTACGCGAGAACGCCTGCTCTAACCTGGAAAAACACACAGAGAAACATCTAGGTAGATTACTCAGTTACAAGCTGACTATGAGTCACCATCTCCTGCATCTGTGAAAAAAAGTAAGGGTGTTTCTAGGCTGCCTGGCAAAGAGATTTCCAGGAGAAAGCAGGCAGCAGCCACGCCGCTGCACGATGCTCTGCCAGGGTTGGATCCGTATCGCTGGATCTGTGCGTGAGGGAGGCTAGGATGGAGGAGCAGGGCAGGACAAGCTGCACTGGGGCACAGACAGAAAGACAGAGGAACTCATCCTGTGCATCCCTGCCAAGGTTTGCTCTCTATAAATACACAGGGAGCAGGCTCTGGGGAAGGAGAGTTGCTATTTACTCTAAAGGACAATGTTGGCACAAGTGTAAATGGGTGTAAGAGGCTGCAAATAAAGGGAGGCGAGAAGGCAATGAGGTTTGTACGCAACAGTAGGGACAGACACCTTTCAGTCTGGGGACTGGGACAGTCCTCAACAACCCACTGGATGAGAAAAGGAGCTGCAGCTGGGGCTGCCCGGACAGCAGGGACCAGGCTCAGGATTCTGGGCCTCTTCCTAAACCACTTTTTAACTGGTACTTGGATGTTTCGCCATTTCCATTACCAGAGCTGGCAGGCAATGGTCCACAGCTCCTCCTTTCCCTCGCAGAGCGGGGAGCATGCAGAGAATGGCAGGTTCATCCATGGACACCCAATGGACGATGATGCCAGCGTGCCAGAGCCCCTTCCGGCTGCTGCCTTGGAAAACCACGTGCCAGGCACTCCACCTCCACACGCTGTCCAGATTGCTTCCCTAACTCCATGCAGAAATCCAGGCTGCCAATCAGATGGAAAGTCTCCATCCCATAATAAACAGCGTACTATTTATAAACCTGAAAACGTCTTTATTATTATTATTTTTCCCCAGAAAAGAGGAAAAAAAAAAACCCCAACAAACCCCTTGCACAATACTGTTAAATACGCCCCTCCAAGGACTCACAGGTCTGCGGCGCTGGTACCACTTCCCCAGGCAGTGCCCAGTGGAACAGATGGCAGTGTGGGCGTTAGGTACCAGCCTCCTGGCAATCTGAACATCTGTTACCGTTAGAAAATGCTAATTGCCATCAATCAGGACAGCACCTACCCACATTTACATGCAAGCACAAAAAAATTACGTCTAAATTTCTCCGAGTACAACACTTGCTGCATGTTAAGTAACCGGAGCTGCTCAGATGCAGCAAGGCAGCCTGGCATCGGCAGGCGATGCACCACATCTGAGCACCCAGCAGCGCCAGGCTTTCCCCAGCAGCACCCGCAGGGCGAGGAGCTGGCGACCTGCTTGTGCGGATGAGCTCAGAGCTCCCCTTGGCATCCACGGGGCAGAACCCTTTGACCGCAGCCTCCCTTACTGGGAGTGCTGCTACCGGCACGGGACACCCTGGGGAGGACAGTCCCCATTCTGCTGAGTGCTGCTTCCACCTCACCTGGACACACCAGACACAGCAGGAGCACTTTGCCCCCTGTTTACTTCCACTGGTGACTCCGGAGAAACTTTGGGTCCTGCACCTCAACCCACTGAGCTCACAGACGCATGAGGCTCCCCCCGCATGCTTTCCGCTGTTCCTCTTCACCCTGCTGCAATCCCACATTCCATCTCAGAGAGGCTGTTTGGCAGGAGCTGCCTGCTCTGCATGATCCCAGGGCAGAAGCCAGCAGCATCTTGCCCCACAGGACACTGACAGACTGCTCAAACCCATCTGGGAATTGTTCCCTGTGGTCCAGCCTATGGGAAGGTGAGATGCTCTCCATCCCCAGACAGCACAGAAACAGGCAGGAGCAGAAACAGCCCCACTGTTGTTTATCAGATAACATCGCAGGAATTGTAGGGAAAGTTTGGAGGAGCTCACACCAATAACGCTCAGCCTCCCCCTCGCCCAAACCCTCAGCAGTTCCCAGGCTGACAAGAGTGGCTGAGCTGGGACAGTGCTTGGAACATCTTCCCTCTGAAGCAAAGGGAGGCTCTGGGGCATCAGCAAGACAGCAGCTCCCATTGCAAAGATGCAGAAGTACAAATCCTGGATGGCAAACTCAGTCATAAAGTTGAGCGGAGAAGCATTAAAACAAGAAACCTGGAGCACAGAGATCCCCAAGACAGTTTCCTCCGTGGTGGTCCCAAGGGATGCTCTGCCAGCCAAAGCCAGCTTGCTGGGCCATGCTCCTCACCCCGAGGTGCTGCCGGTGCCCCCGCCTCCCCCGCAGCGGGGAGCTGCGCCTGAATGCAAATGATGCTCCAGGCTGGTGCCAAGATCTCCTTGTTCCTTCCTCAATTTAGGACACCTCTTCATGCTGCAGCCTTTCCACAGCTGGTAGGCAGCCGCAAGGGTGTCAAAGGAACGTGCTAAAGGCTCACCCAGGAGCGACTTCTTTGATGGCAGAGACAACTCTTGAAGTGCTGTTTCACCCACACTGAGGTCTTTTCTCTCAGGACTGCGGTCCTAGATTGCAGCTGTGAGACAAACTTTATATTGCAAGAGACTTTCTACCTGCTGCACTCTGAGTTGCCTCTGAGCTCACGCAGGCAGTGCCGATGCTGTGAAAACAGAATTTTGGACACTGTCCCTGATGATTTTGGGGTTCACCAAGTTGGGGTGCAGCCCGATTTCCTATGTGGAGACCAGAGTGGGCAGCAGCTGAATAGAACATCACACTCCCAGGGAGTAGAAGGCTCCATTTCTCATGGGGGTTCCATCCCACCATAATCTCCTGGGTTGGGGCCAAGGCAGAGGCGAGTGGTGCACTCACCATGCTGCTGCAGACCTGCCCCAGTGCTCCAGGTGCACAGCACTATCCATCCCTGCCCTTCAAGCTCAATAACCCCAGCAGCACCTGGTGCACTTGCCTGGTTGGCATCACCTGGCCTCACTCTTGGGTCTTCCCAGGGGCTTCAGTACCCAACACAGCAGTGGCATGGGGGCTTCCCTGACTGCAGACACTGCTGCCTCATCTCTTGAAGAAAGCTCAGTCTCGTCCCAAAGAAGATCAAGAGGAGCAATCTCGCTGCTGAGATGAAGGCACAGGATAGAGGAGCATCAGGAGAGCCTCACCAGACACACTGAGCTCTTTCCATGGCCAAGAGGAGCAGGGGATCATGGTGCACATTTAATTTCCTTGTGGCATTATGTCATGGTTGTTGGGCTTTGGCTCCATCCCCTGGTTTACCCCACATCTCTCACCAGCCCTGGCTCCCTGACAAGCTCCCACTGGCGTGAGCAGGTTGCAGCACCGCTGCTCGCTTCCCACAGCTTCCACCATTACTCAGCAGCTGTAGGAATCGCTCAGAGCTACAAGGTCACTCAAAAACACCATCTGTCCAAGCACTGCTCCGCGCCCCAGAGAGAGCAGGAGAGAAATTATTCCAACGTGCCCAAGGCCACCACCCTCCTCTGCACGCCAGCATCTCATGGTGCTTGCTCTGTCCTGGCAGCAGTGAGGGGGGAAACTGCAGCATCCCTAGTCTCCTGCTCCTCACACCAGCGAGGCAGCCCTAGGCAAGCAGCACCTGGGATGGGACAGACTCTCCCAGATATTTCTGGGAGCAGAGAGCCTCCACATCCAAAGCCTCCAGGAGCAGACGGGAAAACCTCCCACAGTGCCCAGCTGTAGGGTGAGGGGTTTGTTGCCAAGGAGTGTGGGGAGGCCACAGCTATAAATACAACTGCCCCAGGCAGGCAAACAAGCCAAGGCTGCCAAGATAAAATACACTGACCCAAGCCAGTGAGCTGGTTGTGGATGCTGCCTGGGCAGCAGGCACATGAGGAAGGGTGAGCCCAGCATGAGAATAGCGCCTTGCTGGTCCCACTCAGTTGCCCATGCCACCCAGAGGCCACCACTGCCTCCCCAGCACCCAGATGGCAGCCCCCTCCAGTGCAATAGTGGGGTGCAGTGGTGGGGATGCAATGGTAGCCATATGACCTACCTTGCATGGGGGGACCAGCCCCTAAGAACCACCTGCACCAGGTCTTCTCCTTCCAGTAGTGCCTGGGGACTCTTTATGGGGAGCTGAATTCACATTTCATAGAATCATATAGAATCATAGAATCACCAGGTTGGAAAAGACCCACTGGATCATCGAGTCCAACTATTCCTATCAAATACTAAACTATGTCCTTCAGCACCCTATCCACCTGTTCCTTAAACACCTCCAGGGAAGGTGACTCAACCCCTTCCCCTTGTAGCCTGTTTCAGTGGCCAGTAGAATCATAGAATCACCAGGTTGGAAGAGACCCACCAGATCATCGAGTCCAACTATTCCTATCAAACACTAAACTATGCCCCTTAGCACCTCGTCCACCCATCCCTTAAACACCTCCAGAGAAGGTGACTCAACCACCTCCCTGGGAAGCCTATTCCAGTGCCCAATGACACTTTTCATGAAAGTTTTTTTTCCTAATGTCCAGCCTGAACCTCCCCTGGTGGAGCTTGAGGCCATTCCCTCTTGTCCTGTCCCCTGTCACTTGGGAGAAGAGCCCAGCTCCCTCCTCTCCACAACCTCTTTTCAGGTAGGTGGAGAGAGTAATGAGGTCTCCCCTCAGCCTCCTCTTCTCCAGGATAAACACTCCCAGCTCTCTCAGTCGTTCCTCGTAGGGCCTGTTCTTCATCCCCTTCACCAGTTTCGTTGCTCTTCTCTGGACTCTCTCCAGAGCCTCAACAACCTTCTTGTGGTGAGAGGCCCAGAACTGAACACAGGATTCGAGGAGCGGTCTCACCAGTGCTGAGTACAGAGGGAGAAGAACCTCCCTGGACCTACTGGTCACATCATTTCTGATCCAAGCCAGGATGCCTTTGGCCTTCTTGGCCACCTGGGCCACTGCTAGCTCATGCTCAGTCCCTGTCAACCAACACCCCCAGGTCCTTCTCCTCCAGGCAGCTTCCAGCCAGACGTCTCCTAGTCTATAGCTGTATAGGGTTGTTGTTCCCCAACTGCAAGACTCGGTCTTTGGCCTAGTTAAACCTCAGGCCATTGGTCTCGGCCCAGCAGTCCAGCCTGTTCAGATCCCTTTGGAGCCTCCCGACCCTCCAGCAGATCCACGCTTCCACCCAGCTTAGTATCATCTGCAAACTTGCTTTGTCTCTGCTACTTCTCCTGCACTTTGAAGTGTCACAACATGGGTGCTATCTTTACCAACGCGGTTGTTCCCCGCACACCATGTCCCAGATGCAGTTTCATAGCTGCTCACAGCCAGGCACTTCCCCAGCCCTGTTTTCTTGCCAGGAAAGGCTCGGCACAGCATAGGGCTGCCAGCGACGGCTGGGCACTGAGCAGAGGGACTCTGACTCACACCCAGCCCAGCCAATAAATAAATATTTGACTTGAGTTCATTTGCAAACTTAATAAAGGGGAGCACGTCCAAGGTGCTCAAGTGATGCTCAGAGGAGCATCTTGCTGCTTGGGGAAGCTCCGTTGCCTCTGCCGAGGGAACAGGAGCAACATCCAGCCATACCCCATAGCAGTGAGCATCCCAGTGGTTCTTTTCCACCTTCACCCCCAAACTCCCATGACTTCATCTCACCTCTGAGAGTTGCTGGCCACAGTGGGCATCACCTCTGGGGCTAAACCACAGCAAGGTCACCCAATTGGCTGCCCACACCTCAGCAGTCCCAGGATCCCAACCTGTGGGCTGGACCCCGCAGCCCACAGCAAACCTTGCTGTGCACAAGATCCCTTCCATATGGGAGCAGCCAGCGGAGCTGCCAGCTCCCAGCTCCAGCGCTTGCTGCTACATCTGGAAACTCTTTTCACCCTTAATTGTTCTTAATGCTTTAACACGCGGAGTGACTAATAAGACACTAATTGGGCAGAGTTAGCAGCGAGAGACGGAGTGGGGAGCGCGGCTGGCAGTGCCCTCTGTGCCAAGCCAGCGCTCTCCCAGCCACTTAGCTGCCGGTGTGCCGCAAGTAGTATAAATCACTACAAACCCAAGCGTTTTCCCTTCTCAGCCTTTCTTGGAGTGGTGAGAAACCCACCTCCAGCAGCAGGGAAAGCAAAAAGCGGCAGATTCCAGGTCACCATCTCATGGCTATCTGCACCCTGGGTGCAAGGGAAGAGAGGACACAAGGGGACCCCAGGAGGAAGGACCCTGCTGGCAACCTGATCCCCCTCATTGCTCCCCTCTGGTACCCAGGGCTGCTGAGTCCTCACACCACCAACAGCATCGCCTGCCTGCAGCTGAGCACTGGTGAGCCGGGCTCCCACTTGGCATTGCTTACGTCAAGCAGGCAGGAGAAGACAAGTGATAAACGGCCACGGGGAACACACCCGCTCCTGGGTGATTTATGGCATCAGCTGCTGCTGCCAGGGAGCTGGGGCAGAGGATGTCTGCGTTTGGGATCTTCCCTTGCCCCAAGGAGCTGGGGGGGTGATGTCCCTCTGCTGCCAGGGCTGCCCGGTCCTGGGGGTCAACACACTCCGGGAGCTCCTGTGGGGCTGCCAGCCCTACCCACGTGTCTGTTGGCAGCGCCGCACTCGCTGGAGCTGCTCGACAGCGGGAAATAGGCACAAATCTTGTTACACACTGGCTAAGCCTCCCTGGGCATGTTTTCTATAAATCTCCTGGAATTTATTATATGATAACTAGCCTGGAAAAGCTAAATTAAATCCACAGCCAAGAAACTGACTTTCAAGTGTGACCTAATTTACTTGCTCGGAGGGGAGGGGGGGAGTGGGGATCCCAGTGCCAGGCGTTCGCAGGATGACCTCCCCGCGCAGCCGCACACCCCCGTCCTCCTCCTCGCCGTGACTTTGGGGACGGAGCTGAGCAGCCTTTCATGTCTGAGCGGATCTCGCACTCCCACTCGCTGGAACAAAAGCGCCTCGAGGGCTCCCCTGTCAGATGTTTCTCCATTGCTCATCTTCAAGCCTTTCTTTAAGGAGCACTACCCTTCCAGGGAGGGTCTGGCAGATTTGGGGATGATGGGGAGCAACATCACAAGGGCTGCGCACAAGTGTGTTCCTCCACGCTCAGGCTGCTCCCCATCATCCAGACCTTATGAGGAGTGGCTGAGAGAGCTGGGGTTGTTTAGCCTGGAGAAGAGGAGGCTGAGAGGAGACCTCATTGCTCTCTCCAACTCCCTGAAAGGAGGTTGTGGAGAGGAGGGAGCTGGGCTCTTCTCCCAAGTGACAGGGGACAGGATGAGAGGGAATGGCCTCAAGCCCCACCAGGGGAGGGTCAGAATGGACATTAGGAAAATTTTTTTTCACGGAAAAGGTCATTGGGCATTGGAATAGGCTGCCCAGGGAGGTGGTTGATTCACTTTCCCTGGAGGTGTTTAAGGGATGGGTGGACGAGTCGCTGAAGGACATGGTTTAATATCTGATAGGAATGGAAAAGGTCTTTGAGATCATCAACTCCAACCCTACCTGTCCACTACTAAATCATATCCCCAAGCGCATCATCTACCTGCCTTTTAAAACCCTCCAGGTATGGTCACTCAACTACCTCCCTGGGCGGCCTCTGCCAGCGAAAGACTCTCAGTGGCCTGTGCATGAGCTCACTTCTGCTCAAATGCCCAGAGTAGGTCCAGCAGCAATGGCTGTACCGGCCAGGCCAGACAAGGCATCTTCCCCCAGGACATGCAATTCCTTCCCAGTACAGGACACATGTCACAGCTGGGGTGACTCCAAAAACAGCAGCACAGCCCCAACCTCCAAACCCATATGTGCCCTAGTGTACCCCAAGGTCCCAGGAGGAATTCCCAGTGCTCCTGCTCTGGATTGGGTGCTTACAATGGGTCAACTCCAGCCTATTGTGATGCTGTGGGGCAGCCCTACACAGCTCCTCTTCCCATGACCAGCTCAAGGCACAGCCCCATGCAACCCCCTCCATGCCGTCCCTATCCCGCAGCAGCACATCGAGCTCTTGGCTCTTTGCAGGCGCCGGCTGCACGAGGCATGAGTGAGGTGCAGGCAGCGCAGGCTGGGCCCACGGCAAGGGTGACGTGGGCAGAGCGGGACCACAGTGCTCCAGCAGACCCGGGGGTGGGCTCGGGGCTGGCACACGGGCGCGTGCTGTTGTTCTGGAACGGAGTGCACTGGCAGAGCGGCATGTGGGAAGCTTGCATAATAGTGCCAGCCCACACTACGCCTGCTCCTTCCCAGCATGATCAGCCCCTCGCTTTCATGAGCAATAACATCCACCCAAAGTTTTCTAAAAGACAAAAAAAAAAAAAAAAAGCTTCAAGGTGATACACAGAGCTCAGCTGCCTTTGCTGCCTTCAAACTGATTAATGCAGCTGGGAAATCCATCTGCACAGGCTCTTTGCAGAGGCAAGGATTCTCTAATCCCCAGCTCGGGACAACCTCTGCCCCAGTCGAGGACAAGGATGCTTAAAACTCTGCTCCCTATTTGACGATTCCTGAGCACGCACTTGGGACTTGGGCTGAGCAGAGGAGCTGGCGTGTGGCGAGTAGCACTGCAAAGCAGGGACGTGCGGTTCCTCAGCACTGGGCCAAGCTGGCTGGTGATGCACAGCTCCGCTGGCACAGGCACTCCCCTCTGCTCACACCAGCCAGGGGAAGAGTTGCCCCGGTTCTGGGGTCCCCCCAGAAGCAGCAGCCATCAGGACAACGTGCTGGGAGATGCATGCACCTGGAGATGTGTGTGGCAGCAGATGGTGCCACGTGGTCTCTCCCTAAGCAGCACCCAGGCCCCGGCCACGATGCTGTAAGCACGGCTACAACAGTGCTGCTGCTGCAGCCCCTCTGAGAGCCAGCTGCACCCTTGGGTACTCACAATACTGGGAGGAAATGGGGACAATGGCTCATCTGGAGGAGAAAATGGCACTGTCTTTGCTAGGTTTAAATTTTAACTACTCATTTGGCTGGTGCAAGCTCCCAGTGCAGGCTGGTGTCAGCACAAGGAGGGATTTTAGTCCGTGTGATATGAACTGACAGGGACGGGTTCAAACCAGACCAAATGGAAACCACAGCTGCAGCCACGGTGGGGTTTTGCTGTACAGTCTGTGCCGAGAGTGCAGTCTCGGCGGGTCTGGCTGGGTTGTGACACACATGGCTGTGCGTGCATCACATTCACACACTCCCTGGCCCATGCAGGGGGACCACAAGATCTCACATGCTTTTGGATCCCCACGTTCCTGCAGCAAGCGGGAGGGATATGGTTGAGATGGATCCCTAAGGTGCAGTGGGGAGCCCAGCCCACAGGACCTCCCTCTCCTTGTCCCATGAGGACCAGAGCAGACTTGGCTTCTCCCTGTGATGCCCCCCTTTGCCAGATCACCTCAAGAAAGCCTGGAGCTCAGGAGGGCACAGGATCTGTACCCAGTGCTGGTGCAAAGTACCCAATAAGCAGAAGTGCAGTCTGCTGCCCCACGTACAGTCCGTGGGAAGCAGGAGCTTCGTCCTCAACCAAAAACCATCACCACGTGCCCCTTCCCTACCTGGGCTGCTCGGTGGAAGCAACAGACCTGGAGGCCAAGAGCAGGTACCTCGTGCTGCAGTCGCAAGCAGGAGCTCACACTTGCATTCGCCCTTTGGAGCTGTTGGGAAGAGCTGTCGGGATCTCACAGCAGCTGCTTCTCAGCCTGTAAGAGAGAGGAGAGGCTCCAGTCCCGTCCCTGTGTAGGCATTGCTGCTAATAACGGAGGAGGACGCAGCAGAGCTCAGTGCCTCTGAACACCACGGCTTCCAGGGACTCGCACACTACTTGTCCCACTCGTTTAACAGCACAATTATCCCACGGCTGGAGAGCAGCTTTGGAGCGTGACCTGGATGCCAGGATCCTTCCCACTGGCAAAGCCCTCTGGAGAAGCGGAAGCATCTGCAGCCCTGGGGAATGGGGCTTGGCTGTGAGGGGTGCACAGTGGGTCCCTGGCTTGGAAGCCCCGAGTGGGACCTCATCCCAGACTCTGCACTGATGCAGGATGTTGAGGCTGGTCCTGCCTCCCTAGAAAGCACAAGCCCTGGTCTCAGCAAAGCACACAGAATGGAGACAAGGAAAGGCAAAGGCTTCTTCCTAAAAGAAAAATTACCCCCTGACCCACCCGTTCCCTCCTAAAGGCTCTTCGGAGGCATCCCACGATCCCATATCACTCTCAACAGCTCTGGTTTGCTTTTCCCCAACCCACGTTGAATGGGAAATAACTTAACAGCTTGTCCCCTATTGTACTGGGTCTTTTTTTCCCCATCCCGGGCAGCCCATCCGTCATGACACTGAGCAGCAATGTCTATGCTGCAACCTCCACCAGGCAGCCCCTCTGCCTGCCATGAGTTATGATGCCTGCACCTCACGGCAGGACGGGCTCAGTGCGCCGGCTCTGCATTCGGAGCCGAGATTTATCCCCTCGGCAGAATAGGGGGCAGAGGCCGGGAGATAAGTCACAGCAAAGCTGCAGAAGCATCTCTCAAGGTCCTCCAAGGTTGGCTCATTAAAAAGCAAGGAGAAGAGGAAAGGAAAAAAAAAATGCCCGCAGTGGTGTGGCTCACGAATCACCCTCACACCTTCAAATCAGCCAGACTTGAGAGGGAAGAGAAAGGGAATCGTCAGCCCCAAGGCTGGGTCTGCAGCAATCTCCAGGGAAGCTGTTGGTTGGGGCCGTGAGAAGCTACCAGCATCCCCTAAACACCCAGCCCAGGAGGATCCCAATAAGTGACACAGCGCAGTGCCCAAGTGGGGATGTCACTTGCCGGCTGTGCTCCAGCAGCCCTAAAGAAGGGGCATGAGAGCTAGGAAAGAGTTGATAGGCAGTCCACAGAGGTTCTCAGATGCTAGCCAGAGGAAGATGTGAAGGAAGATGGGCAGAGGGATCCCAAACATAGCATAGAACTATCCCTTCAGCCCTGTCCCAGGGCAGGAGATGGCATGGAGTGCTGGGTGGGCTGGTCTCCACTGGACCACCCTTCCTCAACTCTGTGGTGACACCCACCTCCTGTCTTCAGGCTCCAGCATCCACCGCTGCAGGGATGGACACCTCTGGGGCACACATCCCTCAGGGCCCCAGAGCCGGTTGGAGCATGCAGATGTGCCGAGATCAGTGTCTGCAGTCACCAGCTTTGGGATGCGGTCACTGAGATCTGCTGCAAAACCCAGGCACGAGGAGTATGCTGCCAGGAGCGGGCACTGACCCTGCAATGGATTCCCATCACCAGTTTTGGTGACTGACTACAGAAAACACTCAGAGAAACTGTGAACAGCATAGGAAATCCCCAGCCTCCCCAAACATGCTGAATTCCCCTTCTGTCTCATTAGCCCTGCTCATTAGGCTGTGCCTCTGATGAGCATGTGGAGTTCAGCACAACTTCTTGCTCCCCATCCCCTGCATCCCAGACTCCTTCCACATCCTCATCTTCCAGAGAAGAGCAATGAAGCTGGTGAAGGGGCTCGAGAGCAGAACCCATGAGGAGCGGTTGAGAGAGCTGGGGTTGTTTAGCCTGGAGAAGAGGAGGCTGAGAGGAGACCTCATTGCTCTCTACAACTCCCTGAAAGGAGCTTGTGGAGAGGAGGGAGCTGGGCTCTTCTCCCAAGTGACAGGGGACAGGACAAGAGGAAATGGCCTCAAGCTCCACCAGGGGAGATTTAGGCTAGAGATTAGGAGGAGGTTTTTCACGGAAAGGGTGATTGGGCATTGGAATAGGCTGCCCAGGGAGGTGGTTGATTCCCCTTCCCTGGAGGTGTTTAAGGGACGGGTGGATGAGGTCTTGAGGGACTTGGTTTAGTGTTTGATAGGAATGGTTGAACTAGAAGATCCGATGGGTCCCTTCCAACCTGGTTGTTCTATGATTCTATGATCAGCCTGTCCCAGCACAACATCCTGATCACTGGTAGAGGAGCCCCTTTGCTGTCCTCTCCTGAAGGCAGCCCCTCTTATCTCTGCCTTGCGTTATTTGTGTGTTACCAGGAACCGCGACAGAGCTGGGGATTCAGCCATCCTGGCTCCCGAGGGGCTTTTTAATCACGCAAATGTCTTTGTTCTGTTCACTCCCAACGCAGCCCCCACCCCACTTGCCAGCTGCCCCTAGCACGCACTGCCAGCCAGCCAGAGAACAGAGCAGGCAGCCGGGACGGGCACCTCCACACTGCCCAAGCAAGCGCTAGACACCCTGCATTCCCTGGGAAATGCAGCCGGTAAGCCCATCACCTCCATGAGAATGAACCCAAAGCAAGAGCTTTAGGCACAAGCCACCTTTAAGCCTGCAAAGGGACTGGCAAGAACACGAGGATCACCTTCTCCAAGCTCCTGCACCACACAAGGCAAAAAAACTTCACCCAGCAATTCCCGAAACGACAGCTCACGCCTGAGCCCAGCTTCGCTCTCGAATCACCTCCCCAGGGCTTCAGAAACCAAAAGCCCTCCCTGCCAAACCCAGGCAGCAACCCTCCAGGGTTCCTCCCCAACACCTTATTTCCAACACTAACTCATCTAACTTCAGCTTCCACACTTACATTGTGGGGTTTACCCAAAACTGATAAAACCTCAAGTACATGCAGTGAGTGCAGGTCATGCTAAACACAGGGAAAACAGCATCCCTAAAACAAGCTGAACATGAACATTTTTGCAGCACCTTCTACCTTCAAAAGCAAATCCACGTGTGTGCAGGAGGACTGTGCTGATATGTTCCCCCGTGCTGACTGGCAGCCAGCCTTGCTCCTGCAGCATCCCCATCCCGAGGGAAAGCAGTCCAGCCCCAGGAGGGGTGTGAAAGCAGATTACTGAACCCCACAGGGCATCTCCAGGAGCCACCGGGCTTTTACTACACAATAAAACATTGTGATTACATCTACAAGCCAACCCCTGGAAGGCTAAGAGGTTTTATCAAAGCCAGCAGCACCCCAGGGAGCAGAAAGAAAGATAAGGGCAGCTGCCCGCAGCATCCGCAGTCCCAGAGCCAGCCCAGCAGCAGCTGCTGCTACAGGGGGGTGCAAAACCAGGGCTGTGCCTCCTCATTTTGGGGCAATCAAGCCCCTGCCTCTACCCCCATGCTAGGGATGCTCCCCAGAAGGTGCCTGGTCCCTGCCCCAGCACAGTCGGTTTGGCAAGGCAGTGGGATGACGGAGAAATCCCCCTCATCAGGGCAGTGCTGGACAGGACGGTCAGGAGCAGGGGGATGAAGGCAAATCCCCACTGTGCTTTTTCCCTTGGTTGCAGAGGAGGGGGAGAATGGGGACTCTTTCAGCAGAAAACGCACTGAAGCAGCACTCCAAGCCTGTGCAGCCCGAGATACAGCTCCTGCTCCAGCCCAGATCAGGAGCTATTTCCCACTTATCTGTGCAGAGCCTGATATCTGTGCAGCAGAACACAGCGCTTGGTAATAGGATTTTGATGCTGAACAGAAGATGTTTTTTCCCCGAGTCTCACTTACGTCACACCTGGAGGTATCCATGGCCATAGAGGTGACACAGAGGAAGGCTAAAGAGTTTCAACTCTTGCGCTGAGGGAGCAGCTTCTCCTTTAGCTGCAAAACAGCAGAATTAAAGCAATCTAATATTAGCTGCCCGCTTTGTGCCCCCACTCCAGCACAGCCCCGGGGAGAGGAGGGAGAAGAGCACATCCCTGCTGCAGCATCCCCACAGCTCTGCAGCAGCACTGGCACCACCAGGGCTACAGCATACAGCTGGCAGGACCCTTCTGCTCAGGGAGGAGAGCAAGCAGAGCCCTCCAGCTCCTGGGGCTGTGCTGGGGGCTGGAGCCAGGCCAGCCTGCGGGCATCACCAGCTCCCAGCACTCCCCCGGCCCTGGGCTCCGTTATCAGCTGCATCCCACACCGCAGGGACCTCCCACGCACAGCAGCAGCAGCACAGAGCCAGGCTTGGGTGGCAGAGCTGCGCTCACAGCTGCCTTGGGGAAAGGGGAGGAAGGTTTGTCAGCTCCCTGCCACCCTCCTCCCTGTCTGAGCGAGAGAAAGGCTCCACGCACCCCCGCTGCCGGAGCTGGAAAAAGTCTCTGCCTGCCACAGACAAAACCAAAGGGATGGGAACCACCCCCGTCAGGCGCAGGTGACATCTCACCCAGGGGAACGCTGCTGGCGCAGAGTCGGGGCTGTCACTGCCTCCCACAGCGCAAACCCACTGGTGAAGGGCATTTGCAGAAAGAAAAGTGCCAGGCTGGTGGCTCTGAGCATCAGTGGGGAGAGGAAAGTCCGGCCAAGGCCAGGCTGTCCATCTGGGCTACGGCGAGCTGAGAGAGCTGGAAAGAAAGTGCTCATTAGGAGCAAAGTGGGAATGCAACTCGAGGTGCTCCAAGCAGGATGCGTCCTGCTTGTAACATCTGTGCTTTTCTAGCCCAGCTCTGGAGATCTGGGAGTTATCACAGCCTTAGTTAGGAAAGAGCCTCACTGCACTGAAGGTGCATCGCTGTTAGATAAAAGAGCCAGGAAGAAGTGAAAGACAAGCGATGAACGGAAGGAGAAACCATCTGGAACAAAAGGATGGAGAAAACAGTCCCGGAAAGTGCTGCAAGGCAGGAGACGGAGAGGATCCATCAGCTGGCTCCGTCTGTCCCCAGGAAGGGAACACCAGCCACAGGGGAACAACCCCCCCTAGTTTTCACAGCTCCACAATCATCCTGCAGTTTGGAACATCACCTCTACCTTTTTCTTCATCCCCTGATGCGGTGACTATGAGGGGCCAGGATGCTTCCCCACCCGCCTCCGGCTGCAGGAACAGGGGTGCAGGTTCCCAGGGCAGCACTGGGAACCCCAGGGGCTGGGATAAGGCTCCCACCCAGCCCCACAACTGCTGTGCAGATGCATCCTGCGATGGCCAGGAGGTCTCCCACACTCAGGGAAGTGAGTGCTCATGCCAGTCCTGCTCTCGCTCACCCAAGAAGCACACACAGCACCCGTAGGGACAGAAGTCTGGCCCTGTGCAGGCAAGACAAAGCAGTGGCACTGCCAATGGACTCCATCCTGCACAAACCACACACAGGCAGCTCCTGCAGCAGGGGAACGGGGATGCCAAGATGACGGTTGCAGCCTGTTTATCTGCACAAGTGCATTAAGTATTCTGCACAGCACTTTTGCTGTAAATCACTTCCTATTCAGGCTCACTGCTGAGGGTCTCTGAAGGTCGATTTTCCATGGTTATGACAACAAAAACTAAAATTGGGTCAAACCTGAAAGGTATTATCTTCCTCCAAGCTGCTAAATGCACAATAGTAATGAGGTTGGTTAAGCAATTCACCCACAGCCTGCATTATTTGCTCTGAAGATGTATTAACCAGTTAAATGAGCGTGATAAGGCAGCTCTGCTTATTTCTCCCACCAGCCGCACAGATCTGAGGTTCTGGGTCTCCGTATCCCAGCTAATAACCGAGACCGCAGACATGCTGACAAAGGCGGCCAGCACCGTGCCGCTCCAGGCCAGGCTCTGCCCAGCCTGACCTGCTGGAATACAAAGGGAACTTTAAAGGCATCCAGTGGCTGAGAGCCATTTGAAAAAATAATTATCCTTCCTCCCTCCCCCTTCTCTTTCTTCTTCTTAAACACTCTCCCCCATCCAACCTCCTCCTGATGAAAGAGAATGAACCTGCTGCCCACCCTGGCAGGTTTTAGCAGCAGCCCTGCTCTGGGATGGGGATTTATCCCTGGCAAACACATAGGGCTGACCCAGCTGCTCAGCATCCGCTCCTGACGCTGCCGAGGTGCGCAGCTGGCAGGTCAAAACCCACCCGCTCATCGCACGCATTGGAAGATGCTTTGTGACTGGTACCTGATGGATGCTGGAAGCCAACCCTGCTCACACCAGATCTCTTCACGCTCACTTACAGGGGCTGCCCGGGAGCCTCCACTCCAACAGGGCAGCGACATCAGCTGTGGGACACAAAGATAATTTGTTTTTATAGGATTTCTGCTGGTTTTCCTAAAACAAACACCCATAAAATGTAAATATAATGGATGTAAACAAGCATGACCCTAAAAGCCATGTGCAGCTGTACGTAACGGGGAGGAGGGAGGGAGGAGAAACACTTTAATTAATCCCTAAAATGAATGGAATTGTGTGGAAAGCATCTGGTACTGCTGCAAAAGGGGCTGCCTAGGATACAGGGTCACACTTGGCTTTGTAATGCCACCAGTGTCACCAGCTCCCATGGTGGGAGACTGTGGTGGCACCGTGGGACACATGCTACAACTCTGAATCCCCAAGCTGGGAGCACCACAGTCCTGCCTAGCCAGCTGCTGTTTCCTCAGCTCAGCTCTGCTCTGCAGGAGGCTGACGGAATGATGTCTCAGGTCTCCTGGAAGTTGGGTATCCACAGCCCATGGTCCCACCAGGGCAATCTCCGGGTGCTGTTTGGAGGAGTCTGTACAAGAAAAGGGGATCAGAGGATCTCAGGCTCTCACAGACCATGGAAACCAAACCCTCTCAACCCTCCTGCCAGGCTGTTTTTCAGTGCAAACTGCCCAAACATCCCCTAAGGGCAGCTCTTGAGGCAGGCAGTGGGTAGGAAGGCAGAGAAAAACCAAAATCCAAGTGCTGCAGGGTGAGGCTGTGCCCCTCATGAGCTGCCCATGGGTCTCTGTTTCCATCCCCAGTGCAGGGAGGGGTTTCAGGGCACCACCGCAAGCAGCCTGCCCCACAGGAGGATGGAGACCAAGGGAGGTGGCAGGAGGTTTCCACCACCCACGAGAGGGACCCAGCCACCAGCCGGGGAGCACACGGAGGAAGCACGGAAAAAGCCTCAGCATCTCTCCCGGTGATCCAGCTGGTGCTTTGCCAGCAGGAAGGAGCTGCGTGGAGAAATGCCAGCACTTTCGAGCACAGAAGGATGAAGGTATCCTGAAGTGGGCTCCGTGTTGACAGAAGCTCTGGGAGCAGCACTATGACCTCCATGAGCCACCTCCTGTGTGACTGAAATACAGCAGCAAAATGGTACCTGAGGAACAAGGGAGGGGAGAGACCACGTCGCAGATCCAAGGAGCTCCAAGCAGGGAGGAAAAGGGCTGTTCCATGAGGCTGGTGGGGGTCAATCTGAGAGGCAAAAGCAGACCTGTACAGCATAATGGGACAGCCGTGGTCCACACGATGAGCTCTTCCAGGCCTCCACAGCAAGCTGCTGGTGCACCAGGCAGCACACCAGGAGTGGTTATTTGGAAACAAATGCAAAGAAAGTTTGATAAACTAGAAAGACAAACTTGGTGCTCCTGCTCTACAACTCCAGACCACACAGAGGAGAGCAGAGAGATGGAGGCCAACTTGGGAGTATCATCTCCAGAGCTCAGAGTAGGGGCTTTCCCTGAGCTCTGCAGCACACAGTGACTGCAGACAAGAGAACCAGCCCAGTGTACCAGCACCTGGCAGAGGGTGGAAGGTACCACAAGGCCAAAATGCTACCACACAGGAGATCCAAGATGCAAACAAGAGAATTGCCTTGCCTCTGTCAGGGTCGGGACTGACTCCTAGGAGAGCTGTGGGCAGCATCAGTTGGCTTCAGTGCCTGTGACACCGCCTGCCCTGTGGGACAAGGAGAAAGGAGAAGCCACACCTGAAGCTGGTGAGAAACCAAAAGAGCAGGAAAGGACCTGAGCCAGCACCTTGGCAAGTTCACCACTTTGCCCTCTCCCACATAGACACCTCAGCCCTTGATCCCCACACCTAGTGCCACCATCCTGCTGGGGAGAGACAGGAGGACCTGAGATCTGCCAGTGTTGACCTCCACAGCGCTAGCAGAAGCAGGTTAGCACAGCCTGTTGAGCTGCATGAAGTCCCCATGATCATTCCTGATTCCACAGAGCCGCACAGCTGTGCCTGCACTCCTACCTGCACACGCACCCCAGGTTCTCAGCCTGACACTACAGTGGATGTGTTCACCAGATCTGTCCCACTCCTAGTCTCCTTAATGATTTTAAACCTTGTTCTTCACCATTAGCCACTCACTCACTATGTTTAAAAGAAGCCACCCCGTGATCAGCCACTGGAAATGCTATGGGGCTAGGTGCCAGGGAATGAGGGAATTCCTCATTCTGGCTCGAGGTGGACTCCTGACCCATGGTTTCCCCATGAAGCAGCTGCCATGCTGAGCTCCAGCACACCAACAGCTCCCACCATGCTCATACTCCATTCCCTGCTTGCAGCAGCCCGGCACGGGGCTGCTGTCCTGCGGCTCTGGGCCAGCAAGATCCTGAGGGATTATCTTTGATCCCAAACCCACAGAGCGAATACACGATGTGGCTCATCCTGGAGCAACACCGCCCACCGGCACTGCTCCTCCAAGAGCTAGAGAACTTTTCAGGTTCACCCACTAGCTAAAGACCCAACACAGCAAGAGTCAGTTGCACTGGTGAAACGCAAGCGCATTGCTGGCACCAATGCCCACCTCTGTCAGGGCAGTGGAAGACCAACCCAGTGCTCTGCTCTGGGAAGCACCAGCCCTTTTCCTTACCTTGGCACGGTGTTCATGCTGCCAAGGCTCCTCGGTGGCAAAGGATCTGACGGGCAGGTGGGATGGTGGCACCCCCAGGACCCACCCAAGCTCCGGTGTTGCCACCACACAGGGCTCCGTGCCTCACCAGCCCTCCTGGCCACCACACGGATGCGCAGCTCTCCGGTATTGCCTTTGGAGCTGGCTGCTGCAGTGCACGCGTCCTCCCCCCTGCCCTTTCCAACACCGCCAGTGATGGGAGGGAGTTAGAAATGCCACGAGAAGCATTCCTCATTTTGAGAAGCCAGATCATCTGAAGACTGGCAACAGCCCAGAGCCCAGTGAGACAAGCCCCAGATTTATGACCAGCATGGACAAAAAGACAGAAGAGCTTTAGTGAACCCTGTCAAGAACCCATGGGAAAGCAATAGTGAGAAATCTGAGTGACCTGCCAAATCCACCTCTCCCTGGGGAAAACAAAAGCAACAAGAAAGGATCCTAGCAGCCCCAGGGACCAAGTGGAGGGGGCTGCCAAGGGACAGGGCACCTGGGGCCAACAGGACACACATTGGGACAGTGCACCCTGCATGGCAGCTGCTGGGACAGTAAAGCATCACTGCTGGTGCACCCTGCGCTGCCTGCGGCACTGATCCAGCCTCCCCCCTTCTCCTCCTCCTCCTTCTCCAGGACTTCTTCCTCTCCTTCCCCTCTTTGTCATTCCTCTCAGCTCACGCCTCTTCTCTGCTCTCCTTCAGCTGCTCGCAGCAATAATCCAGGGCACTAACGCCCCAGCAGATTGCTCAGTGCCGCTCCCCGGCTGCTGCTGACCGGGGTTTTAATGATTCTCCCGGCCGCAGCAGGGGCTGATCCCCACCTCCACTGGCTGGTTCTCCCCAACATTTCTCCTCCACAAAACACTTGTGCCTAATGAGGCCCCGGCACACTGCAGGGATGAGCAAAGAGCATCCACCACCTCCAGGCTCAACGGGGGCTCAGCTCAGGATCTGCTCTCACCACACACTCGGGCTCTCAGCCACCCTAGGGACTCAGGTAAAATACTTTCCAAAGCCCCAGCATCACAGGGCTCCCCAGCTCCCCAAGACAGGCGAGCACAGCCAAGGGCACCAATGCAGCAGAGCTGGAAGGGGCCACAGGCTGAGAGTGCGGTGTGCATTCCTCAGGGACAGGGAAGGGACAACTGCGGCTCAGTGTCGGTCAGATAGATGCTTCTCAAAGCGTCGCGGCACGAGGCTCTGCAGAGGCACCGACCAGGCAAGGGAGCGGGACAAGAACAGCAAAGAGTTGCAGTGCAGGATGGAAAGCATGGATCTCTTCCCCAGCAACAAGACCAGGTATCTCTTAGGGGGGTCCTCAAGGAGTTCAGGAAGGAAAAAGTCAAGCCTTGTCCCTAGAGCAGAGCTGCCCATACCAAGACAAGCAGGACTGTGCTGTTGGGGGTAGAGGGATGAGCCAGCAGCATGGCCCCCGGCTGCTCCTGCCATCACCCCCAACAAGGTCACATCTGGATCCCATGTCCAACTCTGGGCCCCGGAGCAGGGGGGAATGATGCCCTGGAGTGAGCCTGGCAGAAGCCCGGGGTGATGGCCAGAGGGTGCAGCAGAGGACAGAGGCACAAAAAGAGATGTGCCATGCACATCAGCAAAAAAATTGCAGAAGCAAAGACCCAGAGAAGACACCCCAGCAGCCACCATCCAGGAACCACAAAGCCCAGTCAGTGCTAACTGCCAGCAAGCACAGCCAGCCAGTCTCCAGCATCACCAGATCTCAACACCTTTCCCAGCTGCAAGGAGGAGAAGTGGGGATGCAGTGGTGACCCCCCCCCACCCCCCGCAGCCTCCAGCCCAACCTGACCCCTCGCAGCCTGGCATACCACGTGCTGCCAGGCTGCGGGTCCCTGCGTCCTGTCCTTTAATTAACATTCCACATGTAAAGTTGGGATTGTAATTACTGCAACTGATTAACAGGCCGAAGGTAGCCCGTCTCTGAGGGAGCAGATTAGCAGAGGCTCTCTCGAGCTCCTGCTCTCACCTCGGCACTGTCAGCGCATTTTAAACAGGGGCCTGGTGCCCCCGCAGTCGGTGATTAATGGGTGAGCTGGGCAGGGAGGACGTGCGGTGGCTCTGTCCCCACTGCTATTCCCACGCTCCCACCAGGACAGGACCAGGATGGGACTGGGCTCCAGCAGGTGGGGGCTGTTGGAGAGAAGGATGCTGAGCATTGATTCCCAGCCCCTGCCCAGGCAGCGGACATGGGGAAGCAGAAGATGATTCCCAGAAATCCAAGGACCCTGTGCATGGAGAGGGGAGAACCAGCTCAGACCCACTGAGGGGAGAGCCCCTGCCAGCAGCTCCCCAGCATGTGGGCAAGAAGCAATGCTGCCAGATCCCTGTGCTGCTCATGGGACCATTTACCTGGGCTCTACTTGGCCAGGGCAGAATGCTTGAGGCTCAGCCAAGCCAAGAGAGCCCTCTTTGCTGGGGCTGTGGTGCAGGGAGCTCACACCTTCCCCACAAAACATTCTCCTTAATGAGCTATTCCAAAAAATTAACTCCCCCATTGTCCAGGCTATTTGACACTCCAGGATACGAGTCGCTGGCCTGCTCCCACCCCAGGGCCCTCAGAGCTGTGGGACCACAGTGTCCTCTGTGGCCAGGGTGTCAGATAGGAGCATGCCCCGATCTCTTATTGGGGCTGCTTGATGTACAGGGTAGCAGGAAGGGATCCCAGCCGTGCCCCACAGCAGTCCCCCAGCACCCACAGCAGACCCACTCCCAGACAGTCCAATTTCTCACCTCCCTCTTGGTTCCTCCTCCAGCTCTGCCCATGCCGGCAGCATCACCTGGCCACTGACTCTTGCCCAAGGCTGTCACAGCCACTTGTGTTGTCACAGCAGAGTCGTGGCACCACTCAGGACAGGCATCCCTACTCCTGTGGGTCCCACTGTTGCTCAGCCACCTCCAACCCTAGCAAAGCAGCTCCTTGGCCAAGGCTTTTACACTTTCTGGATGTGAAAACACATAAGAACATCCCATGGCCCAAGCTTGCCTCTTCCCTGCTTGCCAGTGGCTTTGGACTCCGTGCTGCTCACCAGCGCGTGGCTGCACCGCGACCAGCCTGGGGTGTGCAAAGGGGAGCTGCCAGCAGGAGCGTGCCCAGCACGGCTCCAGTAATTACAAGCAGGTAAGGCTATCAGCTGTAATTAACCACTACCACAGGCAGACCGCTCCGCTGCAGAGACTTTCTTCCCTTCTTTTCCCCAAGACTGCAAAATAAATTATCGTGCAAAGTTAGCAGAGGCTGAGCTATGGAAACAATTAAACAAAAATTAAATCTAATTCATTTATACTCTGAGCACAAAGTGGATAATGTGGGGGTTTTCTTCTCTCTCCTCTCTTTGCCTTGGTGTTACAGAGGACTATTATGGGAAATTAATCACAGGGAAAAAGCAATGAACGTGATCTATCGCTCTTTAAAAGTGCACTGTAGTGATTATATAAAAATCTATTAGAGAGGCCAGGAAACAGAAGAGTGACACCATTTAAAAGGAAAAAAGAGACAGGGTTGGTGGCAAAGGGATCGATTTCTTAACAGACGGATCTGTGACAAGAGGGAACGGAAGGAGGTCAGGCCCACACTGCCACAGACTCCAGGATGGGGTGTGAGCTGGGAAGGGTTCAGGGGATGTGGCTGGACTCCTAATGGCACTGGGTTCCACACCCCAAAAAGGCAGCCTGGTGCCCCACAGCAGAGCTAGGGCCACCGCTGCAGGAAACACTGAGGGCTCAGGACTCCCACAGAGCATGTTCCCACTGTACCTGCTGCCAGCACAAGCATTCCAATGCAGCTTAAGCCTTCACGGTGCTGCCTGAGCTTTTTGCCCCAGCAGAGCCTCCCATCTGAGAGAGCTGGGGGTGTTTATCCTGGAGAAGATGAGGCTGAGGGGAGACCTTATTGCTCTCTCCAACTCCCTGAAAGGAGGTTGTGGAGAGGAGGGAGCTGGGCTCTTCTCCCAAGTGACAGGGGACAGGATGAGAGGGAATGACCTCAAGCCCCACCAGGGGAGGGTCAGAATGGACATTAGGAAAATTTTTTTTCACGGAAAAGGTCATTGGGCATTGGAATAGGCTGCCCAGGGAGGTGGTTGATTCACTTTCCCTGGAGGTGTTTAAGGGATGGGTGGACGAGTCGCTGAGGGACATGGTTTAATATCTGATAGGAATGGAAAAGGTCTTTGAGATCATCAACTCCAACCCTACCTGTCCACTACTAAATCATATCCCCAAGCACATCATCTACCTGCCTTTTAAAACCCTCCAGGTACGGTGACTCAACCACCTCCCTGGGCGGCCTCTGCCAGCGAAAGAGTCTCAGTGGCCTGTGCATGAGCTCACTTCTGCTCAAATGCCCAGAGCAGGTCCAGCAGCAATGGCTGTACCGGCCAGGCCAGACAAGGCATGTTTCCCCAGGACATGCAACTCCTTCCCAGTACAGGACACGTGTCACAGCTGGGGTGACTCCAAAAACAGCAGCACAGCCCCAACCTCCAAACCCATATGTGCCCCAGTGCACCCCAAGGTCCCAGGAGGATTTCCCAGTGCTCCCGCTCTGGATTGGGTGCTCACAACGGGTCAACGCCAGCATATTGTGCTGCTGTGGATGAGGCGCTGAGGGACATGGTTTAGTGATTGATGGGAATGGTTTGACTCATTGAGCCAGGGGGTCTCTTCCAACCCGGTGATTCTGTGATCTCCCAGGGGATCTCACCAAGAGTTGGGAGCACAAAGTCTAGGTGACGGCAACTGCAGGTGATGGGCTTTGGTGTGCAAGGATGCCCACAGCCCAGCTGAGTGCAGCCACCAGTAGAAGACACTGTAGAGATTGCAGCACCATCAGCACCAGACAACTGCCCTGCCTAGCACAGCCCCAACACCCTCTCCAGACACGAGGATTGCAGCTGGAGGCACCACCAGCAACTCACAAACCCTGGCAGGCTGGGGAGTGCTACGCATCCAGCTCTGGCTGCTCCTCCACCAACGTAGCTCTGGGTTGCGTTGCCCAAGCAACTAGCGCTTCAGCCCCTTCTGCCTGCACAGGTATAATAGCCCCACACAGCTGTAGCATCACCTCACCCCCATTCCCAGCTCGGAGGCATCCTGGCAGTGCTCCCCATCTAGGGGGGTCTCCAGGAGAGCGACCCCTATTATTAACGATGATTGCAAGAGCAGACCCTCACTGCACTGGCAGTAAACAAGGCTGGACCCTCCCCAGTCACCCCCCAAGCGCACGCTCGACTGTTTAATGGCTGCGATAAAACCTTCACCAAGGCAGATTCCACCATAAATCCTGGCCCGCAGTGAGGCCAACCCCGGGCCAGCCTGATGCTTTAACGACACCATCAATCCCTGAGCAGCCCAAGGGGGGATGGATGCACGAGCTCCCAGTGCAGGATCCAACCCTGCAGTGAGGGGGCCAGGGTTGGCTCTGAGCCCTTCAGGGAGCCACTCTGGGATCAGATCCGCAGCCACCTGGGGAGGGATGAGGCTCCAAGGGGCCCCAGCATCATGCCAGTAGTTGCCAGATATCAGGGCTGAGGCTGTGGAGAAGTGATCAGCCACTCATCTCCAGATGCACAGTGGGTAATCCCACATCAATATCCAATCCCACGCCAAAGAGCAATTCCACACTGATGGGTAATCCCACACCCAGGGCCAATACTCCAAAGCAACACCTATAAACTCTCCACTTCTACATTAACTCAGGCAGATGTGTCTTTATGTGAATTTAACAGAGGTTTCTCCTCCCCACCAGGCAAACGGAAGCCAAACAGACCACTCTCCCTCTGATGCACGCTTTCAATGATTTGGAAGAATAAAGTGGGAAGAAAAAAAAACCCCTCCTTTGATCTCAGCAGCCCATTTGTTTAGCCCATGCCGGGATTTAATTGAGAAGGGATGTCCTTGAATAAAGGCAGAGATGTCCTCGCTCCCCGGGAAGCCTGCTGCTAGTTGTGCAATCCACTGTTTTCTGCTCATCCAGGGATATCCAGGGACAACGTAGCCCGAGGGCCACTGCTGCATGTCACCCATCCAGACCCTGCACTGTTCCTTCCTGAGCAAGGAAGGCACCAAGTGCCGAGGGATGGGTGCTCACAGGGGACACCCCTCTGCCTCCAAACCCAGCATGAGAAAGGAGGTGGGAGGGTCAGCTCCCCAAGGCCACCAGATCAGCCATAGAATCATAGAATCACCAGGTTGGAAGAGACTCAATGGATCATCGAGTCCAATCATTCCCATCAATCACTAAACCATGTTCCTCAGCACTTCGTTGACCCATCTCTTAAACACCTCCAGGGAAGGTGACACAAACCCCTCCCTGAGCAGCCCGTTCCAGTGCCCAATGACCCTCTCTGTGAAAAATTTTTTCCTAATGTTCAGCCTGAACCTCCCCTGGCAGAGCTTGAGGCCATTCCCTCTCATCCTGTCCCCTGTCACTTGGGAGAAGAGGCCAGCTCCCTCCTCTCTACAACCTATTTTCAGGTAGTTGTAGAGAGCAATGAGGCCTCCCATGGTGGGACGAGGACCGGGGCTTGCTTGGCACTGACCGACTGGCTGCAGGTGGGATGCGCCGCCCCGGAGAAGCCAAGTTATGGCAGGCACAACAGAAGGCGAAGGGCAGCCTGTGCCTGAGAGCTGGTGCTTGCACCCAGGGTGTCGGCATTGTCCCCTTGCAAACACCTTCCACACTGCCAGGCTTGGGAAGAGAGAAGTCGCAGCACAGAACATGCCAACTCCAGTGGGGAAGTCGGCATCGCCGGCCGCAGCAGGAAGCTTCCTGCTCATTTCCTTCCAGCCCTGAGCTCCCCGGGTCCCCCATCCCTCCTTTGCCAGGTCCCTTCTGGCACTGGGCAAGTGCATCCCTCCTGCCCAGCTTGGCTTTCAGCAGACAAAAAGCCTCGAGCCAAGGAATCGGAGCAGCCCTGGGAGCACCCTGCACCTCCCCATCTCCAAGGAGAAAGGCAGCAGCACTGCACCCTCCAATTTGGGTCTCCTCATCTCCTGCCCCTCTGCCCCTGCCCAGCACCATGGGTGTCAGGCGCTGATCAGCCGGCACCCTCCTCCTCCTCAGCGCAGCTGCGTGGGTGTCTTTCCACCCCACGGCTCTTGCCGCAAGGCTCCCAAGCTGGGAAAGCATCATTCTATTTTAATCCAGCGCTCTCCCATCCAGCCCAGCGAGCCTGGCTGCGAGGGCAGCCCAGGGAGAGCTCTGCCCCGGAGGCCCTGCACCCCGCTGGGAATGGAGAAACACCCCAAGGCTGCGCTCAGATAAGCCAAGCCAGATGGAAGAAGGGGTTGGAGGGAAACAAAGGCAGGGATGGGGCTGGTTATAGCCCACCTGCTGCCACCTCACCTTCATAAACCCCACAACGAGAGAAACAGCAAGTACAAAGCTGCAGCTGCAGGTTGGGACATGTGTCCCCTTCTCCTGGAGGCTGTATGGGAAGGGAGAGCAGGACTAGGTGAGACATCCTGGTCTTACTGGACAGGAAAAATTATTCTGGCCATGAATGGGAATTAACGGTGATAAAGGTGAGTGCAGGGAACTACAGGAGAGGACACAGGGAATTTCTGCTCATGAAAGCATTGGCATCCTTCAGCCCATGGTAAGAGCAGCTCCTTTTCTCCTCCTCTGTTAAAATCCTTTCCACCTCCTCCCCAGGAGACTTGTGCTCAGCTCTGCAGTTATTCCACCAGCATCCCACTGGTCTGTCACCCCCATGGCCAAGGTCTGCCACCAGCATGTTCCATGACAGAGTCACGGATACCGCAACTAGGGGGATGATGCTGGGTCCCTGCACATTTCTGGGGCTGCAGCTGCACCCGGAGATTGCAGGGGGCTGCAGGTGGAAGGGGAGCAGGAGAGCTCTCAGCCCCTGGACTCCGCTGGCTGAGCTGGGCTAAAGGCGAGCTGATTAAAGCAATTAGGATTTTTAAATAGTAACATCAGAGTGGCTCATCAGCACTCAAGAGGCAGTCAAATGACGAGTCTGAGGATCCTATTTAGGGATCTCAGTTGGCTGAGGATCCTAAGCAAGGCCCCAAGGCCCCCTTACATTGAGACAGGTCCAGCACAGCAGGGTCCCGGGGACTCCACGGACCCTCCAGCCCCCTCCAGGGCATCTGGAGAAGCCTGGCCAAGGGCTGCTAACGGGTACAGCCCTATCCCCTGCCCTGCAGGGAGAAGAAGGGGTGGTGAGGGCACTCAGAGCTCCCCACAGCAGCTGTGTGGCACACCAAGGATCACCCAGCTGCCCACTCCTCCCTTTCCTTAAGCTTGGGGTTTATTCTCTCTAATAAAGGCTTTGGGAAGGGAACGTGGAAGGAATTCAGCAGCCCTTCTCGGGAGGCAGCACTGCACACCAGCAACGAAAAAGTACCTTTTGCAAGAGATAAAGCACAACACACGCGTTTTGTCTGCTCGGACTCAAAATCTGATACGCCAGAGATTTAAAGCAGTCTGGTGGGAAATCCGTCTATTTTGGTGCATACGAATCTCCAATCACAAAGGAATCTGGCCACAAATACAGATGCAGGAGCAGCAAAAACAGCCGTGAAATGCTCTGTACGCTTCCCTCTACTCTCTGAATTCCTACCCTTGCATTCGTTCCTTGCCACTGCTGGCTGACTCCTGGGTGCAGATGGATTCAGCGCCCAGCCCAAGCACCCAGACCACTTTATTCCCACTGTCACAGCTGCATCCTAGCAGGATGGCATTGTTGCTGAGCTGCTCGATGCCCCCAGGCTCCTTGCTCTCAGGGCACATGGCCACACGCGATGTTGCTCTGGCCGTCAGAGGGACAAGGCTTCACCCAGGGTCTTGCAAGCAGGACAAAGAGCCACAGCCCCACAGGGGCAACCAGCACAGGGTAGCACCAACCCAGATAGGGGGGGGAGGGAAGAAAAAAAGAAAAGGGCAGGAGCAAGAGGGCAGGAGCTGCAGCCTGAGCACAAGCCACTTGTCGACTTTCTTGCAAGCTCCAAGATGCTGTGGGAGGGTACTGGCACAGGCATATTACATTTATTTATAGGCATTTCTGTGGCACTCAATTAAACGCTGTGGTGGAGATATTGCAGTGTGAAGAGTATTTAGAGCTGTTTAACACCTCTTAGTCGGCAAAAGCCCAACTGATTCCTGCTGCAAATTGGGAAAACGCACATAGCGAGGGCAAAAGCAAGGAAGACTACCCTCTCCCAACCTGGTCTCCATTTGAGGACATAGGATTGATGCACTCGTCGCAGAGCATCCTTGAGCCTCATGTCATGCTGCAATGCTTCTGGGTCAGCAGGCGAGGGACTGGAGTCATATAGCAGGACAAGCATCCCCCCCCTGCCCAGTTCCAGCAGAGCTGATTCCCTCCAGCCACTCTAAGCCCTCAAGCACAGGATTTCCAGCCCTGGTGTCCCACGGGTCCTGCCTGCATGCGGTACAGCAGGGCTCCTGCCCATCACCATCCCCAGGTGCTCTCCAGGCCCTGCTAAGGGACGGGATCTACCCACAGGAGGGCACAGAAATTCCTGATACTGAGGAAAGGCTCTTTCACAGCCTTCTCTAAGCTTCTATTCACCGCTCTGCAAAATCTCATTGCAACTTCAGATAGCGAATGGCTGAGCCGGTAGATCTCAAGATCTCAAGAAAGCCGCTGGGGGAAGAGAGTTCAAAGGAAAGGCTGACAAGTGCACACCAAGGTTAGCTCTAATTGCACCACTGCAAATTCACCAGTGGCACTTTTGCCCTCTGATCTCTTCGCTTCTCTCTCCCGGTCTGCCTGCAGTGCTTGACCCGCTCATCCCTCAGTCACACAGCTTCCAAGCGCAGGGGGAAGACACACAACCATCTGAAGGCACCAGCAGCCTCATGCCCCTGCTGCTGCTCGCCAGCAGCAAGCTCAGGTCACGCGATGGAAGCAAGAAAGCCCAAAACACAAATACGGGGAGAACATAGAATCACATACAACATACATTTAGGCTAGAGATTAGGACGAAGTTTTTCACACAGAGGGTCATTGGGCATTGGAATAGGCTGCCCAGGGAGGTGGTTGATTCACCTTCCCTGGAGGTGTTTAAGGCGCGGGTAGATGAGGTGCTGAGGGACATGGTTTAGTGTTCGATAGGAATGGTTGGACTCGATGATCCGATGGGTCTCTTCCAACCTGGTTGTTCTATGATTCTATACGAGTAGAATAGAACAGAACATAGAATCATAGACTTGGGAGGGACCCACAAGACTCATTGAGTCCTACTCCTGTCCCTGCACAGGACAATCCCAACATTCCCTCCGTGTGTCTGAGGGTGTTATTCAAATGCTTCTGGAATATTGTCAGGCTTGGCACAGTGACTGCTTTCCTGGGGAGATGTTCCAGTGTTTCACCACCCTCTGGATGAAGAACATTTTCCTAATGTCCAACCTAACCCCCTCAGTGCATCTTTCTGCCTTTCCCTTGGGTCCGGTCATTGATCACCAGAGAGATCAGTGCCTGCTCCTCCTCCTCTGGTGAGGAAGCTGCGGAGTCTCCCCTCAGTCTCTTCTACAGGCTGAAAAGACTAAGTGACTTGAGCTGCTCCTCATATGGCTTCTCCACTAAACCCTCCTCTGGACAACCTGGCCCTGAGTGATGCCAGCCAAGCATTGCCAGCCCCTGGACCTGCTGCCTCCCTCAATGCATGTTCCTGTGGGCTTTCCCATGCCATCTCCCTGGTACCAGCAACCCTGAACCTGCTGGCACCCCAGCAGCTGTGACTTTTCTCTGATCAAGCACTTACAGGAGCTCTCTGCACACCTGCTTAGGCTGCCTAGGGAGAGGGTTGAGTCTCCTTCACTGGAGGTGTTTAAGGGACGGATGGACGAGGCGCTGAGGGGCACAATTTAGTATTTGATAGGAATGGTTGGACTCGATGACCCGATGAGTCTCTTCCAACCTGGCGATTCTATGATTTTGCTCAGTCCCGAGCCTGCAGAGCCCCAGCCAGCAGAGCAGTGAGCATCACCCCTGGCCAGGGGCAGGATGGGGCCAGCGGGTGCAGGGTGGCCAGGGCTCGCCCCACCAGCTGCTCCCGTGCACCCGAGCTCCCGTCGCCTGCAAATGGATGCAATTAAGTTGATACTGCAGCGGGACGGTAATTGCTGTTTCTTTAGCTTGGCAACACGACCCCGGAAACCCCCATTATACTAATCACTGTCAAACGAACACAATCGCAGAACACATAAAAACCTGGTGTACTTCATGGTGAAATATAACACCGCAGAAGGCTGAACCGTGTCATAAATCTGCTTAGCACTTAACACTGCCTGCTAAATGGCCCCGCTTAATTATAGCTCTATAAACACAACTTTATAGCAATATCAATACAGTCAAAAATCAATCCCGCTGATGGACAAATGGACAGACTCGCATCCTGCTGACCCTGGGGCTGGCCAGCACTGCTCCCTTGGGCACGGAGGAGCCAGGCTCTGCGCTCCTGCAGCTCAGAAAAGATACCCACAGATGCACTGTTCCCAGGAGGTTCAGCCCCGCTTGTCGTACCCGCCCTGAGCAAGCCACTGCTCCACTGGACACCGTTTCTAACCTCCCTTCACCCAGCTCTGCTACCGAATCCGCAGACAAGACATTAGCATTACAACCCACACTGATCTTTGTCAATTATGCTACAGTATTTGAGCTCTAACCAGCTTCAAATTGAATCAGGACAAAATCATCAGTATAAAAAGAGCCCGCACCAGCCTTTCAATTCCAGCACTAGGAAAAAAAAAAAGTTATACATCTCATAATGGCCTTCTACCCCATAATGAACAGGAAAAATAAATTAGATTCCCAGCTAAGGGTATATTTATACAATTTCATTATGTGCCCATGAGCAAGTCTGGTTTTCACCAAGATAAAAATGAGCTCTCAGCAATGCTTGTACTAAATAAATGGAGTGATTTAACAGTTTAACAAGGAGTGCGATGGAGGGGTTGAGGAACAATGTCAAAAATGGAAAATATAAATAAAAAAAATTAAAATGCTGGCACTTCTTGAACCATGGTAACACTGTTGGGCTAGACTCCACCCACTGCCCATGCCCAGCAGCTCCGGGAGAGCTCATGGGCTAGGAAGACAGTGGCGTTGGGACTGCAGGCAGTTCTACAGGCTGGGAGAACATAGCATCCCACCTGACTCAGAGCATCATGGGGAGATGCCTTCCTACTGCTTCATTTTCTGGCTGCTCAGTGTATAAGTGAGCCTCATGAGCCAAAACAACAACAACAACAACAAAAAAAAAACCCAGGTGCCTCTCCTTGCTGGTTTTCAGCAGTGTAGGAACAGGTCCAGGTCCTGCTCATGCCTGTGGATATCAGGACCACATGTGCTGGCTGCAAGGGTGCTCATGGCAGCTTTGGGTCTGGAAAGGGGTATTTGCAGTCTGAAAATTGCTCCCAGACTCTGAAACGTTCAAGTCAAGCAAGGCTCCTCTCTTGGTGCTGCCCAGCAGGGATAAGGATGGTGGTGGCACTGCCAGGCCACCCCAGCAAACTGGTCCCTCAGTGGCCGCCAGCACTGCCCTGCTGACTGGCTGCATGAGTACAATGTCCTTGCTGTAGGGAAAAAGCACCAAGGAAGCTGGGAGCTCACCCTCAACCCACTCAGCTCCGTGGCAGGTTTGTAGCCACCACAGCACAGTCGGTGAAGGGGATGGAGCAGCCCCTGGTCCCTTCCAGTCAATTTCACCAAACCTAGAGAGGAATTCCCAGCTCCTCCGTCGAAGAGGAGCCTGTTTAATCAACCTCCCGTTACCCAATTCAGGCCTAAGCTGGAATCCAGACCAACTTTCCCTGCTCCGCTTTCAGGCTCTCTGCTTGCAGAGGCTACAGCGCATACCCTGCTGTGAAATCTCCCTCACGCACAGCCAGGAGAGGACCTGGCCAGCCACCCACGCTTAACATCGAAGGAGTCTGGAGGAGCTCCTTGCCCTCTGCAAGGTTATCTGCTCCTGGTGAATGCTGCTCCATCCCACCTTCTGCCGCTACTGAAAAGAGCGTGTCAGCTCCCCCTGGGCCCCCAGCCCGGACCACACATCCATCTGGGCTCAGCATTGTGTGTCTTCTCCAGCACAGTCAGGCTGATCCTAAATCCATAACCCACACTTGAACAGCTCATCCATTTAATGGCAGATAGCTGCCAGCAGGCAAATCTGTCCTCTCAGCAGCAGCAAAACCAGAGCTAAGCAGTTGCTTGCTTTTTTTTTTTTTTTTTTTTCCTTTCCCTTTTTAAATCAATTGTGAGGCCACATGGTCCATCAGAGTGATCTGGAGACCAGGAGCCATCTCCAAGACGGAGCTGGCTGGCTTGGCTGCCTATCACAGCTCTCCTGCCACAAGGTGACATTTCCCTCTCCATCCTCCCTACTCCAGGGAGCCACGAGGATTAATAGTTCAACAGGGCTTTGGAAATATGTGCGCTGAGAGTTATGAGCCTGATTCATAATAGGAGTTCCCTCCCCTGCTACAGAGATTAATCACTGGTGCAAATGCAAACACCATTTGGGCTCAACCATCCCAAAACACAGTGCAGCTGGAGAGGAGAGGAGCACACTGATGGGGCTTCGCAATGTGGAACGCTGTCAGAGCCATTGTCTGCACCTTTACCCCATGTATTACGGAAAAAAAATGTGGAATGTACCAGTCCAAAGCTTCTGAGCGCTGTACGCAAATAAGCCAGCCCATGCCTCCTCCTGTCAGAAAGAGTTCCTGGGCAGCCCTGCTCCAGCCCCCAGCACCAGAGGAGCTCAGCTCACATGGGCACAGATGGGTTAACAGCTGATTTATGCTTAAACAACTTAATAAATGCAGTGAAAGCCCCAAATCACCTCCATCCCCCTCCTGCTCCCTTGACTGCAGGATCAGTAGGGCAGCTCCTGGTGGAGATGCTGCTTTGGGTGCCCACCTGCCCGCTCCCCTGCTCAACAAGGAGTTGTAGCTGGAAAACACAAATCCAGCACTGCCCATCCTGCCGAGCCCTGGATGGAGCAGAGCTCTCACCAGTTACACCAGCTCTCCCCATGCTGCTTCCAGCAAAGGAAGGGATGGAGATCCCCTTCCCCAGGAAGGCAAGGACCAGCCCCACAACACCTTGTCCTGCCTGCTCTGCGTTAGTTCCTTGTCTCTCTAATATAAATAATGGCCAGATAATTTTTAATGCACTGCTTTACCCATCCCCAAGTAGAGCAGTTTCCCAGGTTGCGGGAATCCTTTACAACCCTCTGAAGGATCAGCAAATGATTTTTCACTCTTTCCTTTCGATTCAGGAGAAGGAGAGGGAACTCAGCTCAATAGTAATTAGAGTGAACTGCAGCTTTTAAGCAGTCAAGGCTCATGTTACCACTGGGATGCAGGAATGATCTAATCAGACACCCGGGTCAGATAACAAAAAAAAAAAATCCTTGAGGAGACGATAACAGTTCATTTCTGCCCCGAGCTGAACTGCCTGCGGCCCTTGAGCCTGGGGGAGTCAGAGGAAGGAGTGGGATGTGGATGTCACCACAGCACAGGGGACCACATGGGGACCCTGGTACAGTGGTAGGAACCTGCCTGTGCCTCTGCAGGGTGCTCAGCCTTCTTCCCCAGGAGGAAGAGAACTCCCACATCTCCTCACCAGTGCAGGCAAAGGGCAGCATCTGCCCTGCCATCCTACCAGCCGATGCCGGGGGTCTCACACCAGCTCCCCAAGACAGATGGCATTTACTAGGGAATGCTCTGATTCTTTTCCTAGCTGTGCCCACCCTGGACCCACCCCACAGCTCCTCATGCAAAGCCAGGGGCTGTGAGGCTGGCAGAGGGGTCCCACTGCAGCACCGACAGGGAAAACAAACGTGCTTTCCCTAACTGCCTTCACTCTGCCCCCCAAAGCCCTCCTGCTGCACCTCCTTGCCCCTCTGCACATATAGTCTACTCCTCACCCATAACCAAGGAGGATGCAAGTTCAGTGGGGCTGGATGCTACAGATTAGATTGCATCTGTCTGGGTATAAATAATTTACTGCTTGATGGTCAGAGTGAATTTAATTACTTCTTGTTCTCCTGATAGAATCAGCCCACCGCTGCTAAAGCATTTCACTCCGAATTAGCCTGAAAAGGACTAACAAGGCAGTGCTAATTTTATACACACGACATCCCCCGCAGTCTCTGAAAATACAGCTCCACGGAGCCCCGTGCACGGCCATCCCCGCGTGAGCCTGGCAGAGGGACGGCACGAGGAAGCAAACCAGGGGCAAAGCCTGGGGAAGGAGGGAAGTGAGGTGGGCATCAGCTTGCAAACCCCTGCCCTTTCTCCTTTTGCTCTGCCCTCACTTCCAGCTCCCAGGGCACCTGGGGAAGGGGTAAGGGAATGGGGAAGGAGGAGGGTATGGCCAGTGGAGCTGATGCTGCTGCACATCAAGGTCCCTGCCAGCTCCCTGCCAGCCCAGCGCCCGCCTTGTGCCCAGCTCCAAGCAGCCAGGGGTCACGCCAGGCCACTTGCTGCAGGCTCGCTGCTGCCTTGGAAAAACACAAACACACATCAACACTCCCCGGAGACACACGCCCGGTCACCTGGAAGGAAGAGGAGATGAGGCAACGGCAGGGCCGGCTGCGGTCATGGTCCCCTGGCACGGAAGCTGAGCGCAGAGCCCTCTGGCAGCCCCCATCCCATAGCTGTGCCCCCAGCCTGAACAGATGTCTCCAGCCCACCCTGCGCACCACGGTCCCTCCGTGCTCAGCATTCTGCCAGGGCACTACCTGCGCATTTGAGAGAGAGAACTGGGCTGTCCTGATGGGGTTCAGCGCAACCCAAGGAATCCAAGTCAGCAGAAACACCCCTGCTCCAAACCCTGGCTGCAGTCGCTACAGACCCTGAGCACACATTGCTCCAGGCCAGCTGCAAACACATCAAAACCAGTCGTGGCCCTGAAAAGGCTACTGCAGCAGGGACCGGGCTGGCAGCAAGGGATGCAGAGGCAGGATTAGCCAAGGCAACAGGCAAGGATGTTGGAGCTCACAGCACTGGGCATCCCAGGGGGCAGCAGGGCAGGGGCAAGGTTGCTCCCACAGCAGCTCGGCGGCACAGGGCAGTGCTTCCAGAACCACCTATCCCTGTAAAGCATCACTGCGTGTTTTCCCTTCGCTCTGTAATTAGACCCTGGTTTCTCCTCTAAGGATGGAGTTGCATTGACCGCAATGCTTTACTGGTCCTACCTCCCTCCTCTGACCTCCCCTGTCTCCACCACGATTTATGCTCCACATTAGCAGTCTACCAGAGCCACTGCCTGTGTCACCGGGGTGAGGTGGCACTGCAGCTGGCTGAACCACACCAAGCTCCCCCAGTAACCCCAAGCCCCACCGAACAGCATGGGAGGATACCTGCTCCTGGCACAAACCCCTCCACGAACACAAACCTGGGACGTTTCTGCCAGAAGGTGAAATTCTGGGAAGATGGAAAGGTTGAGTGAGCTCTTCCAGCAGCAGAGATGTGATGCTAAGGGAAGTGCTCTGCCTCAGAGAAGGAAGCAGCAGGGCACCATGAAATCACACCCTGGTAGCTCAACAGTCACCTTCCCCACCCGGGATGGCCACATTCCCGCACAGCGAACTAACAGGCTTGTTTTCTCCACTCCACTTCTAATCACAGTGCTCTGGCTCTAAGCCTCTAATCCCACATGCAGCATCTCACTCAATAAATCACCCCGTAAAGGCAAATTGGCCAACAGCTATCGGCAGCTGTCAAGAGCCTGCGGGCAGAACCCTTCACCCTGACACGCAGCTGCTGGACCACCGGCACCGCAGACGGGGACTGCAGCAATACCACACAGCCCAGCAAGGGCTGAGGTACCCAGGCTTTCCCAGAGTACTGCACCATCGGAGGGAGAAGCATCCTTCTTCCCTCCTTGAGCTCATCCTCTGGGGCCAGTGCAGCCACCGCATTGCTCTCCTGCTGCCAGGAGCACGCCTGTGTGCTCTTGCCCTCTCTCCTATTTACATGTAAGCTGGGCTGACAACTCCTCTTCATCACAGTGCCAGAGTCTTCCTCAGAGGCCATGCATCTCAAGCAGGACAGCACCATAAATATTGCATAGGAGGTGTTTCTAATCTAGTTATGGGTTCAGCCTCTCACGCTCTTCCATCAGGGAGCCTTGGATTGAAATTGAAGTGTATTAGTATAATTTTATCAGGTTTTATTAAGCCTAGGGTCTTACATTTTTGATATATAGTTTTAATTAAGTTTTAAGTCAAAGAATGCAGTCGCTCATATTTTATCTTGCCATGTCACATCACAGGGAGGCAGTTAATCAGCACGTACGAAAACTTCCCATCGCCAGTGATGAACGTTCATGAACTTTGCCTGCAGAGACCATCATCCCTCTATTGCTCACAGTAGGAGCCCACAGCCTAACTGACCCCCTTGCCCAGCGCCAGCTCCCCACTTCTCGTGCTCTCCTGCCTCCGAACACAATCAGGCAAGGAGGAAAAAGCCTCAGGACAAAGAAGGGAAGAGGGAAGGTGGCCTGGAAGCAGCTGGCAGTGGGGGGCTGCTCCTGGCTGTGCTCAGCAGCAGCTGCTGCTGCCAGCAGGACAGCAGGCACTGAACCAAGAGCAGGTAAGGGCATTGCTGGCAAGAGGCACTGCCTGCCCCTGCTGCCACCCCACCACGTCCTGCAAGGGCACAGAGCCATGGTTGATGCTCCAGCTGAGCCCGTTACCCAAAGCCCTCCTGCATCCATCTCGCAGCACCAAGCAGATGGGCAAACCCAGTGCAAAGCTGCCTACTGCACCTACCTGCCCACCAGCACGGACACCACAGTGGGGAGGGGAGGGAGATGGCCAGGAGTAGCTCTGGGGCTGGGTTCTTACCTCTTAGCCAAATCCCTCCAGACCTACAGCACCTTCAGGGCTCCAAGAGCCAAGGGGACCCTGCCCCGCAACTCAGCCATGGACTGAAGGGTCCTGTCGCAAACCATGCAGTATTTTCTGCTCAGTTTTCCCCCACCACAGGCTGCCTCCTCGGTGCAGAAACACCGGCCAGCCTGCCAGGGCAATCAGAAAACAGGAATATCCCAACCAGCAGAGCAGCATCACCGCAGCCACTCAGCAAGCACAGAGCCAGACCCACTCCTTCAGTTAGCCTCTTCCCAGCAGCAGCAGCCCGCTCCAGTTTTACAGCTGGGCCATCACCAATCATCCGTGCATCATCCTGGGAGGACTTCAGCCATGCACCCATCCCAGCTCCAGGCTGGCTCCCAGCACCAGGATGAACGGTCACCGCTCCTTCAGGGGTCTGGGTCGAGCCAAGTGCTGGAAACCAGGGACGAAACTTGGATAGTGCCATCCAACATGGGAAAAAGGAATTCCAGCCTTCAGCCATGGGGACTACCTGAGCCCACAGCGTGAACAAGAGCCCCCCAGGGACAGTAAAACTCCACATAGCTGCCAGCCCCAGCATATCGGTATTGCCCAGGCCACTCACTCCCAGGAGAATCACCAACCAGGTGCACTTCTCTCCTCTGAAAAGAGCAGTTTAGGGACACGAGGTCTGTGCCTTTCTGCTAGTGAGGGCAGCAGATGGCATGGCAGCTTGCACCGTGGCTGCCCTCACCCTCCACGGTTCCCCAGCCCAGGGAAGGCTGCTTCTCTGCTTCTCCCCAAGGACCCGAGGCTACAGTGGCAGCAGATCACTCACGGGTCCTTGGGAAAGGCTGATTTGACCTCACTGGAAGGATCTGCAGATGCAAGGCAGAGCAGAGGCTTCACACTCACCACTCTGCCTGGGCACAGCGAGGTGTCTGGCTACCAGCACATCCTCTCCACACGCAGCTGAGGAGTCCCTCGTTCTGTGTCAGCCCTGCGCACCTTCCCCCGGGTGGGAGCCAAGACAAACAGGGCAGCCCTGGGCACACACTCAGTCAAGCTTGGGCCTCCAGAGACCCAATCCAGAGCATCCCCACATCTCTTGGCAGTGCTAGCCCCAGCAGCAGAGCCCGAGGTGGGACAAGAGCTCTGGGGACACAGACACCCCACACACATGTGCCAAAGCTTCCCCTTAGATGGGGGGCAGAGATCTCAGAGGATTTCTGAGGATGGAGACAGCAGCAGTCCAGGACCATGTCAGGTCCTGGAGCTTCTCTCGCACAAGAAGTGAAAAAGCTGAGTGCAGACCTGTCTTTCCAAGTTGAGGTGCTTAAAAATTTATCATTGAACTTGCAGAAATGAACTCAATTAAAAACCATTTTAATGGTATTACATTAAAAAAAATAACTCATATTTCCCATGTCATGGTTCCTGTCTATAAGAGCAGCAGAAACCGCCAAGCGTAGCACTACAAGTGATGGGGTACGTGCTCTGCTGATAAAAGCCTGTGCCACCGGCTAGCGTGTGCCCCGTCACCCACTCCACTGCTACAGGAAAGACGGATGGAGTGACGCAGCCACATAAAACAGTGACCACGACCTATGGAGCCCCAACGACCCTCACAGCCTGCGGAATTTTGGCCCCAGTTTGCTCCAGTAGCAGGATGGGAGGATGCACCGAGCTATTGGCAGCAGCAGCATGCGAGGAGCTCCCCAGGGTCTTACCAGGACCCTTCTGAGGGGCTGCAGTGAAGCAAAGCTCATTAATGTGGTGGGAAGGTTGCAGGGGGTTGGAATAGGGCCAGGAGATACCTAAGGCACTGGCCCCACTCCATCACAGGGTGGCCCAACAGGTCACACAAGCAAACACAGGTCTGGGCACCAATCCCACCTCACACGCCAACCCTGCAGTTACAGCCCTGTCCCACAGCAGCTCATCGCCCGCTGCAGGCACAGGCAGTTTCTATTTTAGGCTGCTCATGGAGAGCTCAGGAGGAAACCAAGAAAGCCCAGCTGCTGTGTTGCTGCTGCTGTTGCTGGCTGCAATTTCAGTAACTGCTTCCCCAGCTACATATTCTGCTTCTCTCCGAGTCTCTGTGCCCAGTCCTTTAATTCTTGCTGCTGCCCCTTCCAGACCCACTGTCCCATCCCCACAGGGTCTCCATGAGACCTATGTGCCACATCCAAGAACAAATCTTACAAGGAGCAGCTGAAGGAGCTGGGGTCTTTTAGCCTGGAGGAGGCTGAGGGAAGACCTAATTGCTCTCTACAACTACCTGAAAGGAGGTTGTGGAGAGGAGGGAGCTGGGCTCTTCTCCCAAGTGACAGGGGACAGGATGAGAGGGAATGGCCTCAAGTTCTGCCAGGGGAGGTTCAGGCTGAACATTAGGAAAATTTTTTTCATGGAAAGGGTCACTGGGCACTGTCAGAGGCTGCCCAGGTTGGTGGTTGATTCACCTTCCCTGGAGGGGTTTAAGGGATGGGTGGATGAGGTGCTGAGGGACATGGTTTAGTGATTGATGGGAATGGTTGGACTCGATGATCCGATGGGTCCTTTCCAACCTAGTGATTCTATGATCCAGGTGCAGAAGGAATGCAGCAGCCCCAGGAACATATCTGCCCCGAGGGTGAGGGACCAATCCTGGCCCTCAAAGCCCACTCGCCTGCGTGTGACCCCAGCACCCCACCACCTCCTGGATAGCCACACCTCATCCTGGGGGAACAGCTGAGAGATGCCCAGCAGCACATGGCTACACCGCCATCAGCAACAGCAGTGACTTCTTTCCGACACCAAGGGAGGGAATCCCAGGATAAGCAGGAGCAGTCCAGCTCATCAGCTGCCAGACTGGCAGACTCATGGGAATGGGGAGCTTATTTTGCATTTCCTTCCTTCTCCCTTGCAAAGAAAGAGATTTGGGCTTGGATTTGATTTTCATCCAGCAGAAAAGAATTTTCTTTGAAAAGAAAGCAGTTGAGTTGCTTAACTCTCTGTGTCCCTGTATTCCCATTAAAATAGGATTTGAGGCAAAGAGAGAGTTTCAGGAGCCCTACTCCTGCTGAACCACCAGGGGTGTGGGTTACTCAGGGCTGCACTGTCCCAGGGCAGGGGCAGCTGCTCACCCCTCTGCACCCACCATGACAGGGACCCTGATGGAGCATGGCCACATCCCAGAGCAACTGTTTGCATCCATAAAACCAGCCCATAGCATAGAATCATAGAATCGCCAGGTTGGAAAAGACCCGCTGGATCATCGAGTCCAACCATTCCCATCAATCACTAAACCATGTCCCTCAGTACCTCATCCACCCATCTCTTAAACCCCTCCAGGGAAGGTGACTCAACCCCCTCCCTGGGCAGCCTCTGCCACTGCCCAATGACCTTTTCCATGAAAAAAATTTAACTAATGTTCAACCTGAACCTCCCCTGGTGGAGCTTGAGGCAGAGCAGGGCTGAGTTATGCTCCATCCCACAGCTACTGCACGGCAGAAGGTGCAGAGAAGAGCTGCATCTAGGCTGGAAAGGATTCCAGGGTGCAGCCTGCTCATGGGCTCCTGACCCAGAGCAGCTGCAGGCACATCAGCAGAGCTGCCTGGAGAGTCGGGCTCCTGGGGTGCTTCCCTTTCTGTAAAAAAAAAAAAAAAAAAAAAAACCATAGGAAAACTGGGATGCTTTGCTGGGATGGAGGAGCCCTTTCTGTTCTAGCAGTGTCACCACTGTTTCCTTCCTGTTGGTCCCTCTCCTCACCACAAGCCCCTAATCAGCAGGGGCATCCTGCTGCCTGCACGGAGCAGGCCACTTCAGCTGGTGCTCAGCTCCAAGGCACCGCACCACCAAAGGCTTTACACACACGTGAGCCGCAGATATTGCTGCCTGGGGTATCTCCAGCCTCCTGCTGCTGCTGCTCAGCTGCCTCCAGTCCTAACATTGCATGCAACACCCCAGCCCTGAGCCCGCTGCACCAGGAGGGCTGCGGGCGCCTGTGCCGAGGCTGCAGATAAATTTTAACTGGGCAGCAAGAGAGCAGGGGAGAGTGAACTGGAGAGCAAGCGCGCTGCGTGTCATTTCAATGCGTGTATTTATATCCTTCACCGACGCAGCATCCCTTTGTAAAGCCACAGAGCGCGTATAGTCAGGGCTGTCAGTTCAGCGGCATGTTACAAGTGTTTGATATGGAGATTTTGGCAGTGGGAATGGATGTACCTCGCTGAGAGGTTTATGTAAAATGACAGCTTCTGGAAAATGAAGCACTCAGATATAAAAAAAAAAAAAAAAATAAAAGTACAAACAAAAGAGAAGAGAGGCCTTCCGCTCAAGCAGTCCAAAATGGATTTCTTCTCCCTGCCGGCCCGCGAGCATCTCCCCACCACGGCCAGAAGCATCACGCAGGCAGCACACCAGCTGCACCAGCCCCACCAGCTCAGCACGGCTGGTTCAGGCTTCACACCCGCACTCCCCCACCTCAGACCGCTGCCCCATTTCCATTTCATCACTCCTCCTTCTCCCCCTTGTTTACGGGGCTGAGCCTTTTATCGCTGGCTGCGCGTGGGTGTGCGCGGGTGGGAGGAGGATGCCTGGAGAGCGCGGCTGTCAGCAGGCCCGGGGAGATGCTCTGCAGCTCCTGCCATCGCAGGGCTTGGAAGCAGGGGATGCTGCGCAAACAGAGCGAGGCAGCGGCTGGTTGTTTCGTGGCAGGTTCCCTACACCACAGTGCTGTGTCAAGGGGCAGACGCTGAGCTCTGGTCAAAGAGCATCTCGAACACCCATCGAGGAACCTCTGCTGGTGGACATGGCTGGAGGAAGCCGTGCAAGAGGAGCAGATGGGATCCCACACCTGGAGAGGTCTGGATCTTGGTTTTCTGGGTCCAGAGGTCTGGATCTAGGTCTGTTTCCCCATTGATTCCTGTCAGTTCACCACCACCCACCTCACTCCAACGGGCTCCAGCATCCGCAGCCACAGGAGCAAGAAAGGGAGTCAGGACCCCAGCCAGGGTCAGCTCAGCCAGGAAGGAAAGCAGCATAGCACCCACAGCAGCCTGGCTCGCACCTCCAAGCCCACGTCTGCGCTGGCATGCTCTGCTGCAGTCAGCTCGCTCCTCTGACTTTACACCCTCCTCCTCCACTGCTTCCAGCCCAGTGGGGATGCGTGCCTGTGACCAGGGTGGAAGCAATTCCTGCTGCAGCTATAATGATCCATAAAGAAGCTGACTTGTTTCTTACCTCTCCGAAATGAAGGATGGTGATTACCCTGCATCCCAGTCCACAAAGCTTAATCCAAACTGATGGCCTCACAGAGATTGCTCCTCTTGCCTATCACCCAATCTAATACCCGACTCTCCTCTACTCACGTCTACTCAGTAACAAAATGTCAGAGTAACTCACACAGGCTCTGGACGGAAAGGCCATTTATCCTGAAGTGAAAGGCTCCTAGACGAGACATTAAATTAACAGCACGTTCAGGCAAAGCAGCACCAGCTTTGCCTCCCTCAGGCCCCAGGCAGCAGGGCAAGGGTTTGTTAAGACTCCTTCAGGTATAAACCCCTCTACAAACACCCCATATCTGCTCCTCAGGGTCTTTGCAGTGGATGCAGAGGATGGGAGAGGACCAGGATGCCCCCAGAGCCCGTCTGCTCAAACCCCACCATACACCCCAAATTCCAATTCACAGTGTGGGATAAAAGCAACTCCAGACACGCACCAGACTGTCAACACCTCACACGAGGATTAAAGTGGAAAGAAACACCAGTCTTTGAGTTTTGACCCGGGTCATGACCTGAAGCATCTCTCTCCCCTTGTGGCTCCCCTAGTGCAGAGCAAACCCTGGAGCAAAAGAGCATCTACAGGCTTCAAGAGGTGCAGCAAGAGTTTCCTCACTCACCATCTGCCGCAGCAGACCCCTACAAGGCAGAACAAAGCTCCTGCAATAGAATCATAGAATCACCAGGTTGGAAAAGACCCACTGGATCATCGAGTCCAACCATTCCTACCAATCACTAAACCACAGCACGTGCTCTGCAGAGATCCCAGCTATGCCCAGAGCCGCGCACTTAAGCACCAAGCCAAGCGGGAGCTTTAACTTCTAACAGCCATGCCAGAGATCTGAAAATGCAATGCTGCACTACCCTGCTCCTCCTGGAACAGCACAAACCATCCACCCAGCAGGATGCCAGTTTAGCTCTGGGGAGCACATTGCTGCATCCACACACACCTCAGGCTCCAAACCCTGTTTGCCTGCAGAGATGGCAGAGACACAGACCCCAAGAGGGACCCTGCCCCACGCTCAGCACCGATACAACCCAGCTCCACTGGCACACAGCTCCCAACCTGACCAAGCCAGTCTCCCTAGTACTGAATGATCCACCCCAAGCGAAGCCCTGAGCCCTCAAACCAGGGCTGCAGCCTTCACTCCCCAGCTGGGGCATAGAGGCACCAATATGCAGTGGGAGCAGCTCTCCAAGGCAGGTGCTAGGCTGGGCGCAGCTCTCCTCAGCTATAAATATCCAGGAGCAGGAGTGACAACAAAGGCTGCAGCTGAACTGTGCACCATCTATCACGGGAATACAGCACAGCCACTGAACTTAACTGCCCTGTATTTCCCCCACACTTGAGCGAGCCCTGGCAGAAAGTGCTCCCTGATGTCCTACCCGCTGGCAGGATCTGCTGGCACATGTGCGATTGTCCCTCCAGCTCCTTGGCTACGTGTGCTCGCTGATGACCCGGCAGGTGAGGCAGCGGGGAGCCTGGGTCATGGGCACCAGAACACAAACCTGCAGGTCCCTGGCAGGAACAGGCTCAAGTCACTGTGCTCCCGTGCCTCTGAGCATTCTCACTGCTGAGAGCCTCCTGCTTACCTCGGGCATCACTGAGCAGGAGCCCAGGCATCCCCAGCTGCCAGCTGTCCCCTCCCCTCCGCTGGCCAGTGTTGGGTCCCACAGCCCTGACCCCAAGCAGACGAGCTGATGAACACTCAGACATCAACCCTCCCTTTTCCTGCTTAAGATATCCTCATTTCTAGCGCACCACAGGTGTGCGCAGCACTTAGAGCCGGCGAAGCAGCCGAGCTCCCTGCCAGCAGAGCTTACTTTCTAATTAGACAGATAACAGCAAATCATGACAACAGACCACCGTGGGGAACGGCAGGGACTGCTGCTCTGTGGACAGCGGGAGCTCTGGGGCCTGACAGCTCCTCCACTTGCTCCATTCTCCCTGCCCGCAGCCGGCCGTGGGAACACAGTGGCAGCCCTCACTGGAAAAAGAAACAGCAGGGAGAGGAGAGATTGGAGGGGCCAGAGGCAGTGGGGACACTTCATCTGCTCCCCACCAAAGACCTTCTCTCCGGGCATCGTAACACCCTCAGCGGCAACCTGGGCACAGACAAGAAGCTGCATCCATGCTCCCAGAAAGGTAGGCAGGAGGGAAACACGCTCCGCACAGGATGAGGCCAAAGCCACAGCCATGCCATGGATAACACTCTGCTGTGCAGAGCGCCATGAGCCCCATTTGCATGTCAGGAGCACCTCCAGCAGAAAGCGCCCACTACAAGCACCAGCACAGGGCATCCACAGAGCCGGCACACCTCGCCCCAGGGAGGGACACCCCAACTCAGCTCTGGCACAGACCCAGCACCCATTGAACCCCAAGAGAAGCTTCCATGGGAGCAGCTGGAGGAGCTCAGTGCATCTCAGGGCATGCGTGGAGCAAGAGCAGGGTTGCTGGGGCAGCCTGACACCAGCTGCACACCTTGTGTGGGCTGTTATCACTCCCACTGCTGCTTCAGGTGGGCAGCCACGCTGGGAGGGGAAAACTAGGGATGCAGGAGGATGGGAAGACCATGGGGTGAGTGTTCCCAGTGGCATAAGGGAAACAAACCCAAGGTATATACATGGAGCTACCCCAAACTAGGAGCAAGTGGAGGTATGAACACATCCATCCAACAGGAGCATCCTGGGCAGATCCAACAGGATCCGAGTGCTGTTTCACTCCCTTGTCCACCCTAAATTCTCCTCAAAACCAGACGTACCCTCATGGTGCAAGGCTTTGGTGCATGCATGCGCATGCGTTTTCATCCCAGTCTTTAAATGAGGTCTTTGCTGAGAATTTACAATTCCCCCATGGCCTCAATCTTGCAAAGATTGCTTTTTTAGCACTGTTGGGCTTTAATTCTAATAAGCCTCCTCTTTATTACGGAACCAGGTCACATTGCCTTGACACTGCAAGAAAATCTTTCATCAGGAAGGAAAACGGAGAAGGGAAAAGAGAAATAAAGAAGAATGGGGGGGGGGGGGGGGGAGGAGAAAGAGGAGACAAACAAATAAAAGCTGCTCACTTCATCCAGGAGACTTTTTGAACCAGGCAAACAGCCGCGGGCCAGCAGCGGGGCTGCCGGGGAGGGGGGCCTTCCTGCAGTGCCTCTCGCACCCCCGAACGCGCAGAATTATTTCTGGTGCGGCTTCACCTCCCACACACCCTCCCACCCTCCGCTGCTTAAAAATGCCGAGAGGAGCAGGAGGGGAAGCTTGATGAAACTTTGACAGACATAATGAGGACGGAGTTCAGCCCTGCCCTGGACAGATCCCGATCCCCCCAGCTTGGTGCGGGGCTCCTCGTTACCTGTCTGGCACCGCGGGGATGGGCACAGCGGATCAGGGCGGCAGCACCAAGCACCCACAAAACCCAAACACTCCTGCCGGCAGAAATCAAAGCCCTTTGCTAGTGGGAGGAGGCGGCAGAATGCCTTCTCCTTCACATCCAACAGAACTGGTTGAATACCGATTTTCCCTTCTGGAGGCTCCTCACCTTCCACCATCCTGACCGGCACCCGGCCCTTCAGATGGTTAGGGCAGAGGTTGATGCCTCCTCAGCTCTCCAATTTCTCAGACATGCCAGGCTCAGGATACGTTATCACAAACCATCTCCTGTTGCTGTCTTATGTCATGGCCATTGTCATGGAAATGGGCTAATCTCATACCCCACCTCAGCTCCCCACACCCACATCTGTGGTGTCCCAGTGTGGGATGGGGAAAGGGTTCAGCTGGGCCTCATCAAAGCCCTGTCTTCATCAGCTCCTGGACAACGAAGTCCTATTAACCAAAATTCAGAGCGAGCCAGGATTGCAGGGTGCCAGTCTCCACTCCCAATGCCTCCTGCCACTTTCCCCAACTCCCAGAGGAGTATCTGACCAGCATATCCCTGGTCTGCTTTGGGGATGGCTGCAGGGTGCTCCTGCACACAACAGGGACTGCAGCATCCCAGGACAGCCACTCACAGGGCTGTCAGGGTCAGGCAGGACCCTGAGAAAGCAAAAGGGTAAGCCAGAGACTGCCAGCACTGGCCAGACACTCTGGGTCATCCCAGCAGCCCTGATCAGGAACATAGAATCATAGAATCACCAGGTTGGAAAAGACCCACCGGATCATCAAGTCCAATCATTCCTATCAAATACTAAACCACGTCCCTCAGCACCTCATCCATCCATCCCTTAAACACCTCCAGGAAAGGTGACTCAACCCCCTCCCTGGGCAGCCTCTGCCACTGCCCAATGACCCTTTCCATGAAATGTTTTTTCCTAATGTTCAACCTAAACCTCCCCTGGCAGAGCTTGAAGCCATTCATAGAACCATAGAATCACCAGGTCGGAAGAGACGCACCGGATCATCGAGTCCAACCATTCCTATCAGACACTAAACCATGTCCCTCAACACCTTGTCTACCCCTCCCTTAAACATCTCCAGGGAAGGTGAATCAACCACCTCCCTGGGCAGCCTGTTCCAATGCCCAATGACCCTTTCTGTAAAAAACTTCCTCCTGATATCCAGCTTAAATCTACCCTGGCAGAGCTTGAGGCCGTTCCCTTTTGTCCTGTCCCCTGTCACTTGGGAGAAGAGCCCAGTTCTCTCTTCTCTATAACCTCCTTTCAGGTAGTTGGAGAGAGGAATGAGGTCTCCCCTCAGCCTCCTCTTCTCCAGGCTAAACACCCCCAGCTCTCTCAGCCGTTCCTCATAAGGCCTGTTCTCCAGTCCCCTCACCAGCTTCATGAGCTGCAGCAGAGGGTGCCCACAGCCACAAAGCCACCAGCATCCTCCACATGGTGCCCCCAGCAGCAGCCAATCCCAGTTCAGGAGGAGACTCCTAAACCAAGCTCCCAGCGCTGGTAACAGAGCAGGGAGCCCACAGCTCTACTCAGCAGATGCTTTGTGGCCAGAGGGAGCAGCTCCACCAGCAGTGAGGCTTCCTCTGTCCCAGACAAAGAGCCAGATCCCCAGCTCCAGTTTTGGAGGTCAGGGATGCAGATGGTGCCGTCAACACCATTTAGCATGCAACAGCATACACAGAGCACTGGTCATGCAAGCTGCATCGCAGCAGAAGCGGTTCAGGTCAAGAAGCACAAGTGCCGCTTTCCCACACTGACAGGAACCAAAACCCACCCTCCAAATTCTTCCTGCTGGGTTGTTTGTTTAGCAGGGAAAAGACAGGGGTTTACAAAGCCAGATAACTCAAACACAGGAGCTGAAAATGCCTTCTCCAGGGTCAGCAAGGGACGAGGTTCCTGAACCGCAGCCTCCTCCCCGGTGAGAGCACAGCTAGGATTACAGGGCCGGGGGTAGGAAGGCTGCTCCTAATGTAGATGTTTTAATTCTCAACGCTAGCAGCTGCACTTAAGGCAAGAGAGGCAGGGAAGCCATGCACAGGAGTAACCATGGCAACTTCACGGAAGTTAAATAAAAACTTCTTTAAAAAAAGATAACGAGGTCCCTGAATCATGCTTTATCAGCTATGTTGCTATAAAGATCGAGATACAGCCAGCTCAGGATTCCTAATTACTTCTGCAATATACTTGTAGATAGCTTTATTTAAAAAAAAAAAAATCTGGCTACGTGTATAATGATTTAGGCCCCTCTCCATACCAGGATTTGCATATCCCGTGAAACACCTTCTCAGGAAGATACCCCTGAGAGAAAAATCATCCCTGCCGTGTAATGCCTGCCTGCTTGCGGCTCTGGAGGCTCCTATGGCTGTGCCGAGGGCCTTGCTCTGGCCCAGGGGCATGGGGAGAGCCCCATTAGTGCTGCTGCCCTGCCAAGATGCTGCTGGCACCTCTTCCCGGCACCATCTCACACCCTGTGCCCCCAGCCTGGGCTCAAAGGCGACTGCAGCAGTGATGCACTGATGTGCAGATTACCTGGGCTGCCTGCAGAGCCCAGAATGATGCTCTCCAGCAGCATCCACTGTTCGTACGTGCTGAACATCCGCTGCTGCAGAGTCCCCGCAGAGGCAGCGCCTCTACCCTGCGCCCATCGGAGAGGGGCTCAAGCACCAGGGCTGTAACGCTCCAGCCTTTGGGGTCACCTCCCCAGAGCTCAGAGGAGCCAAAAAGCAGCGTTTGTCCCCAGTGCAGCCAGCAGCTGGATGCCTGCTCCAGCGCTACAGCAGAAATTCCATCATTGCCCATAAACCAAATCACAAGTTATGTGAGATCTCCAAGCACTTTTCCTACAAAATAGGCTCTTGGACAAGCCCAGTAATTTCTAAGAAGTGAACAGACCTCCCCAGCCGGCAAATGGACAATGCTTGATTGTATCCCTGACCTAGCAGTGCTCTGCCTATTAGGCATTATGGAACCAAATGTTGTTTGGGCAAGTTCCATTGAAACTCACTATTTCCATCAATCGCAGCAGCCACAAAGGCAGCTGGTAGAGGATCTGCCCCAGCCCAAGGGTTTGCCAGTGTTCCCAGTGACCTGGGGTCTCCCACAGCTACAGACACAGGACACCAGTGGTGCCACCACCTGACTGCCCCTTCTGAGCCCCTAGGAAAGTGACACCAAAAGCTCCCCAAGCCCATCCGGGCATGCAAACTCAAACCCACCTAGTGAGCTTCCAGGCAGCGCAGTGTCTCCATCAGTTGACATCGTGCCGTTTCCTAAGCACACAGTGCCTGCCAAGTTGCCTCGCTTGAGTGTCCAACAAAGGGGAAGGGCTTACTCTGACCATCACTGCATCGGAGCCACCGTTCCCTTCCTTGTGCCCTGCCTGCAGCCAAGAGGGACCAGCAGCAGGTCCCTGGCACACAGACCCTCTCCCCAGATCATGGAATCTCTAAGGCTAGAAAACACCTCTAGGATCATCAAGTCCAACCGTCAGCCCAACACCATCATGCCTACTGAACTGTATCCTAAAGCGTCACATTTTTTGAACGCCTCCAGGGACGGAGGCTTCACCACTGCTCTGGGAAGCCTCTGTCAGGGCTTCACCACACTTCCAGTAGAATCACAGAATCATAAGGTTGAAAAAGACCCACTGGATCATGGAGTCCAACCATTCCTATCGAATGTAAAGATCTTGTTTCTCGTAACCAATATAAACACCGGGGTGAATGTGGAGCCACGAGCTGCACTCAGCTCCCTCTGTCCACCCGAGGGATGCAGAGCAGGGAGAAGTCAACCCAAGCTTCCCACAGAGAGGATCAGCACTGCTGCCCATCCCACCCCTGCCCCACAAACAGGCAGCACTTTCACATCATTTCCAACTCCGTCTGCAAGGCTAATTCCCCAGCGCAGCACTATTAACTGATCACACATTACTGTGTTTCCAACTGGAGTCCTACTACTATCTTAACATTTTTTTTTTCTTTCTTAGTGGCTATTTCACAAAGACATCACATGGAACCCACTGGACTCAATGATCCGGTGGGTCTTTTCCAACCTGGTGATTCTATGAACAAAAGGATTCGGGGTCTTCTGCTAACAAGAAGGATGCACCACGTGGAGGCTTAATTAGTTATTCAGATTCTCTATTTTCACAGCTTACGTTAAGACTAAGTGAATTATATGTATTATTTACTATGTTTTTAAACTCATTTAATTTAAGCTGATTCTGAATGGAAATTAGAATTCAATTAAAATGTAGGGGAAAGTCAGCATTTTGAAGCAGATTATTAAGTAAAGCTACATTAAACGTATTGGAAGCATAAATACCTAGGAACATGTTCTGTATTTTAAAGTGGATTTTCAGCAAAGTATCATCTACAGTCCACAGACTGAGGAACCAGTTATCAAGGTCAAGATTTTATCAGCAGTTCTCACATTCTCACATCTGCATTTTACCCAGAGTTTGATTAAGAGTTTAGAAATCTGGAAAACTCTCCCTTTTTCTCCAGCTCCCCGCTTTAGAATTAATTGTTTATCGATCTGACAAGAGGCAAATATTCTCTCCCGGCTGCGGAGGAGGTGAGCCTGTTGTCAAAAGTTGTTTTATCACTTCCATAAATTCTAGTTGCAACGACTTCCTCTGGTTCAATAACGCGGGTTTCTCTAAGCATCGGCCGCACACACGCCCTGCTCACTGATTCCTGGAGGTGCTCTTAGCAGATTACAGAACTCAAGTCTTAGCCTGGATTCTCAGTTTCAAGCAATCCTGAATTCTGTCTGTCCAGAGGGCGCATTAGTGGTCCCGCACAAACCCCAGTGAGTCCAGATCCTCATATATATATATTTAAATCCCAGCACCAGCAGAGATGGCAATAAAGCCTTTTCTTTGTTTTCCCAGGTAGCAAAGCACCCCCAGCAGCAAGGGTGCAGGTAGCCTAGCACATGAGCACACGGATCCTTCGATGCTTGGGAAAAGCAACAGCAAAATGCTGGGAGAAACCAGCTTTTCCCAAGAAGGAAACCCTCCGGATCCCACCCCTGCCCCCCTCAAACAGCGAGGGAACAAACACCAGAGCTGCTCCCTGCCCAAGAAGCTTATGAGAACAGAAAAAAAAATTAGTTTCTGAGCAGTGAATCAAAAAATTAACTCAGAGGGGGAAAATCCCAACAGCATCATGCAGAGCCACTAGTGTGCCCAGTTCCCCCTACACTGCCTGGGCTGGGGTCCCATCTGTTCCAGTTATCACGTCTCACAATAAAACAGCAACAATAAAACCCCAAGCTCTCCTGCTACAGTGGTCAGAGGACCACAGTAAGAGCCACGGAGAGAAATCACAGCCTGAAAAGGAGCTCTTGGTACTGGGACGCAGGGATGACACACAGAGGAGTTTAAAACTGCAGGGATCCCACGGTGCTGCTGAGAGATGCTCAGGGTCTGGGGCTGAGAAGGGAGGTCAAGAGATGCTGGCAGGGGATCAGGATCAAGGCTGCCCAGCAAAGCATGGACCAGACATGAAGTGCTGGCAGGACAACCCACACCAGGCAGAGAGGGGCAGGGAGCGTCGGGGGACAGGCACACGCTGGATAATGAAACATGAAAAGGGATCCCGCACTCCTGTGCTCGTTTCTACCCATTAGAAATTCAATCTTGTCTAGTCTGGAAGACACAATGATGCCTGGAAGCATCCGAATATGAGCTGAGCAATGAAGAGAGCTGGCTTTAGATTGGTTTATTAAAAATAAAGTTTCAAAAAAAATTAATCTCAATAACTAATGAAATAACAGCAAATGAAATTCTGCTTCCCTGTCTGGTATCTCAGCCTGTCAATTAATTTGCAGGAACGCGCATCCCGAAATACCTCAAACGATTCCAGCAGAAAGCCCTGGAACAGCACTGACAACAGCCTCTGCCTGTACTGCGAAAGGTTAGGGAGGAAAAAAGAAGCTGCTGTTGGCAGCTCTGAGCATCCCAGCCCTGTGAGGGAAGCAAGAGTATCCCAGTGGGGGAAGGCACCAGAGCTCTCAGCTCAGGCTGCTGCCTCACTCGCTCCCCAAGGATCCTGCGGGCAACGAACGCCCCTAAGGGCAGCCAGTCACCTTTCAAACCCAGCTGAGACATGGACTCACTCCACAGCCTTGGGAAAGGCACCTTGGTCTCCTGGACTTTCTTATTCCAGATGTGCAAAACCGAGAGATGCTGCCAATGAATCCAGCCCCAGCACCTCTGCTCCACGGTGATGCTTGAGGAGCTCCAGGCTCCCAGCACTGCAGCTTCAGCTCCACACGTCCACGCCTGCACCACCTCCAGCTTAAGCCTTCTCCACTAAGCTCGGCCTCAAACCTCACCGGCTCCCCTTCCTCTTCCACAGTTGTTTGAAAAGAGCAAATCATTCATAAGAACTAATTATTCCGTGGACTCTCACCCCATAAGCCTGTAAATTAAAAGAGAACTCAAATAAATTAAGGAACTTCCCTCCTGCCTTTTATTATCTCAATAACCTTCAGAGGCATTTATCTACTGTCAGCTGATCCATTTGAAAAATTGTGACGACGAACTAATTTAGTAAATGCACACATTTTAAAACCTTCATTTATACACTGAATGAGCAAATACAACCCGTGCCGGACAAGCTGCTTGAGAGAGAGTCTGATGGGGGCACTTGCACCCAAAGCCAGCACATACTCCACCCCTGCTCACGTGCTCCCCACCAGCCAGGGACACTCTCTTAGGCATCAGGGTAAACGAGCTAAACTATCCCACTCAGGGCAAGAATGAAGAAATTGGCTGTGCAGGACAGGGATGTGAAGGAGCAGCAACCAGCAGCAGCAATGGAGAGACGAGCTCCATCACCAGCAAACACAGGCTGTTCAGCCATCCCCCCCACCCAAGACATGAACACAGTAATTAAGAACTACGTATTCTAGCGATGAGAGATGGAGCAGGAAGCATAACTGGGAAAGCGGCCCTTTATTTCAAAAAGGAAGGGAGGAAAATCCCAGCACCTTGTCACAAAGGGATCATGTAAGCGAGTAAGAGTTTGAACATCTGGCCAGGTTTGGGAAAGGAAAGCAGGAGGAGCAGGTTTTCCAAAGGCAGCACCACATGGAGCAAAGGTCAGCATCCTAAAACATCTTAAAACCTCCCAGTCCACCTGGGTTCCTCTCACTCAGGAAAGAAAGGGCCAAGCACCTCAACAGTCCAGGGGCCCAGCACAGCAGAGCCCAGGAGAGACACCAGTGTCGTGCTCCCAACAGTGCTTCCTAACACCAAGTGGGCTCCCGAGGGAGATGTCTGTCGGTGACGGCTCCTTCAGCGCCTCCAATTCTGTGACGTCTGTCCCTGTTCTGTTCCTAAACTGCCAGGAAGGAGAAAGAGCTGCTGGGCTGAGGGGTTTCCCAGTCCTATCCTGGTTCCTCTGTGCCCCATCGGGTACCTCATTGGCCAGCAGGCTCCAAACCTCACACTATCGGTGCTCCAAAACCACCCCCTCAGCTCGCCCCATGGAATTTCTGTCCCTCTGAGAGGATCCTAAAGATGAGTCCCAAAAGCATCCACCTTAACCCTGGGAAAGGTTTCCCTAATGCAGCAGAGCGTTTGTGTGCCCTCGTGCCAAGGCTTTCTGTGGTGTTGAACAATCCCACGGATCATTTCAAAGGTTAAAAAAAAAAAAAAATCCTTCTGTATTTTCTGTGAAACAACAAGCACAGCCTCACCGCACCTCCCGGGAGCCAAGAACAAGTTCCCAACAACCGGCCAGATCTGGTCAGCCCTGCCAGCCCCAACCCACTGCAATCATCCCTCCACAGAAATTACCAACTCCAGGCTTTTTCTCTGTCTATTATCCAGAAAAAAATAGCCTTAATTTCTTGCTTTGTGAGGCTTTATCATGCCTCAACCATTTTAGCCTGAAACCAGGAAGCTCTTTGGAGAGCGGAGTGGCTTCATCTCTGTTTGCACAGCACCCAGCAGGGCCAAGCCTCCAGCCTTCGGGTACCACTGGAATGCAAATAACACCAGGGCAGAGGAATACATGCTTGAAAGAACGCGAGACAAACCACAAGCCCTAGACATCCCAGAGAACTCTGGGCAGGATTAGCAGGGGCAAAAAGCAAGGTATTCCCTGACATCACAGCACATAGCAACCTGTGGGCACCCTCCAGGCTGCGCCCACAAGACCATCCCAGCCAGGCTGGTACCCAGGAAGCACAGGAGCTACCCTGCCTGAGATCAGGATTCTGCAGAGGCAGCGAGCAAGTTCCAAACCTTCACGGAAGGCAACCAAAAATAGTCGGTGTTGTTAATGTCATGCTTACTGGAGTGAGAAGCCGAGAAATCCCTGCTTCCCTGTTCTCTCCCCCCTCCTCCACTCTCCATCCCTCTGCCTGCGCACACACAGACACACTAAGGAAGCCTCCCCAGCGCTTTCCAGGATGCTCCCCAGCTGCTCCAGCCAGAGGGATGGGGCCAAGGCTTCTGAGTGTGCCTTACCGCACACTTAATGAAGATATCTTAAGTATTTCATAGAATCATAGAATAAGAAGGTTGGAAGAGACCCACCAGATCATCGATCAAACACCAAACCATGTCCCTCAGCACCTCATCCACCCATCCCTTAAACATCTCTGGGGAAGGTGACTCCACACATGCCATGCCCAGCACCCCGGCAAGCACAGTCACTCCTGGCCTCCAGTGCCACATTTGTTTACTCGGATATCTGCCTGGAAGCGTTTGGTTGCGATGCCGTGCGCGGTGCAGCCTCCTGGCACGCACACTGGTGGGGGCACTGCTGGCAGAGGAGAGGCTGAAGAAGGGCTCTGTGCGTTTCCACACGCAACGCAAATCAACCAGGTGACTCCAAAAGGCCTTCTCCATCCATCCATCCATCCATCCATCCATCCATCCTTCCCCCCCCCCCGCAGCCAGCCCTCGACGGCGAGCTCATCTGATGATGAAATTCCTGTAGATGAACAGGAATTCAGGAGAGGAAAAAGAAACCAGTGAAAGCTGCCTCACTCTGCCCGTTCACAGCAGGGATGGGGCTCTGCTCCCCAAGGTTTTGCCTGCCCCCAAGGCTTCCAGCCCGAGCAGGATCACAGAATCACAGAACAACCAGGTTGGAAGGGACCCATCGGATCTTCTAGTCCAACCATTCCTATCTAACACTAAACCAAGTCCCTCAAGACCTCATCCACCCGTGCCTTAAACACCTCCAGGGAAGGGGAATCAACCATCTCCCTGGGCAGCCTATTCCAATGCCCAATGACCCTTTCTGTGAAAAACCTCCTCCTAATCTCCAGCCTAAATCTCCCCTGGAGGAGCTTGAGGCCATTCCCTCTTGTCCTGTCCCTTGGGAGAAGAGCCCAGCTCCCTCCTCTCCACAACCTCCTTTCAGGTAGTTGTAGAGAGTAATGAGGTCTCCTCTCAGCCTCCTCTTCTCTAGGAGACTCTCCTTCTCCTCTCTCCCCCTGACAATCCCGACTCCACCTCACCCAACTTTTTCTTACCGTTTCCCCTCACCTGCAGGGTATGATTTTAATTAGCGCCACATTCCCGTTAACAACAGCACCTAATTAAGACATCTGTTAAGCAGCCATCTCGCAAACTTAATGAGAAGTTGCGCGGGCATCCTTTCTCCGAGCAAACCCGAACTCCCTCCGGAGCCAACAGCCACCGGCTACGCTCGCTTTACCGGAGCCGAGCTCAGGGCTCAGAGAATCATAGAACAACCAGGCTGCAAGAGACCCGTCGGATCATCGAGTCCAACCGTAACATCAACCGGTCCCGCCCGTTGCTGCGAAACTTCGCCCCGGGGAGCCCCGAGGCGGCCGCCGAGGGGTCCCCGACTCCAGGGCCGCCAGTTTTTTCCCGGGAACGCGCTCAGGCGGCTCCCGGTGAAGCCCCTCCAGGAGCATCCCGGTAGGATAGCGCATCCCGGTAGGAAGCAGCATCCCTCCCCGCATCCTCCCCGCTCCCGGCGCCGCCAGCTTTACCCCGGGGCTGCGCTCGGGGGGCGGCCGGTGGAACCCCCTCCAGGCGCATCCCGGTAGGATAGCGCATCCCGGTAGGACGCATCCTCCCTCCCCGCATCCTCCCTCCCCGCATCCTCCCGGCTCCCGGTGCCGCCGCGCGGGGGGTGACTCACGCGTTCAGAGGTCCCCGCCGCGGCGGAGGAGGAAGAGGAGGAGGATGAGGAAAGGAGGACGAAGGGCAGCCGCGGGTCTCCGCCCGCCGAGCGGCATCTCCCGAAGCCGGTGATGGGGGCGGGGTTGGGGGGGGGGGAGGGCAGCCCGGGAGGCGACGAAGCGGGGATGGGGCTCGCCTGCCCCGGCAGCCTCGCACACGGCTGCGCCGCCCCCGGAGCCGCCGAGCGCCGCGGGGAGAGAGGAGGAGGAGGAGGAAGGCGGGGGAGAAGGGGGGGGGGGGGGGGGGGCACGTGTGACGGGCTCCGCCCTGCGGCTGCCGCCCCCTCCCCTCCCCCAAGCCGGGATCCCCTCCCCCTGTGTGTCCGTCCCCCTCCTCGCCGCCCCCGGAGCTGTGGGGTTGGTGGAGTTTGGAGGGGAGACGAGAGATGGGGTTGGGGGGGGGAGAGCAAGAGGTTTGGAGGGGAGACGAGAGATGGGGTGGGGGGAGAGCAAGAGGTTTGGAGGGGAGAAAAGAGATGGGGGGGAGAGCAAGAGGATCTGGTCCCGGCTGTTCCACCCCCCGCCTCCTCTGCCCCCCCCCCCACCCCGCACCCCAAGCTCAGCACACGATCCCAGCCCAAACTCCTGGCCCCGGGCTCAGGACACGCTCCCATAGAACCACAGAATCATAGAATCACCAGGTTGGAAGAGACCCACTGGATCATCGAGTCCAACCATTCCCACCAACCTCTAACCCATGTCCCTCAGCACCTCGTCCACCTGCACCTTAAACCCCTCCAGGGAAGGCCAGTCAACCCCCTCCCTGGGCAGCCTGTTATTTGCTGGCTTTACTTTTTTTTCCTGTCCCACGCTTCCCACCCCATTGCTCAAGGACACCACTCAGCACTCCCCCTGCTCAGTGCTCAGGACACGCTTTCACCCTGTGTCACCCCATTGCACTCAGGACACGCTCCCAGCTCACCCCAACCTGCCTCCTCATGCTCAGGGCGCGTTCCCATTCCATGCCGTCCTCCCTAGAATCACCAAGATGGAAAAGACCCATCGGATCATTGAGTCCAACCATTCCTATCAAATACTAAACCATGTCCCTCAGCACCACGTCCACCTGTCCCTAAAACACCTCCAGGGAAGGTGACTCAACCCCCTCCCTGGGCAGCCTCTAACAGTGCTCAACAACACTTTCCATGAAATTATTTTTCCTAGTGTTCAGCCTCAGCCTCCCCTGATGGAGCTTGAGGCCATTCCCTCTTGTTCTGTCACCTGGGAGAAGAGCCCAGCTCTCTGCTCTCCACAACCTCACTCAGGACACAACCCCATCCCATACTCTCACCACAACAAGGGGTTCAAGACACAAGAATGGGCTGGGAGCTGCCCCAAGGAGCTTCTTTCCATTTTCCGTGTGTTCGGTATTGCCCATGGGGACCCGCAGGCGAGTGAGGAGCAGAACCCCAGCCACTCCGTACCCGAATCCAGCACCCGTTCCATCACTGCGCAGGATGCTTGAGGGCTGGGAGGGGAGATGTCCAGGCCCACCTCAGTCCCCTGGCAGGACAGCAGTGAGGAAGGAGGTTTCCATTCCTCATCACACACATTGAGAAAACCAAAGCAGTGCAGGAAACCCACGGGATGCAGGCTCTGTGCATGTCTCAGCCCCTTTACCCTTCCTGCTCTTTAATTTAAGGACCTCTGGGCAGTGACCCCAGCATTCCTGGTTGGAATATTCCTTCCTTGAGCACTACACGAGAGCAGACCTCTGGTGTTCCCAGTTCTTTCCCTCTCTCTGCTATTTACCTCTTCCTATGGTAAGAAGGTGCTACGTTATCCTATCTTGGAAATCATGGGCTGCCAGAGGTCCTGCTGTTCTGCCCTCCTTGACTCATTTCATAGAATCATAGAATCATAGAACAACCAGGTTGGAAGGGACCCACCAGGTCATCAAGTCCAACCATTCCTATCAAACACTAAACCATGTCCCTCAGGACCTCATCTACCTGTGCCTTAAACACCTTCAGGGAAGGGGAATCAACCACCTCCCTGGGCAGCCTATTCCAATGCCCAATGACCCTCTGGGTGAAGAACTTCCTCCTAATCTCCAGCCTAAATCTCCCCTGGTGGAGCTTGAGGCCATTTGGTGGGAGGTTCCATGAGCGGTGACCCCTGGCAGTGCGGGTCCCTTGTCCCACCAAGCCCCCGCAGAGCCCAGGGCTCATTACACAGTCCAGCAACAGCAAAATGCTCCTTGCAGACCTTCTGGAGTTACCAGATGGAGCTCAGCACCGTTTTCTCGCTCAAATGATTTATTTATTTGTGGTTCCTAATAGTTAAGACTGTGATGAGCCTCCGCAAGTTGTATATCCTGAGTAATACCTGGAATACCTTCAGTTTAAGATGTCATTTATTCCCCATGAACTTAACACAGGGTCTATCTACGAGACATTATCAGTACCCTGCGGAGGCCAGCCCCAACGAAAACCGGGACTGCTCCCACCTTCCCCTCTTAACACAGTTTTACTTCCCTCTCAAGGGCTTTGAGGAACACTCTAGAGAAAATCATCAGGGTTATGCAGAGCCATAACGTGAATGAGGTCTATAAAAGCACCAAATGCGCCTCATACATCTCAACATCCATTTTGTATGATGGCTGTGGATATTTTTAGCCCTCCAGGATGCAGCAAGCGCCCTAACGAGAGCCTCTCTGCCCTGTCAGAGCAGCAGCAGCAGCCCTTGTTCTCACACCCTGCCAGACAAAGGCAGCGCTCAGCCAGGATGGCTCCTTGCTATGCCCTGCTGTGCTGTTTTCTCACGGTTCATTGAGGCTGAAGATGCTTTAGGCAGCAGATTTGGAGAACGAGGAAGCGGGAACAGGGGAGAGCGCAGCTCTGCAAAATTTCCCGTGCGTTTCAAGCCTCTGAGCCGGGTCCCTGTTGACATCTGTTCCTAGAAATGCAAACTGGTACCTGCTCCAGAGGTGCCGCCTTGCAAAGCGGGAGGTGTGCGTGTGCTGAGCGGAGGAGAGGCGGCAATGCCGTGGGATTGCTAGGCAACCCTGTGCTGCCCAGCAGGAAAAGGCGTAAGTCAAGCGGCGTGCCCAGCTGGGGCTCACACCCACCCCGGGGCTGCTGGGCACCGCGAGAGGAACCCACCGGGAGAACCTGCCCATGGGTCTCCAGGGGGATGAGTTGCTGAACTCAGCCACTGGAGGAGAGGAGGATCAGATCGGGATAAAGGCAGACAATGCACAAGAGCAACAGTGGAAGGAAGAGAAGCTGTTAGCAAAAACACACGTGAACAAACCCCTGCCTGTTCCAGAAGGAACAAGTATGAATCTGAAAAATATAATTGTTTCTTTTTTTTTCTTACCCTTTTTCAAGTCTATTTGCCATTCAAGGCCTTTGTTTGGAGGAAGTCAGAGTTGTTAAATTAGAATCATAGAACAACCAGGTTGGAAGAGACCCATCAGATCATCGAGTCCAACCATTCCTATCAAACACTAAACCATGTCCCTCAGCACCTCGTCCACCCGTCCCTTAAACACCTCCAGGGAAGGGGAATCAACCACCTCCCTGGGCAGCCTATTCCAATGCCCAATGACCCTCTGTGTGAAAAACTTCCTCCTACTCTCCAGTCTAAATCTCCCCTGGCAGAGCTTGAGGCCATTCCCTCTCATCCTGTCCCCTGTGCCTTGGGAGAAGAGCCCAGCTCCCTCCTCTCTACAAGCTCCTTTCAGGTAGTTGTAGAGAGCAATGAGGTCTCCCCTCAGCCTCCTCTTCTCCAGGATAAACACCCCCAGCTCTCTCAGCCGCTCCTCATAGGGCCTGTTCTCCAGCCCCTTCACCAGCTTTGTTGCTCTTCTCTGGACTAGCTCCATTACTCCTGCATTTTTATTTTTATCCTTAACAACAATGACGTTTTCCTTCTCATACCTGTGGCTGAAATAAAGGGATGACAAGACCTGTTACAGCTCTGGTTTGGGTTTTTCCTGAACACAGATACTGTAACCAGGAGGCACAGCAAAACCCTAGCACCTTGGGATCCTCTCAGTCCCTGGGGCTGAGCATCTTGTTCCCTTTACCCTGTGGAGTGCCAGCAAGGATAATGCCATGCCTGGAGAAGAAAGACCTGGGGGTGTTGGATGACAGTGACTGAACATGAGCCAGCAGTGGCCCAGGTGGCCAAGAAGGCCAAGGGCTTCTTGGCTTGGATCAGAAACAGTGTGACCATCAGGTCCAGAGAGGTTATTCTCCCTCTATACTCAGCACTGGTGAGATCGCTCCTTGAATCCTGTGCTCAGTTCTGGGCCCCTCAGCACATGAAGGATGTTGAGGCTGTGGAGCAAGTCCAGAGAAGAGCAATGAAGCTGGTGCTGAGGAACATGTTTTAGTTACTGATGGGAATGTTTGGACTCGATGATCCAGTGGGTCTTTTCCAACCTGGTGATTCTATGATTCTATGAAGCTGCCAGTTCTGGATCTGCAAAAAAACACTTCTGAGAAGCAACAGATGGCGTTCGGTATCAGGAAGAGATGTGAGAGGAGAGGGCAGCCTCTCCGAGTCTTCCACAACTACTTGAGCTCCTGGGCACCCTCAGCTTTGAGATGGCCAAAGGGAGCCCACCCTTTCTTCTTACCTCTGCCTGGAAAGGATATTTTAGCTCTGATAAAGCACCAGCAGCTCCAGGAGGTTCCCCCACACCCACAGGACCCTTTGAGGGCTAGTGGGGCATGGTGCCAGCTGGAGTGATCCCCAGAGAGCTGCCAGAGCACCAGGTACCCGCACCATCCTCAGCTGTGATGGACAAGGTGGAATGATATGGCAAGACCCAGTTGTGGGGTGTTTTAGCAAGTGGCAGATGTTCTGACCCAAAAAACCCAAAGTAGAAGGTGCAATACCCAATGAGTGGCTGAATGCTTGTCTGGTCATGAACACACTCAGCCTGCAAAGTGCTTGCCAGGACTGGAGGGAGGAGAAGGGAGAGCCATGCTAATGTGCTCTGAAATAATGCTTTCTGAAATATAATCTACGATAGATTTCATAGCGAAGTTATGCAACATAATGAGCAAATCTAAAACGTAATTGTCACTGCACATTAACAGCAAAATCCAGAACCTCTATTATACTAACAAACTTATTAAATCAGTGAACATTGCATTGCATCAGTCAATTACTAAAACAATGCCAAGATCAGTAGAACAATCTGATATCCATTACTGAGGAAGAAGGAGTGAGGGCAGGCAACCAGGGCTGCCCACAGTGCTCATGTTTTAAAACATTAACTGTATTTACGTCTTTGATGTAAGGCTTCACCTGTTGGATTGCTTTGCAGCTGCTTCTCCTGTTCAAGAAGAGGGAGAGTAAAGAGCCTGGAACAGGCTGCCCAGGGAGGGGGTTGAGTCACCTTCTCTGGAGGGGTTTAAGGGATGGGTGGATGAGGTCCTGAGGGACATGGTTTAGTGTTTGATAGGAATGGTTGGACTCGATGATCTGATGGGTCTCTTCTAACCTGGTGATTCTGTGATCTCCATGTTGGGATCCCAAGTCCCAGCCCAGGAGCAAGAGGCCAAGGAGGGAAGGGCTGCCGGCCTCACTGCTTGGATTTCCACAATGTTAAGCAATCATCTCTGCAGTGTTAGCAGTGCCCAGTGCCAGAAAACACCATGCAAAAAGGCAAGTGTTGTAAAAAGCAAGGGACACATCACAACAGGTGCTGCCAAGCTGCTCATTCGCCTGGCTCCCTGTTCCCAGGTACCACAGCTCAACCCCAATCCATCACTGCCTCTACCTCCAGCTCTGACCACACCAGAGGCAGAAGGTTTATCCCCAGCTGCCTACCCCTAACACCTTGCCAAAACATCCCTGGATCAGAATCGTGATGCATAAGCAGGTGGATAACACACAGCCAGGATTCAGCCGTCACATCACTGCCTCTCTCCAAGGAGCTGACGCTGGCCAGAGCCTGCAGGTCTGTGCCCATGGGCAGACCTGGGTCTGAGCTCATTCCTGGCTCCAGGACCACACACTGTGGCACACATTGTCAGGGAAGGGCATTTGCTCCAATGGCAGGACAAGGCATGCTAAACCCAGCAGAGATTTTTCCCTCCAGACCCCTTCTTCAGCTCTCAGATCCCCTTTTGACTCTGAAATTCTGTTGCCGCCGATGCTCCGTCCTTACGAGACTCTTAAAGGTAAAATAAGGTGAGCTTGAGTAAACCTGGAAAGATGTCCATACAAACATCTACAGCAAAGCGTGCCTCACACCTCAGTGAAGTGATTTGACACAGCACTAATTATGCAAATTAATCATCGGTAAATCAGGTATTTGTTTATTTATTTATTTTGTGCTTTGCACAGCAACCAGGCAGGAGGAGCACAGGGAGAGAAGAGCTGCTCTGTTTCGGCTGAGAAGAAACGTTTGGTAACACGTTGCATGATCCAACCTCCCCATGTTCTTTTTTCAGATTAAATTCTGAATTGATTTGCTGGTATCACACTGCTCATAGCTCTCAATATGTCATGGCAGCTAATGAACCGTGCCAGGGACACATTTATAACCTGCTATTAGCCGCTTCCATCAGGAAGGGATTTTCCTTTCCCCTCTTTCCTCTTTGGTTCTAAAAGTTAAAAAAGACAAACCAAATGCAAAAAAAAAAAAAAAAAATTAAAATAAACCAACAAAAATCATCAGCAGGAAACTCTTTGACTGCAAGTCAAGCACTTGTGTTATTTCCATCCATCCCCCCTTTAGGACCACACATGGCCACAGAAAAGGTCCTGGATAAGTCACCCAAACCTCATTGATCTTCCCTAGTCTCAGCTGTAAGCAGGTTCCTCCCCTTTCCAGACTTTCCCTCTCCAGCAGAGAAGTTCACACAGCCTTCTGAGCAAAGCTGTACCAACACCATCTACAGAACATGCCTCAAACAGCACCTTAGAGCCAAGCAGCCGGAGCCAGACCAGAGAGGAAGGGGCTTCTATACCTCTTCGTCCCCTTCCCCACTGCTGGAGCAGGGGTCCTGCCTCAAAGGAGCCCTGATGTGGAGTGGCAGAAGGATCAGAAATGCAGCAGTGACCAAGGTCCTCTTGTCTCTGGCAGCGATTGCTGTGTGGACCCTGCAGGGAGGCAGCGGTTCAAACAGGAGCTGAGTTCCCCTTCACTCGAAACGCAGCACTTCAGGATCGCTGAGACAACTCTATCGGGGGAACAAGAGCTAATTAAATTTACTGGGATCATTGAAGAGGAAATTATTTAATATTCTGCATGGAATTTAATATCTGAAAGCATGAATAGCCTTGTTTCATCAGAGATCGGTTCCTTACCGACATTGGAGTTTACATTTCACAACCTGCCCAGCTGCCGAGGGATGGGCAGGGACAGGGGAGGATGCTGCCTGCAAGGTACCCCGTGCTGCCGGAGCAGAGAGAAACAAACAGCGGGAGAGCAGAGCATTGCTGAAGCTGCAGCCGCATCCTTGGGGGCTCCCAATGGAGCAGCAGCTCTGCGATCCAGAGGAAAGCAGCTTTCCTGGAGGCTCTGCTGTCTCTTCCTCCTACTCCCATCCTCAGCTATGCGGGTCTGCCGCTCTGCTTGTGAGCACCCACCTCTATGTGGGGCCTTCAGCTTAAGACCTTATATACTGGCACCTAGAATCATAGAATTACCAGATTGGAAAAGACCCATCGGGTCGTTGAGTCCAACCATTCCCATCAATCATTGATCCATGTCCCTTAGTACCTCGTCCACCCATCCTTTAAACACCTCCAGGGAAGGGGACTCAACCCCCACCCTGGGCAGCCTCTGCCAATGCCCAATGACCCTTTCCACGAAAAAATTTTTCCTAAAGTTCAGCCTGAACCTCCCCTGGTGGGGCTTAAGGCCATTCACTCTCATTTTGTCCCCTGTCACTTGGGAGAAGAGTCCAGCTCCTTCCTCTCCACAACCTCCTTTCAGGGAGTTGTAGAGAGCAATGAGGTCTCCCCTCAGCCTCCTCTTCTCCAAGATAAACACCCTCAGCTCCCTCAGCCGTTCCTCATAAGGCCTGTTCTCCAGCCCCTTCACCAGTTTCATTGCTCTTCTCTGGACTCTCTCCAGAGCCTCAACATCCTTCTTGTAGTGAGGGGCCCAGAACTTAAAACAGGATTCAAGGAACGGTTTCACCTGTGCCGAGTACAGAGGGAGTCCCATTATAAAAGACAAAGCATTGTGACTCCTTATATCGCCCTCATTCTCTCTTCCATCCAAAGAGGAGGCAAGACAGGGTGCACCAGGATCCAGGGACAGGAGGACTTGGCCTTGGCTGTGCATCCCTCTGGTGCTGCTTACCTGGTTCAGCCTCTCTGCTTCAAGCACCTTTTGCACAGCAGGAGGATCCCACTGTTCTGTTTCCAGACATTTCACACTTGCAGCTCTTAGAGTCATAGAATCATAGAATCACCAGGTTGGAAGAGACCCATTGGATCATCGAGTCCAACCATTCCTATCAAACACTAAACCATGTCCCTCAGGACCTCATCTACCCGTCCCTTAAACACCTCCAGGGAAGGTGAATCAACCACATCCCTGGGCAGTCTATTCCAATGCCCAATGACCCTTTCCATGAAAAACTTCTTCAGATCCTCTTGATTGCAAAGACCCTCCTGGGCCCCACGACAAGCAGTTACCTCCATACCCTGTGGCAGCAGGGAGGGAGGATATCGTCTGGCCACCAACCCTCCTGTGCAGGGTGATGCTTGGGCACTGCAGGAACGATGCCCCCAGCACAGCGAGTTTCCCCACTGCGGATGAAGACATTCATCTGATCCCCCGCTGTTCTTGTCCCTACAAACCGACTGTTTCTTTGGCTGGTTAATGTTTTTCTAGAAGGAAATTGTCAGACTCCACCTGCTACCATTAAGAACAATCCGGTGACTGTGATACAAGAAGTATTTCAGTATCAATTGCTTTCCAGATGGCTTCCCAAATGCTGCCGGGTGTTCCCTCCAGCCCCACAGCAACGACTGGGGTCCAGGTCTCTGCTGGGATGGTCACAGCCCATTTTGCTTCCCCGAGAGTCAGCAGCAGGGGGAACACCCCAGCTCCCCAAGCCTCTCACGGTGGGGGAGGACACCACCAGCCCTGCTCTCATCCAGCCAAGCCATTGCTCCCACTCCTCCTTCCCTCAGGGTCAAACCCAGCCACAGGAAAGGGGCCACCCATCAGCCCTGGTGCTCTGGGTCCCTCCTCTGACTCTGCCCCAGTGATGGGCTCAGAACCTCACACCTTCAACAGAGCCAGCATCTCTCCAGCAATGGAGCAAGAGCCACCAGGGCTGGTGTGTGATGTGCAGCTGCACCAGCAAACCTCCCCACCCCACAGCCACAGGCAATCTGGACTCCAGAGCAGAGCCCGACCACATCTGCAGTCTTGGACTGGAAATCCCAGAACTCCTGCCCCTCTAACTCCCTGTTCCCTTCTCCTTTTTCTGTCCTGATAATGTCTCTTTCTCTCACACACACACATCAAAGTGTTTATAAGTAGCGATAATTTTCCCTCAGTGTTTATGTGACCAATACCTTCAGCTGATTCCTGTAACTGTCAGCATGGAAGCACTAATACCTCTGCAAAAGACAAAGCAATTATTTCTAAACATAGCTCCCATTCCTTGTGTTGTCACCTTCCACATCACCAAAACCCTGGTCTCTTGTCAGCATCTTTCTCTAACTAGCAAGGGGGGGAAAAAAAAAAAAAAGATATTTGTTTTTCCCAAAACACCTCATGCAGTGGCATCAAGCAAACAAAGAGTCCACCCATGCCCTTGCCCTCCCCAGCCCTGCAGGATCCTACCCTGTATATGGGTAGAGTCAATTCAGGGAGGGACAGCAGTCCTGGTCATGATTGGAAAGAGGCACAGGCATGACCCAGAGATGGGAACAGCATCCTGATGGGGGCTGAGACTCTCCAGAGCATCAGTCAGGAGAGTTCTGGAGCTGCCTCTTGCCTCCCAGCAGCCATCTCGGCAGCAAACACCATCTGGGTGACAGGGACCCCACTGGAGACAGAGACCCCTTGAAGAGGTGCCCATTTTCAAGGGAATGAGAAAGGAGATGGCCAAACACCGAGGCAGGGAGCTGGCTCTCCTATGTGCCCCATCCCTTCAACCATCCAAATTCTCTGCTTCTGCCAAGAAACTCTCCCAGTCCTTCCCAGGTAACAGGAACATGCCACCACTTGACCGAGACACTGGCACATTAGCCGTGCTCCCAGCCTCCCCGTCTGGATGGAGACACAGTGTCTGCCTCGGGACCCTCTGCAGCACCAGTCCTTATTATCCTATGGGCCTGCTCTCAAGAAATGAAAATGAGCCATAAAATGACAAGTAAAGTGGAATAAGGAATGTAAAGAGCAAGGAGAATGTAAATAGTGTCATTAGCATATGTACAGCACTTGCAAAGCGCCTGTTCCTCACCAGGTCAGCCAAACCCCCAAGGAACCTCCCAGGTGCCCCAGGATGGGACCATGGCTCTTCTACACCAGAGTCCTGGGGGTCCCCAGCATCAGCCCAGAGTTTCTCCCCTCTCCCAGGTATCCACCCTTTGGAGACATAAGGGGTTCAGAACCCTTGAAGATGACTTGGTACCCCCAACCCTACACACCCCTCCAGGTTTGCACGAAGCCCCCAGACCCGCAGGACCAGCCCCTGCTCCCGGCCAGGCACACGAGCCTTGCCAGCCCCACTCCAGAAGGACACTGGGAGGGAGAAGCAGCCACAGAATTAATGAGCAGACACAGGCTCCCCACCAAGGGCTGAAATGAGCTGGTACCTGGAGGCAGCAGCACACCTGGGTGACCTACATATCCATCGCTGATGGAATATTTAACGGGCTCTTTTCAATGCACTGTGCATGAAAAACCTCCGGGCTCTTGCACGCAGCGAAAGGTGCATAACGAAGCCTCCATCTCTGGAGACAGGCTCTGCTGCCAGGCCACGGCTTTCAGAGAGGTTTAAAGGAACAGACGGAGGCTGAGCAGGGAGCTACAGGAACAGTAGCTACACCACGGCACTTGGCTCTTGGCTGGATGCTCATCAGCATCCCAAATCAGAGAATCACAGAACTGGTTGAGTTGGAAGGGACATTTAAAGGTCACCTACTCCAACATCCTGCCAAAAGCAGGAACATCTTCAACTTGCTCAGAGCTCTGTCTAACCTGACCTTGAATCTTTCCAGGGCCAGGGCTTCTTCCACCTGCCTGGGAAACCTGTGCCAGTGTTTCACCATCCTCATTGTAAAAGATCTTCCCTGTTGCTCTGTGGGAAGTGTCAGGGATGCTCCTGAGCCACCTTCACCATCCACCTCTCCAGGTGACGGAGCCCCAGAGAGCAGGCAGAGGTCTCTGCAGGATGCGGCAGCGCCATATTTGATAGGAATGGTTGGACTCTGTGATCCGATGGGTCTCTTCCAACCTGGTTGTTCTATGATTCTATATGGATGTGTTACACTCACAATCCCATCCCAGTTCCTCAGCTGGGGGAGCAGCCTCCCAGGGAAGGGGACCAAGGGACATCCCAGAGGGGAGGGAGAGAGGCCAGCTTCCCATGAACTGCCCTTAAAAACATTTTCATAACATTTCATATCCAACCTACAGTAGCACCTTCAGTAATTAACAGCTAGGTTTTAATTAAACATTGATTAGCAACTAATTAGTCTAATGATTAGTCACCTGAAGGAGACAAAGCAAAATACTGGGGCTGCCAAGACAGGAGATGGAGAAGGAAAATGATGAAAGATGAGAGGCAGTTTAAATTCCTTCCCTGCTTCCCTCTGGGCCAAGCGTTTTCTCTTATTTTCGTCCTTTACAAATGAGGCCTTCGATGTGAATTTTCCTAATTGTAGCAAGTCTGATAGAGTCTCAAGTGAGTGATGTGGAGGAGATGGATTTTTTTTCATCTTTCCCATCAGATCTCAGCCTGTTAATGCAGCTGAAGAGCCTTCCCCTGCTAGAAAAGACTCAGTCTCTGTCGCTGTAATGAAGCCAGGGGGGACTTCCAAGCCTTTCCTCCTACAACATCCTGCCTAGAACACCCGCCTGCAAGAGCCTTAGCCCTTTGGACACAGCTCCACTCTCAGTTTCTCAAAGATAGAACCCTGGTTTGTTATCTCCTGTCTGGTGGAGGGGTCCCCCACCATTCTGCTCCTCTCCAGAGGCAGCTGAGCCCGTCCTCATGGTGTGATGAGCAGGGCTTGCTGTCAGCCCAAACTTATGGGAACTCTGAGACAGAGGAATGAAATGTGTTGGTGGCTGGTTCCACCCTCCCCTGAGGAGATCCAGGCTGGAGACCTCCCTTCTACTCGCATTGGGTCACGTACCAGTGCAAGCCCCTTGCCTGGCTGGCACACACTGCTTCACCCAACACCCAGGGTTTGGGAGCTGAACTCATTACCTCCCCAGCAGCCCTGGTGCTGCTGCCCAAGGTGCAGTTGTGCCTCCAAGGCTGCTGAGCACACACATCCCCAAGCACTTCATGCAGGATGTCAAGTTCACATCACATCAAAAACCACACTCACCACACCCAGCCCCACACATCCACGGCTTTGCACTTACAAGGAGCTGTACAGTTGGGCCAGATCCTGAAAAAGCAGCTTCTTTGCTTGCCGAGGGCTTCTCTGCAGCAGACACTTAACCCCCTGGTCCTGAACAGGCTCTTCAGTGAAGACTCCTTGGTGTGCTCTCACATGGACACAACTCCCCTCCCAGTGTGTGCTGCGTGCCCCAGCATCCCCTTGGCTCCAGTCATTTACCAAAGCATTGCTGCTGTGAGCATGTTTATTATTTTGCCATTCTGTTTTGTGAGATAATCCTATTTACCTACATTACTTATGCCTCAGAAAAGATCACTTCTGGCTGAGGGTTTTGAAAGCACTTACAACCGAGCACTCCCTGAGCTCTCTACCCACCCTGCTACCTCCCAGGGCTGAGAGCTTCCAGCTCCTCTTGCAGCAGAGCCCTGGTCACAGCCAAGTATCCCCAGGTGTAACCCAGCAGCCTTACAAGCAGCCCCTTCTCCTCCCTCCTCCTACCCCAAGTTTTTTGACTCTCCTGCAAGTTTGAGCCTTTCTGGAATCCTTTTCCCCTCCTTTTGTCTCCTTCCTCCCCCTACTCTTCCCAGGCTGCTCTCCAGAGTTGACAGGAAAATGAAATGATAATGCAGGTCTGTGTAAGGAGGTTGTAAGTGTCATGAGAGCCAGAGCAGAGCCACCCATCTGTCCCCAAGCAGCAGTGGGACACACAGCACATCCTGGACAGTGGGACTTGAGTGGGAGCCCCTGAGCCACTGGGCACGGCCCCACAGCAGGGGAGAGGAAGGGTTAAATCTTGTACTCTCATCCCCTGCCTCCCTGCATCCACTTGCAGGGCTGCAGGTATATTGATTGCTTCACACATCTCATCAGGCTCAGATCGGTAGAAATCAATGGGGTTGGGTCAGGGAGAGAGGCAGCTGAGTGGATACCGATACTCTCCTCCTCCTCTCACCAGGAATGGCACCTGCTGGGAAGCCCCTGCAGCTTCCCCAGCTCCTGTACAAATGTATTCTGAGAGCCTTCTTGGGTCTCTTTGCGAAGGGGCTTCCCAATCCCCTTGGAGAGGTGAAGAAGAAGCAGAGACCAGCACCAGAGGGCAAGGGAAGGAGAGGGTCTGCTCCTGCTCTACCTGACCATCCTGCAAACCAGGAGACCTGGGTACACCAGCCACAGCTGGGAGATGACCAGCTGGGCTGGGAAGAACCTCCTGCACACCCCACTGCTCTCCCTATCCTACCCACGCTTGCCCAGACAATCCCAACTACACCCAAATGATCCCAGATATGCCTGGATTACACGCGTGTGCTTCATCCAGCTGAATGCGTGAGATCTGTTAGCAGCAAGGAGACAGCAGCTCTGTCTACGGCTGTTTCATGCTTCTTTACAAAGCAATCTGCTACTCGGGCTCCTCTGTTCTTCCCTCTTATGCAACTGCACGAAACGTAGAGGAAAAAACGTCCCCTAGATGCTAATTTATCCGAGCAGCTTGAGCAGGTTTGCACAGGGAGGCAGTTTCAGCAGGAGAAAAAAAAAGTAAAAATGGGAACAGCCATGTCTGAAATGCCGCCTCAGAAACCTGCCCTCCCTCCTGGGGACTCCTGTCCTTCCCAGCTCTGCACGAGGATGCCTGCTTTCATCCCAGCCTCCTGCCTGCTCCTGCTCTACCCAACGCGCTGCCAGCACCTTGCTCAGCACTCTCTGTGTAGGGGTTTTCCTCTGCTCACCCACTCAGAAAAGCAAACTTGGGTTAGAAGGTGCATTGGGATCACACCTCACTTGCCTTGGGGCTTTAGGCGCTTCCAAGTTGGCTGTCCCCTTGGAATGTGCAGGGGAGACATCAGCAGCCAGCCCTGATCTCTGCACCTCTCCCAGGTAAATCCCGGTAAGCCCAGGCAGTTGAGGGAGCTTTCCCATTAACTCCTTCTCTGGGAACACGCCAGAGGCCAGGAGGATGTGGCAGGGGCAGAAGAGCTCAGGGCAGGCTGGTAGATCTGTCCCCTCCAGTCCAGTGAGCTCCATACCCTTCCTCCCAGCCAGGGAGCACAGCCTGGGCTCACAGCATCACCTCACAGCTGGGCTGCTCTCCTTTCACAGGGACCTTTGACAATTACAGGTTTAGTGGTGCAAAACACAGTTTAATAGCAGCCGAGGCCAGTGGGATTGATTTCTTGTTTTGTTTTAAGTGCAGCTAATCTAATAGTTAATTTATTTAAATTGATAGGGCAGAGCAAAATTACATTTCTATCCTCTCTGAATAGATTTTACTTTGTCTGGTGACCCAGGTGAGCTGGAGAGCCAGGCTAAGAGCCCTAACATGCCTTGGAATCTCTGCCTGATCAGCTTGTAATATTTTTCAATTCATTACTGCCATTTTAGCAAACAGCTAGTATAGATTTTTTTTTTTTTGTTGCAATAGCTCTTAGTATGTTAGTAGCCTGTGAGCTGGTACCTGCTTTAACAACTTATAGCAAAGCTTTCCCTCTAGAAAACTGACCCTCCGAAAGCAGCTCACCCTGAAGGGGACCGTGGCTCCCCAGCTGCTTCCCTGCAGACCCTCAGCCAGAGAAGGGGCTGAAGTATCCCTTGGTGCAGGCAGCAGAGCTCCACTGACCATAAGAGCCCATTCCTGGCTGGAGGTTGTAATTAAAACTTTTCTGGGGATGTGCTCTGGTGCCACTTTAGCACTTCAGATGCCAGAGAAATGTTCTGCAGCAGAGCAGTGGGAGGAGGCGGCACGCTCGGGCTGCAAATTTTGCTCTTATGCCTTTGGGAATTGTCTTTAGTGCTCTCTACAAGATCTCTAGCTGTGCTGGAGCACACGGGCTCCCCCACAACACGCTTCAGCAAAAACCTCTGAGGGCTTTCCCAGCACAGAGGAGAAACGCTGAGGAGAAGGAGGAAAGAACAGGATGGTTTCCAGGCTGCAGCCTGCTCTTAGCAGGGATGTCGAGGTGTCAGTGACACAGGGCATAGGTTCTTGCCATGCCAGGGCTGATCCTTTTGGGACAATCACAGTGCCGGAGCATTTTTCTGCCTTTGCCACCGTGGGAATGAAGTTGGGCAGTGGGCAAGAGGGCGAATGGATGATGGTTTCTGTGGCTCACCAAAGCATGTCATAGTCTGTCCAGGTTTGTCAAGCAGGTAATTAAAAAGGCATCATCTGAAGCCCAGAGGGAAGTTCAGGAGCAGAAAGGGGAATCAGCAAGGGCAAAGCCAGCCCCTGCCCAGGTGCTACGCAAGTGAGCCCCTGTGCTGCAGCAGGGGAGGAAGGGCAGTCAGCACATTGGGCTGGGGGGATAAAGCCCTCAGTTATCTGTGTGATAACACCTGCTGTCCCAGAAGAAAGGTAATGCCTTGCCCTGCCAACTCAGGTAGAGCAGAGGCCCCTGGGCTGCGCAGTCACCCCCAGGTTCCCACCCCTGCTGCACTCCACAGCTCTGCCACAGCTGTTCCATAGCCTTTGCCTCTGATTTTCCAGTTCTCCCTCTCCATGATAACTCCAATAAAGAGTAAATCGCTATTGCCCAGGTCTTCTGTTGCATCCTGATAAGGACCTTCCTCAAAGTCACCAGGCAGAGGGATGCAACCTTCAGGGACAGAGGCCCAAGAGAAGGGAGGGTTGGGAGGGGACGACCCTCAGGAAGACCTCCCAGGAAGAAGCCCTGCAAGCTGTATCTGTGATACCAGAAAGGGGGAATATAGAAGAAGGAGGCTGGTGGCAGGCTCAGGAGGGAGCAGTGGGGCCAAGGAGGGTGGTGGAGTCCTTGACAGAGGCTCCTTGGTGGCTCTTCTTGGTGGAAAGAGCAGTGGTTGCCCTGCCAGCACTCCTGCAGAGGCTCCCCGGCATCCCTTAGACATCGGCTTCCTGTAAGAGTCTGCACCGTGCCAGATTTATAGTGGATGCTGCTCAGTATTTCATGCCTGCTGCAGGCAATCCCACTGCTGCCACTGCGGCTGCATGGAAAGCACTTTGTAGATTTGATTATGCGATAAGGGGCATCAGAAATGCAACTTGTTGCCTATTTCCCAGAGTAATTAATTTCATCTGTATTGAACAAATGACATAATTTGAGGATTTCTGGGTTATGGATTAAGTAAAGACCAGATGAGAGCATCCTCATTGGCTCAGAGATTAATTAACAGCACGAGGTGAAGCGAGATCTCTCCTCTGCAGGATTGCTTTGCTGGTGCATTTTTAATCAACCTGCCCAGCACCGTGGTGCCCCCAAGGACATCGTGTTGCCCTGCCATGGGGCAGCAGCGCTGCACATCGATTGGGGCACGGGAGCCCCAGTCAGGACTTGTTCCCACATCAGGACATTGGGGGCATTGGGGGATGCCAGTGAATAAAGCCAAGCTTCAAGGTTCCCTGCTCCCCTGCCTGGGCTAGCATTGTCTGGTCTAATCATCTGTTCTGGCCAAGTAACAGGCAGAGAGAGTCCTTGCTGCCAGGCAAAGCACAGTGAGTGCACACAAGGGCTCATTCCCAACTCAGCCAAGGGTTTGGAGAACAGCCCTAGCCCCAGGATCCCTTTGCCTGGTGCACCCCGAGTCCACTCACCCACCTGCCTTGGCTGGATCCTCAGTCCTTACATCTCACAAATTGCTTTACTCAGAAAATACAACCCCCACATGAATCTCAAGCTCACTCACATACATTGAGAGATTGATTGCAGCTGTGTACAGAAAATAGACTTAAATATAAGGGATGGGGGCGGGAAGAGGATGGAGATCACTGAAGGGACGCTGACACATCATACCACCCTCAGATTCTCACCTTGAAACCTCTCTTAACAAGGGAGGGCTAAGACCCTAGATGTGCCAAGCAGGATCTGTGGGATCAATGGGGATAGCTGGGACCTCAGTAGAGCTCTGGGGAGACTGGATGCTCTTTCATCCCATCCTGATCCTCAGCACCTTGCCAGGGCTTTGCTTTTCAAAACCACACCAGTGGGGCTGTCGTAACCTGCTCCAGGGATGTGTTCTACCCCACTCCCTCAAGCACAGACTCGGGATCTCTGCACACACACCTCAGTCTCACTCAAAAAAATTTCTAAGTGGGGTCAGAAAAACAGGACTCCTCACAGCGTTTATTCATGAGCCAGGCATTTTATTTAATGTGCCTTGTGTTGCAGGATCAAAGATCCAGAGCAGCACCTAATTAATTATTTTTTCTCTTCTTCTGTACCATCCCCTAGTTGAGCGCTGAGTCCCAGAATGTAAAAGCCTCCCTTTCAATGACTCTGCATAATGAGATGGATTTGGACTCGAGCAAATTTGTGCAGTTTTATGGAGTATTATATGAAAATGCTGTGAAATTAAGTTCTGTCTTTGCTATCACGCCATGGCCATCAGAGCGCTTTTATGTATGGCACTGAGACTAAAAGATGGGAAAGTGAGTCCTTGCTGCAGTAATGTGGTGAATGGGGAGAGGGAGGAGCCGTGCAAAGAAGATGACATGGTGGAGGGTTAGACTGGGGGAGATAATGAAGGAAACAAGAAAGCGATGCAGATGAAGAGAGTTGCAAGCTAAGAGTCTGCAACTGGAGCAACAGCAGCCAGGAGGCTCCGGCAATGGGGAGGATGGGAGGTGGCTCTGTTCTCCTGATCCCAGCACAACCCTGCATGGCTTCTCCTTCAACTGTCCTCACTTCCACCACTGCTGCTCACACACTCAGCAGTCCCAGGACACGGCTGCAAACACCAGATTAGTAGAGCTGTGGTGTTTTAGGCAAAAGACAACCCCATGGGGAGGAGCTGCCTCAGCCCTGGGATTTTCCCAGTACAAATCCTTCCCTTCTGGGAAGTATTTAATCCCTCAATGCAAGCAAAGATATGAAGAAGATATGGCACAAAATGGCCTCAAGCTCCACCAGGGGAGGTTTAGGCTGGACATCAGGAAAAAATGTTTCACAGAAAGGGTCATCAGGCACTAGAACAGGCTGCCCAGGGAGGGGGTTGAGTCACCTTCCCTGGAGGTGTTTAAGGGACGGGTGGACGAGGTGCTGAGGGACATGGTTTAGTGATTGATAGGAATGGTTGGACTCAACCTGGTGGGTCTTTTCCAACCTAGTGATTCTCTGATTCTATATCATTTCATCCTGGAGGCAGGGAGAGTCTCCACATCCCTCCCTGAGCCAGTTCCCTGTGTTGCCTACTGCTGCTCTGCCTCCACCCTTTCCCATTCCAAGCCTTTCCCCTCCTCCTCCCTACATCATCCCTGCTCCCTTGCATTTACCCCAGAGTGATGTATTTTTTCCCTTGGCAACTTTATAACCCGTTTCCTTGCCTGACAGCAATTAAGTAGCTGCTTCACTTCCAATCCCATGGCCCATAAACATTGGAAAAAGAAAATGTTATAGAGAAGAAAACAATCAAATCTGCACACAGACGCATGCACACAGACACAGAGGGACAAAAGCAGAGGACAGGGTGAAGATGGGGAAGCTGTCTGAACCCTTTCACTTGTGCAGAGGCTGGAAATCTCCTCACACACCTCAGCCTCCCCACCTCCTAACTCGCAGGTGGAGGGCTGAGATTTCTACAACACATGAAAAGGTGAGTTGCATCCCTTGGTCACAGCAGCTCATCAGCCCAAGCCCTCCCAGTGTCCAGGCTTGGCTCCTGCCCCACTGTTCGCCCCACAGTGCTCTGGCACTCACAGGAAAATACAACTGCAACCCCACCTCAAAATTAGAGGTAGCAGCACCACACCCTGTGATATATGGGATTTTTTGGTGCCTGACAGGCCCTGAGCCTCTGAGGACTGGGGTTGATAAATCACACCTTTCAGCTCACCATGGACATCTTGATTTTCGTGGGCTGGCCAGAGGCTGACACGTCAAATTGCAGCAACAGCCCCAGCATCAGCAGCCCACAGAGCCCCAGCCGCCTCCAGAGTGCTGCTCCCACATCAGTGCAGTGAGAGGCTCTCTGATGTATGAACCACTGGGAGCCCTGTGCTGAGGAAACTCAAGCAGACACACTTCCTAATTTCCATGACAACTGTAAAGGGGTATTTGCTGGTTTGGGAGCACCAGGGTGTGGAGGAATGTAGTTGTTAGGCATAGAGCAAGATCAGGCGCTGCTGGGAAGCTGCCCTGAGTAGGTGGCAATGCCTTGCACCCTGAGCAGGTAGGGAAGGGCCCCACATGCCACAGCCCCTGCACAAGGAGGCAGTGGGGCTGACCCCAGGGAGCACAGACTGGTGCTGCTTCCCACTCTGGGATAGCCAAGGAGCCACTGCCCATCATCTCCCACCATTGAATGTGCTCCACACATCAAGACAAGGGTCCGAGGCAGCCCAGGATGACTGGAGCTCCTGCCCAAGCAAAGGGAAGCAGGAATACTGCCAGGGCAGTGCAGGAAGGAGATAGGATCCCAACCTGAGAAATGGCTCCAGGACACGTGGCTGCTGGGGGCAAAGTTCCACACCACTGCCCCAGCAGAGGGGTTGAGAATTGTTGGTGCAAAGGTGAACACAACTTGGCTTAAAATAAGCTCCCTTCCCATTCTCGGAAGGGCTTAAGCCAAAACTAAGAAGAAACCAGCAACCAGTTAGCAAGAGAGCACAAAATCCCAGCGATTACTGAAAAGCTTGGACATTGCTGTGAATCTCACGGCTGCCAACAGTATCCCCAAGCTATTAAGAGAAAAATCAAGATGTGGACAGAATTAGATTGGCCATAGGTGAAAAATGGCTCAATTATTTCTAGTGCCAGAACCAAAGAAGGACATTTCCCTCTGTTCCTGATCCACAACCTCCCACTAATTAGCAGACCTAGCAGAGAGAAAAATGCTCCAAGCTCCAGAAAGAGCAATAGCCAGAGACCTAATACAGCCACATGCATTTGTATGCGCTACATAAGCCAGGAACAGAGCAACACCCACGCAAAACTATCCTGGTCTGGTAGGGACTGGCCATGGGAGGTATTTGAGTTGATTTTTGCCCTCTGACCCCTTCTGAAAGCTGAAGTCCTTGGTGTCGAGGACTGCTCCATCTCCGGAAAGGAATGTCCTGCTCCTGCTGCTGTGCCCATGTTGGCTCCTTTCCATGCTCAGGCATCTTTGCCAATGCACATGTCTTAACACAAGGCAACAATAGCCAGAAGGAGCAGAGGGTTCAGAGGAAGAAATGGGGATCCAGCACATTGGGATCAAGAAGACCTGAGCCTGTATAAGGGCTGAGCTGAGCGGATCTGCAAGGGGAGCAATGGCCTGGGCAAAGCTCAGAGCAGAATCCAACCCAGCCCTACACCTTTTGGGGAAAGGCAGAGAAAACCGCAGGCACTAGCTCCCGAGCCTCTCCTTTCTCCTTTTATGCAGGGATCTTTTAAAACAACCGATGCATAAAACAACAACAAAAAAAAGTTACCAGCAGGCCCTGCCCCCTCCACGACAAACTTCAGAACATGCTGTCATCAAGAAAAATGATGCTGGCAACAGAGAAATCCACTGGGGTTGCTGGCAATTTACCAGGCTCCAGCCCCAATGAGTGTTTATCAATAATTTCAGGGTCTGCTTGTCACAGCCCCTGACTGGGAGTGCAGGCAGGCGGGTATCAGCACAGCCACGGGCAGGGGAGGAACGATGAAAAGAGAAATCAATTAACAGCTCCTCAGGAGCAGGGATCTGCCGGTATTACAGGGAAAGGTCCGTTCGAGTGGCTGTAACAGGGAAACACTTAAACAGCGCTCTGTGACACAAGGGCACGTCCCAGTTGGGGCAAGCTCTGCCATGGCCAGGGATGGTCACAGCAGATTACTGCAGGAGAGGGAATGATAGAGCAGCAATGTCTGCTTGCAGCGAGCTGGCACTGACTGCACTCTGCAGGTCAGAGCAGCTTCAAGCTCCATCTCTGCTCTCCAGCTCCTTCCCACTACCTGCAGGACCACGCCAACATGTCCAAGCCTGAGAGAAGAAGGAGAGGCTGGACTGTATGCAGGTCACACCACAAACTGCAGCCTCCTCTTACCTCCCTACCTGCCCATCAACAGCAGAACACTCCCTTGAGCTGGGCCTTGCATCAGCATCATCAACACTTAATCACTGCTAACGCATCCACATTCCATGAACTGGTCTAATTGCTTTCTGAACCTGGGGCTGTGGGTCCCTGATCTGCCCTGCAGTGATAAGTTCCACAGCATAATTAAGCACTGCATGACAAAAAAACCCCTCACCTTTCCTAATTTATGTTCTAAACCTGTCGCCTAATAGTTTCAGTTGATGCCACCTATTTGTGAGAAACAGTGAATATCCATTTCCTACTTCCCACCTTTCTACTGCTCCTGAATTTATAGAACTCAATCGTATATCACCTCTATTATCTCTCTTCTAACCAAGCGAGTCCTAATTTATTAGTTATTCTCACACAGAAGCTGTTCTGTGCCTTTGATCAGCCTTGTCATCCTTTTCTTTACCTTTTCTAGTTCAACAACCTCCTTTTCGTGATTGGGCAACCAAAACTGCACACAGCATTTGCACTGCGACACAGTGTATTATACCTTGGCATAATGCTGCTGCCTGTTTTGTTTTCAGTCTCTTTCCTAATAGCTACTAACAAGGAATTTGCTGTATTTGACTGACACTGGGCACTGAGATGACATTTTCATAGAACTACCCTCAACAGCTATGAGGTCTCTTTTCCCCGGTAGAAAATATTAAATTAAAGGGCAGCTTTGTGTTGGTGTAGTTAAGGTTGTGTCCTCATCTGTATTACTTGGACTCGGCAACATTCATCTGCCATTTTGCCACCCACACTGCCTCCCCACAGTCCTGCCCTGTCGGCTTTAGATTTGAACAATCCTGGATATTACTGATAACAGACAGCAAATTAGATTGGCAGAAGCTGATAAGATATAAAATTCAGAGATCCCTCCCTGGATAGGGGTCACAACCTCGGGTATATCCCCATGCCCTCCTCCCACTGGGCTTTATTCAACTACTTGTTTCTTCATTGGCACATAGATCCCAGGGGCTCAGATCCCACAAGGGTAATGATAACATACATATAAGGGAAAAGAGTATTTTTAATTTCTTTTTTTATTCTTACTGTAGCAGGGTTTTCTTTGTGGTTTATCCCTGCCATTCGCTGTTTTTCCTCCCTCTGAGATGACTTTACACCTTACCAGAGAGAAGAAAAACCCCGAGCATCCCGTGAATGTCCAGCTAGAACTGCAGGGATCAGTCAAGCCTTTCCGGTAGGGACAGCTACTGGGGAATGGTGGGGAGGCCACTCTGCCTGTTCCCCCCAACTCCACCACCTCCTCTCCTTCTTGGGGGATTAAGGGAGAATAACACCCGGGGGCACATATTGATAGAACCGGCCTCCGTCAGCACCATGGACAGCGCCAGCCCCCGCGGGCGGGCAGGAAGTAGACCCGGATCCCCCCAAACCCGGGGGCAGTGGGGACACAGACACCCCCGAACCTGGGCACAGTGGGGATCCAGACACCCCTCCCAAAACCTGGGCACAACGGGGATCCAGGCCCCCTCCCTCCAAAGCTGGGCAGGGCACCCCACACCCTCGCTGGGACCCAGACCCCTCATCTGAGCACAGCTGGCATGCAGACGCCCCAGCCTGGGCACATTTGGGATCCAGACCACCCCAACCTGGGCACGGTCCCCCCAAGCCAGGAGTTGGACCCCTAATGTGGACACAGTCTCCAGGCTAAACGACCCCAGTCCAGGAGAGGGAAACCTATGGATGTGCAGCTTGATGCCTTCATGCATGTGGAGAACATCCTCACCATCCAACACATACATATCTACTTCTGAAAACAACATCCTCCCTTTCTGGCTTACTTAAGGTCTAAAATAGCTTGTCCTGCTCTTCCAGAGCTGTTGAGGACGACCCATCCTGCTGCCTGCAGCGGGAAGGGCTCCTCAGCATCCCTGTGCCTCAGGTTGGCCTCCCAGGCACTAGCCATTTAGCCACTGTAGGGAATTTTGTCTGGAGCAATTGGCCCAGCAGCCTAGTTGGGCTCAGACTGTGAGTGCTCAGTCCTTCATTGCCTCTGCTAAGCTTCAGATGTCCCTTCTGAAATGAGCATTTTGTAATTAATATTAATAGCATGCATCATAGAATGCCTTGGGTTGGAAGGGACCCGTCATGTCATTCCTTCTCAGGTATTTATGCTCCCTAAACACCTTCTCTGCCTCTCCCTCATCCAGCAGCAAGGTGATTATGTGGGCTGAGCCTCTGCTACTGGGTGTTCCTGAGCCACAGTCCTGGTGTAATGGATTGGTGACACCATTATATTTATGGATGTTTCAAGAGAAAGAAAAAGGCTACTGGGTGTTCATATGTTCTTGTTGTATTATTTAAGAGAAGCCATTTGAGAGCACAGGAGAAGCAGTGTCTGCTCCCAAAAGGAGGAAAAATAATGGAGGGGAATATTTGCAAAAAGCTCAGTTAAGTAAATATTTTATGCCCAATAATGTTATGGCTTTTGAATGATGCATGCAAGAGAGTTGAAGGGAGGTGAAGCACCAAGTGAGGCAACACATAGTGTGTGCTGCATGTGAAGGTGTTTTGGGGGAGGCAAAGGAGAACACCGCGCCCTGGCTGGTGTCTCTCACCCTGGTTGTGTGGCTGCTGGCATGGGCAGCTCAGCAGGTCCAGGCTATCCCAGTTGCTGGATTGACAACACTCTTGTGCTACAGAAAAGCTAGAGCTAACCTTACAGGGAGATGGTTCTGCCCCAGGTGGGTGACACCTGCTGAGGCGCTGACCCATCTCCTCCACTTCCCTTGGCATCACCCCCAGGCAGCAATGGTGAGGGAATCTTGCATCCCTCTGACCAAGCCTGTTGCATGCAGGAGGTCTCCTGCCTCTCAAGAGGCTTTGTGCAGCCTGTAAGAGATTCAGAAAACCATACCCCAGACTGCCAAGCTGCTCCAACAAGGTAGGGCAGCCTTACACATGGACTCTTGCAAGCTGAAGGGATGAACCAGAGAGCTGGAGAGGAGGACTTATGAGAATGGCAGGAAGATGGGGTGGGTTAAGTTGGACATCAGGAAAAGATTCCACATCCAGAGGGTGAAGGAGTGCTGGAACAGCTCCCCAGGAAGCATTCACTGCATCAAGCTTAACAATATTCCAGAAGCATTTGGACAATGCCCTCATGGTGTGAACGCTAGGGTTGTCCTAGGCAAAGATGGGAGTTGGACTCAAGGATCCTTGCGGGTTCCTTCCAGTACAGGATGCCCAAGGAGTCTGAGTTCAATGCAAGGTCCCTGGCAGCTCAGTGGAGGCATTTGCAAGATACAGTAGGAGCCATGCAGGGACAAGGCACGGGACAAGTTGTTGCACTAGGCTCACAGCCCTCTTGAAGCCTTGGGAACCATGGCTGCCTTGTTGCTTTGCTTGAGAGAAAAATCAGACCTCCAGGGAGGGCATGGGAACGTGGGCAAAGGACTGAGAGGCAGAGGGATTGCCCTGGCCTAGGAGGAAAAAACAGGCAGGAAAGTAGAAGAAAGACCAATTGGACAGAGGGAGGGGAGGAGAGCAGGGCCAGCACAGGGGAAGGGATGTTTCTCCAACCAGAGGAATTCTCTGTCTGGCATGCAGAAGCATCTGGCAGGAGGCAAGCCCAGAAAGGAGTAAAATAGCATTAAGTATAATAAGAAATGTACTTAATCAATGAGCTCTGCAGCTGAGGATCAATGGGAGGCAGACACAACCATTAGCTAAGAAAGCTGAGAAAGAGCCCCAGGCTCTGATGGAGCGGTCGATGCCAGGTTTAACCGAGCAGGAGAGTAATGGTCCCAAGAGGAGAGCAGAGCCAGGCTGCAGCCACAAGAGACAGGGCTGACCCTGCTCTGCTCCACTCCTCAGGGTTTGTATCCCAAAAGGGAGCAGAAAGAGGAGTCCAGGCCGTGGCCTGATACAAAGGTTAGCGCTGAACCCCCAGAAACACGATGGACTCTGGAGCAGACATGATCATTCACAAGCCATGATCAGGGTGTCAGGTCCCTCATCAAAGCTGGGGAGAGGCTCTTTATCATGGAATGCAGGGACAGGATGAGTGGGAATAGTTTTAAGCTGAAAGAGAGGATATTTAGATAAAATATTAGGAAAAAAAGTTTTCTTATAAGGATGAGGAGGCCCTGGCACAGGCTGCCCAGAGAAGTCATGGCTGCCCCATCCCTGGAAATGTTCAAGGCCAGGTTGGAAGAGGCTTTGAGCAACATGATCCAGTGGGAGACGTCCCTGCCCATGGCAGGGGGTGGTACTGGATGGGCTGTAAGGTTCTTTCCATTCTATGATTCTGTGATTGTTAACCAGGGACATCACTTGACTGTGGAGAGCAACACCCAGAGCAGAGGATACATGCAAAGCCTCATTCACCCGCTGCTGCATGGCTGACAGCTGCCTCCTTGGAGGAGGAATGGCTGCAAGAACTTTCCTTGCTGCTCTTGATCCTTTGCCTCTTTCCTCTCCCTGGCCACTGTGCTGGATTGCTCCCCAAAGGCCACCACACAGAAGTGCAAACTGGATGACAAAGCAGTCACCCTCCCAAGAAGACTTTCCACCAGCCCCAGGTAAGCAGAGCTGCTGCTGAGTCAGGTCCCAACCTTGAGAGATGCTCCAGTGCCCCCCTTGACCCAGCGGACTCGGAGCCCGTCCGGGTGGTGCCGGCACTCAGCTGAGTCACCACAACACGGGTTTTCCTCAGGAGAGAGTCTTGATTTTCAACCCATGAGCAAATTTAGCACTTGAGAAGGCAGACAGTCCCAGGTAGTGAGCGGGGACAACCTCTGGGTCTCGCTGACAGCACTGCAGCTGACTCAGTCCTGGCACAGAGACCCTGCCACGCTCCTGCCCCAGGCTCCATCGAACACCCAGATACTTCATCCAGCCCAGCCTTAGTACACAACTCCAGCTCTGTGCTGCCTTCATGTTCCCTCCAAGGCTGTCACCCTCAATCCTGAACCTTTCTACCCCCCTTCCCACATTTACTGAAAGCTGATGGCCAGAGCCTGATCTGAGCCCAGGAAGCAGAGAGAAGCAGCACTGATCTCCATGCAGGAGAGTCTTTGGGGACCAGGCACACAACTAGTGGTGTCTCCAGAGCATTAGAGGCCTGGGGTTGTGCTTAAGGCAGAGTTTCTATATGTGCTTGTGAAGAGAATGAGAAAAGTGTCTGTCCCCCGAGGTCCCTCCCAGGGGATGAGCTCCCTTCTCCCACTGGGGCTGAAATCCCCAGCCCCAGGAGGCTGCCTCTGGCCTTCCTGGAGCACAGGACATGTGTTCCACCCCTACACAACCTCCTGGGGACCCCAGCGTCCTCCTCGGACTCCGCCCCAACCTCTGCTTCCCTTTAGCCTCCTGGTAACCCCCAACCCCCACAGCCCCCAAGGGACCCCCACGTCCTCCTGGGATCCCCCCAACCCCCACCTCCCCACAACCTTCCAGAGCCACCTAACACCTATAGCCTTCTAGGGACCCCTAACCTCTGCAGCATCCTACAGATCACTGACCCCTGTCTCCTTGCAGCCCCCAAAGGACTCCCTCATCCTCCTAGGACCCCCCGACCCCTGCTTCCCCACAGCCTCCTGGGGATCTCCAACCCCCACAGACCCCAAGGAACCCCTGCATCCTCCTGGGACCACCCTACCTGCACCTCCCTGCAGCTTCCCGGAGCCCCCCAACCCCCGGCACTCCCAAGCCCCACAGCGCCCAAGGGACTCCTGCATCCTCCTGGGACCCCCCGACCCCCGCCTCCCCACAGCCTCCCGGGGACCCCCTCCCCGCCGGTGGCCGAGCAGCGCCATCTAGTGGTCGGGCCCTGGGGGGTCCCCAGATGAGTAAGAACCCCCGGGCAGGGCTCTTTGGAGCACCCAGGGGGTTGTTTCACAGACCCAAATTCATGCCTCCTGGAGCAGGCATCGAGGCTCTGCCCCAGGAGCTCTCCCCTGCCTCCTCTTCCAGCCTTTCCAAGCGGCTTAGCTGCAGCACGTCCCTGACTCCATCTGCCTCAGGGCTCAGACCAAGTCCAGGACTGTTCCTGGCTTTTGGTTTCACTCAGCTTGCTGCCACTGCTGCTCTGCTTCTGCTATTATCCACATTTTCTTCACCTGCATCCCAGTTCTTTGTCTGCACCTGGGATAAAGTAGCTTGGGCACCCACAGACAGCAATGAGTGTCCCTGGATGGCAGTGGGTGAGCAAAACTGGGTGTCCATCCTGCCTAGGAACAGTCTCCTCTCCAGGAACCACCCTCAGCTCCTCCCAGAAGGAGAACAGGATCTGCTCCACATAACTCAACTCCACCCAACTCTCCCAGGTGCGTCCAATCCCCACCAGCTACCACATCCAACCCCACAGAGCTCCCCTCACAGTCCCTCCAGAGCTGCTGAGCTCCTCCTGGTCTGGCTCACCAAGGCAGTATTACAACTTTAACCACAAGTTCCTGGCACTAGATACTTCAGGGACACTAATGAGCTCCATTAGGCCCTTGGTACTCAGACAATCATGCACTGGGAGCCAAGAGGAGCACTGCAGACATTTACCCCGTATGAGCTGAACTGAGACGATGAGGAGGCAGACTTAGTGTAAAGAGAAAACCAGAGCAGCTCCAGCTGCTTTGTTCACCTCTCTCCTCTTTTTCCCTTCCCTCACCCTCTTCCTGATGGGCAGCATATGCAACACCTTAAATGTTGGGACAGCGTTTCCAATCTAGAAAGCAGAGCAGGTGGAACAGGAACATGAGCAAAATAAAAACACCTACTTGCTTTCCACCACTATACTACACGCAAAGGCACCATTTGCAACCTGCAGTGATCCTGCCTTCTAAGACCCTGGCAAACACTTGGGAGGGGGCTCTGTCTGGGGAACAGAGGAGGCTGCAGCTCAGACTTTTTCCAAGAGAATTTCCCACATGCCCACCCAGGGACCCTGCACACATCCTACCTCTTCTGAAGGGGCTCAGACCTCTGCTATCCTTCCACTTTACAGCATTCTCCCTCTCTGCACTCAGGCAGAGCAGCACTAAGAAGGCCCTAAGGGCTGTGAAGGGCTTTTATAAAGCATCCCCCAATCTCCAGCCAAAAAGTCTCACCTGTGGGACCCTGCCCAAGCATCACCCACTCATCAATCCCATCACCGTAGAGCTCAGCCCCTGCCAGTAACAGATTCCCCAAAGACACGTGCCCCGTGGAGCCAAGTGAGCCCTCCTGTGGGACAAACTGTGACACTCCTGACAGAAATTCAGGTGGCACCTCTGAGACATTTGCAGTTTGCTTTTCCCTTTAAAATTAAAAAATAAAGAAGGAAGCCACCTGGCCCCTGCCTGCCTGACCAAACTGCTCCCCTCAGCACAGAGTCTCAGCAGGTTTTGTGGTTTTGCTCAAGAGGTGCTTGGCACGTTGCTTTTTCCAAAGGCTGGAAACAGGGTGGGCACCCAAGCACTTTGTTTCAGACAAATAAGGCTGTGCCACTGGGTGATGACTTCTTTGTGCTCGTGACCTCAGTTTTCTAACCCACTCATCTGTCTTCAATGAATTAGGGAGTGCACAAGTGTGGGAGGCACAGTCTTGGCCCCAGAGCACCTTTGCAGGGAGCATCTTCTCCCACTAGGTGTTGGGACTGATGACCTGCACCCTCAGAGCGCAGCTCATCGCATGTTCTCATGAGAACCGTGCAGAATCAGTACTGTCAGCAAGGTACTAGTGATCTGGAGGGTGCTGAGCAGGGACATGGTAGTCTCAGAGCAGCCACAGCTTCTCGGGCACCATCTGCTTGCAGGATAAGCGCCGGGGGTGCTGCTGGTACAAGATCAACTGCACCAGCCTTTTTATCTGGAGATCAACAGCGTCCCCAGGCAGGGTGGCCAAAGGTGACTTTCTTTATCTGTGCCTCATGCTCCTCAGCTATCAAATATCAAAATGTGCCTTGAGACACTCCTATTATTAAATACTCCTCGGAGATTAGAGCAGTCTTTCCTTCTCTCTAGCCTCTTCCCTCCCCACCGGAGCTGATGATCACGATACCTTATCGGGACCTTACCCTGTGCTGTTAGCAATGGCATGGGAACATATTGACCCACCTCAGAACAACATGCTGAATATTAAGGACTTCTCTTGAGCTTCGTAAGTGATAACATCTTTATCATACAAGCCCTTTAAACCTTCAGTGCCTGACAGGCCCCTCTGCCCTTGCAGAAAGGACAGTAAAGGATCCAGGGCAGCAAACACTAATAAAATAGTTCTCTGAGCGAACTGCAAAGCCAGAGCTGGCAAAGCAGGTGGCTCAGGGAGATCCTCTCCCACTGCTCTCTGCAGCTGCTGTGATGGACAGACATGATCCCAGCAGAGCGACTGCTCCACTCCAGCCAGGGCAAACCCAGGGTGCAAAGAGGTGCTGGTTACACCAGAAACCTCCAGCTTTGCAGCACTCACCAAAGAGCTCTGGCTCCCAGTAGACTCTGATCCGTGCTCCATGCAAAGGGATTACCCTTGGGCTGCCAGCAGACCAGCACCCACCCCATGCTCCCTGTTAGCAGGAGAGGTTGGCTTGGGGCTTGTTTCCACTGTAAATGCAGCACCCAAGGCTGTGCTCATGGCTTGTGTCAGCTACGAGGTGTCTGGTGGGATCGCTTGAACCTCTCGCAGTGTCCTCACACAATTATCCCATGCCACACCAGGAAATCACAAGCACAGGGGAAGAGGCTATTCAGACGTCAAGGCACCCTCTATTAGATAAGGCTATGAAAGCCTTAAACACAGTTTTCCTGATAAATGAGTCATTAGTAATGATTAAACCCCAGACAAGTCATAAAACCAACAGATATTGATAAAATGGGGTGCTGATACAGCGAGGCTCAGCACTGCAGATCATCTTGAGTGCCATCACGCGGCTTGCACAGGACAAACAGGTGATCAGGCCCCACCAGCATGGGTTTAGGAAAGGCAGACACTGCTTGACTTGCTTGACTAACCCGATCTCCTTCTATGACAAGGTGGTCTGCTTAGTGGATGGGGAAAAAGCTGTGGATGTTGTCTACATGGACTTTAGTAAAACCTTCGACACCATGGTGTGACCAGCAGGTCCAGGGAGGTGATTCTCCCTCTGTACTCAGCACTGGTGAGGCCACTCCTTGAATACTGTGTCCGGTTCTGGGCCCCTCACCACAAGAAGGATGTTGAGGCTCTGGAGCGAGTCCAGAGAAGAGCCACGAAGCTGGTGAAGGGGCTGGAGAACAGGCCCTATGAGGAGTGGCTGAGAGAGCTGGGGGTGTTTATCCTGGAGAAGAGGAGGCTGAGAGGAGACCTCATTACTCTCTGCAACTACCTGAAGGGAGGTTGTAGAGAGGAGGGAGCTGGGCTCTTCTCCCAAGTGCCAGGGGACAGGACAAGAGGGAATGGCCTCAAGCTCCTCCAGGGGAGATTTAGGCTGGAGAGTAGGAGGAAGTTTTTCACACAAAGGGTCATTGGGCATTGGAATAGGCTGCCCAGGGAGGGTGTTGATTCACCTTTCCTGGAGGTGTTTAAGGCATGGGTGGATGAGGTCTTGAGGGACTTGGTTTAGTGTTTGATAGGAATGGTTGGACTAGAAGATCCGATGGGTCTCTTCCAACCTGGTTGTTCTATGATTCTATGATTTCCCACAGCATTTCTCTGGAGAAACTTGCTGCTTGTGGCTTGGACAGGCACACCCTTCACTGTTTGGATGGCCTGGCTCAAAGAGTTGTGGTAAACAGAGTTGAATCAAGTCGGCAGCCAATCACAAGAGGTGTTCCCTAGGGATCCATATTGGGCCAGTGATGTTCAATATCTTTGTCAAGATATCTTTGATCTAGACAAGATCCCTCAGTCACTTTGCAGACAACACCAAGTTGGGTGGGAGTGTTGATCTACTTGAGGACTGGGAAGGTCTGCAGAGGGGTTTGGACAAGGCTAGATGCATGGGTTTTGGTCCTCATGATGTGATCCAATACGGCTGAGTACCGAGTCCTGCACTTGGGTCACAACAACTCCACACAATGCTCCAGGCTTGGGAAGAGCCGCTGGAAAGCTGCCTGGTGGAAAAGGACCTGGGAGTGCTGGTGAGCACTAGCTAAGCATGAGCCAGCAGTGGCCCAGGTGGCCAAGAAGGCCAATGGCAACCTGGATTGGATCAGCAGGGAAGGGATTGTCCCCCTGCACTCAACGCTGGTGAGGCCTCATCTCATATCCTGGGTTCAGTTTTGGGCCCCTCGCTACAAGAAAGACATTGAGAGAAGGGAAGCAGGTCTGAGGAAGGTCTGGAGCACAGAGGTTCTTGGAGCAGCTGAGCGACCTGGGTCTGTTTGGCCTGCAGAAGTGGAGTCTAGAGGAAGACCCCATCACTCTCTATGTTTACCTGAAAGAAGGTTGCGGTGAGGCAGGTGTTGGTCTCTTCTCCCAAGTAACAAGAAGTAGGATGGGAGGAAATGGCCTCAAGTTGCCCCGGGGGAGGTTTATACTGGATGTTAGGAAATATTTATTCACCAGAAGGGTTGCCAGGCACTGGAATGGGCTGTCCAGGGAAGTGGTGGAGCCACTATTCCTGGAGGGATTTGAAAAGTCTGTAGGTGCAGTACTTAGGGACATGGTTTAGCAGTAGAGTTGGAAGCATTAGGCTAATGGTTGGACTTGATGATTTTAAAGGTCCTTTCCAACAAATTGATTCTCTGATTCTATGTGTATGAGCAGATTCACACATAGCAAGCAGAGAGCCTGGGCAGCAGGAGCTGGGCTGATTAGACACAGGGGCTTCAGAATTGTTCTCACCCTCCAGAGCATTTCTGAGGGTTGATGGCACAGCCAGAATCCAGGAAGGAGCCTCCTTCCTCAGCAGGTATCTCCACAAAGCCACACTCAAGAAGCTCAGGTAAATCCAAGCACCTTTCTGAACCACTGAGCTCATTTCTTCGGAGGGACAAGTGGTCCTGGCAGGAAGGTGAGTTTCTTTTTGAAGCTGAACTATTGACCAAGGAATAGACACAGCAATGGGCTGCAGGGAGCCAGCAAAGGCTGAAGGATGGTGGCTGGGGAAAAAGGTGGTGTGGAGGCAGGTTTTGCACACAATGACTGCAGAAGGAAGCCTCCTGCCACATGAGACATTCTTCCCATTCATGACCACTGAAATAGCCCCTGATGCCACTGATGGAGGAGGCAGATTTGGTGTTTGACCCTGAAGGAAATCTAAGTTAATCTACCTCAGTCAGATGAAAAACAGAGAGGCTCATTCTGATATGGCTGAAGCCATGTACCTGATCAGAAACTGCAAGATTAGATAAAAACTGAACTTAGTCCCATCCTGCATGTATTAATGTGAGCTCTCTGGATGTCTGAGAGATTGCACTTCAAGGGCATGAAGATGTTCCCTTCACTGGGGTTCGTAGTTGCCGCATTCTCTTTAGTGAGTTGTGTCCCCGTGCAGCAGGTGTCCAGCCGCAGCAAACTCCTCCTGGTGTCCTTCGATGGCTTTCGGTGGGACTACGACCAGGACGTGGACACCCCCAATCTTGACGCTATGGCTGCGGAGGGGGTGAAGGCGCGATACATGACTCCTGCCTTTATCACCATCACCAGCCCATGCCACTTCACTCTACTGACTGGTGAGTGCCCATCAGCCCTGGGTCAAGCCAAACAGCACAGGGTACAGGCTGGGGAAAGGCAAATTTAAGGTTTATGCATCAGTGAAGGAAACTAAGTCGAGCAGCCTATTAGCCCCGGCAGCACATAAACCTTTAGGATAGCTGTATTTTAGAAATAAAGCGAGAGACAAGGCAGTAGTTGCAGAAAGTGGTAGAAATGAACCTGTATTTATCAAAGGTAAATAGCGCCAGATGTAGGAATTATGCAGCCACCACCTAGACCAAGACAGGAATTATGTGGAGGCCACCCCAACAGGGCTCATCCCTAGGTTCCACTCTAAAAGCAAATCAGATCAACTCTTTTGTATATATTTATTCCCAATGTATGCAACCTGCAGCTCCACCTGGGTGCCTGTTGGTTGTTGCTGGATTTCTAGTCTCTATAGGTCACCCAATTTCCCAATGGCACTTCTCCTCATCCAACCTTCATCTATAGGTCACCCAGTTTCCCAATGGCACTTCTCCTCATCCAACCCTCATCACAGAGTCTGTGAGTCTTCTCCTGGTTTGCTCTCGCAGCTTCCAGGCCTCCTTTTTATCTATTTCGAGATGTTTCCTTCTCTTTTGTTACAGGATAGCCTGGAGTTAAAGTTTGCTTTTCTTCCCTAACTACTGGAGTTGCAAAACAAAGATTAAAGTACAGTTCATGCAGCCTAAAATTCATTGATTTTAGTTACTATTGCTCAGTTCTGGCACAAACTGCTCTCTTACTACAGTGTCCTCCGTTTTTGTTTTTTTTTATTAGTGTATCTGCACTTATATAGATGCCGAATATTGATAGCCTCTAATCTGTGTCCTTAATTGAGTACAACACATGCTACAACATTGCAAACACTTAAATATAGTTATAAAGGCACAAACACAAAATAACATCCCGTAAAATATTCTCCTAATCCACACTCACCAGCCAGTGAGAGACACAGCAGTAGCTGCAGAAAGGGGTATGACAAGTGATAGGATGAGAGGAAATGTTGCACCAGGGGAGGCTTAGATTGGATATCAAGAAAATTTCTTTACTAAAAGAGTGGTGAAGCAGTGGAAGATGCTGCCCAGGGATGCAGTAGAGTCCCCATGCCTGGAGGTGTTCAAAGAGCATGAGGATGTGGCACTTCAGGACAGGATTTAGTAGTCACAGTGGTGTTTGGCTGACAGCTGGACTGGATGAGCTTAGAGGTCTTTTCCAACCTCAATGATTCTATGATTCTGTGAATTGAATATGTATTTATCAAAGGTGAATAGCACCAGACCAACTTGATACCCTCCTTTTATGTGGTAAGTGAATTTTTAGACAAGGGAGATGCACCAAGTTTAATCTTTCTGGACTTCAGTACTCTACTTGATACAGTGCCACATGGGAAATCATTAGTTAAGATGGAGAAGATGAAGATTAGTATAAAATCTCTAACACGGAGAAGTAACGGGCGGCAGGGAAAAGGACAGCAGGTGATACAAGAGGAGATTGTTTAAGCTGGAGGGAGGGCAGCAGGGGAATTCCTGAAGAATCGATTTTGGAGCCAATCTTATTTAAGATTTTAATTAATAACCTTGGCATAAAAGAGTGGAACATGCTAATGAAATCTGCTGATGAGAAAAGGCAAGGAGGCATTGTCGATATAAGGGAGGATGGGGATATTGTGCAGAAGTAACTGTGCAGTCTTCGGGATCAGAATAATAAAAATAGCATGAAAGGTAATGGCACAAAGTGCAAGTCTTTCATTTCTAACAGGAATTTCTGCTGCGTGCTGACCTCAGGGTTGTGAACAACAGAGAAAGCGAAACACCAAAGTGATTAGTGAAATGCAGGATAAGAGTGAGCCCTGCCTGAGCCAAGAAGAGCAGGAGCAATTGCAGGCAGCACTGGCACCTCCAGAAGCGAAGTCGCCCAGGCTTGGGGTCTGGGTAAGACCCACCCTGGGCTCAATCAAATCACGTAAGGAGCAGGCATCCCCCCAGCATCTCATTCCCTGTGCTAGAATCCTCACTTGTGCAAGGCAGGAGGAGGAAGGAGGCAAAGCAGAGGAAAAGGGAGAGGTGGGATGGAGGCAGAAGCTGATCTGGAGCTACCTTGCCTGTCTCTCTCAACAGGGAGATACCTGGAGAACCACGGAGTGATTCACAACATGTGGTTCAACACCACGACAGGTCAGAAGCTGCCCTACTACCACACACAAGGTGTGAACAGCTGGTGGGACAACGGCAGCTTGCCCATCTGGATCACCGCTCAGAGGCAGGCAAGTGCTGCAGCCTCCTCTCACGCACAGACCCTGCACAGACGGAGCCTGTATTCACGTAGAAAAAGCTACAGGCAAGCCACGATCTCTAGTGGCCATGAGCTAACATCCTCACTGCGAATGACGGGCTAATTAGACCAGCACAAAAAAAAATCCGAAATCCCCAGATACTGGCAGGAATAATTATGATCATTCTCTTAAAAAGGGCAGAAAATAATAGATGCATTTCAGCTTTATTAAGATATTAATAAAACAGGTTATCTTTTTCCTGCTGAAAGAAACCTCAGCTGGTTCCGTAGGGAGCACCATGTGCCCAAGGGTTTCGTACGCTTCAAGACACAAACTGCATTTCCTCAGCCTCACCCAAGACCTTCTGGGTTGCAGCATCAAATCCCCTCATCGCTGGGGACTGCAGCAAGGCATTCTTAGCTCCCAGTAGGCTTTAAATCTGGTTTTGAGGCAGGACCTGAGACTTGGCCCATGACACATACCTTTGCTGGTGTTTCCCTGCCAAGTTGGCCCCATTGACTTCAGGGTGAGTGCTTAGATGTCTGGAGTAAAACACACCTTAAGATCTTCATGGTCCAGAGCTGGAAGGTCCATGCAAGGTACAAACAAGTCGCTGTTTCCAAAGCTGTAACTTGTGTTGCTAATGCAGTGTGAAAACCAATATGTGCAGGAGTTCTTGGAAGGGCAGTACTTTCAATTAATCACCTTTAATTGGCAATGAGCAGGAAAACCTCATTAAAGGCAGAGGTAGACATTAGGGGGCTGAATGAACTAACTGTGTTAGTAGGTGGTTGCACTGTCAGATGAAGAGCGAGTTCAGGTGAGTTGATGAAATGTCTCTACTAACAGGGTTTAAAGACAGGCTCTATTTACTTCCCCGGCGGAAGAGCAAATTATCAAGGGGAAGAAGTGAATATGAAGTTGGTGGAGCCCCTCGTGTTCAGCTACAGCAACGAAACCAACTGGAGAGAGAACATTGACACCGCCATGAAATGGTTTACAGTGAACAACCTCGACTTCATTGCACTCTACTTCGGTGAGCCAGACTCAACAGGACACAAATATGGCCCTGAATCCACCCAGAGGAAAACCATGGTTGAGCAGGTGGACAGAACCATCGGATACTTGAGGCAGCGGATCCGGGAAAGTGGGCTGGAATCAAACCTCAACCTCATTATCACATCTGACCACGGCATGGAGACCGTCATAAAAACCAACGAGATTCACCTCCGGAAAGTAGAGAACTTCACATTCACAGACATCCAGTTTGAACTCTTAGACTATGGACCAAATGGACTGCTGGTGCCAAAAGAAGGGAAATTAGAACATGTGTACTCAGTCCTGAAAAATGCCCACCCGAACTTACACGTGTACAAGAAAGAAGACTTTCCAAAGAGATTCCACTATGCCAACCATTCCCGGATCACTCCGCTCGTGTTGTACAGCGATCCAGGATACGTGATCCACGGGGTAAGATGTATGCACAGACACTTTATACTGTGTTTTGGTGATCTGCCTCTCTCCTCTTCGCCTTCTCATGGCACCTTGATACCTACCTGGTTTTATGCCTTTATGTCAGTTGCTCTCCCTACAAACAGATGCGTATTACAGCTTTTTGGGTAAAGACCTTCTCCACTGTCCACACACAAAAAAAAAAGAGTCCAGAAGTCTTGGAGCAGGACTTGTATGAACACAGAATATCAGCTATAGGATTCTCTCCTAGCCTGGTGTTAAGGGAAGGCCCAAAGTCAAGGCTAGCAGGCAACTTCCCATTGTGAAGCTCCTCAGTACAATGAAATCTGGATGTGCTGACATTTAGGAAGGGAACTTGCAAGATGTAATTGCTTGAGAGCCGTGTCTGGGCAGCGCCCTCCAGCTTCTGCAAAGTTTAACATTATTAGGTCAGCATCAAAAACTCAGAGAAACCAAACAGACCATTAAACCCTGTGGCTGCAGAACATGGCACGAAGAGCTGGAGGCATCCAGCAGCGCTGCTGCTCCAGTGCCTGCTGCCTCCCAGAGGCTGTGCTGCAGGGGGCTGAAGGTTTGGGGCTCTCACCTCCTCTCTCCTTTTCAGAGAATCAAGGTCCAGTTCAATAAAGGGGAACACGGTTTTGACAACGAGGCCATGAACATGAAAACCATCTTCCGTGCCGTGGGACCAGCCTTCAAGCAGGGGCTGGTGGTTGAGCCCTTCGAAAGCGTCAATGTCTACCCCCTCCTCTGCCAGCTGCTGGGCATCACCCCTGAGCCCCACGATGGTTCCCTGGAGACCATGAAGCCCATGTTGCGTGAGTTTGTAGGCACTGGGATCCCTCAGAGGCAGTGGGCACTGGGAGCTCTGCCAGTAGCAGGCATTGCGAGTGCTTGGTGGCACTGGGAGTGGGCACCAGAAGCAGAAACTGGGAGTGCTGAGGAGCAACAGGCATTGTGAGAGGGCACTGGGAGCACTCAGTGGCAGCAGGCAGCATGCATGGGCACCTGGAGTGGGTGCCAGGAGATCTCAGCAGCAGTGAAGCATCAGCAGTGGGCACTGAGAGTGCTGCATGGCACTGGGCACACTCGGAGTGGGGAGAAGGCGCCAGCAGAGCTGCACTGCAAACACAGGCAGCAGGCACTGGAAATGATGCATGGCACTGGGCACACTTGGTGACACCAGGATCAGGCACTGGGCACCGGGAGCAGGTAATGGGAGTGCTGCATGGCACCAGGAGCATTGCATGGCTGAGAGAGCTGGGCTTGTTCAGCCTGGAGAAGAGAAGGTTCTGAGGTGATCTTAGAGTGACCTTCCAGTACCTGAAAGGGGCTACCAGAAAGCTGGGGAGGGAGTGTTCATAAAGGCCTGTGGTGACAGGGCATGAGGCAATGGGTATAAACTGGAGAGGGGCAGAGTTAGACTAGACGTTAGGAAGAATTTCTTCACCATGAGAGTGGGGAGGCACTGGAACAGGTTGCCCAGGGATGTGGTGGCTGCTCCGTCCCTGGAGGTGTTCAAAGCCAGGTTGGATGGGGCTTGGACAGCCTGATCCAGTGGGAGATGACCCTGCTTATGGCAGGGGGTGACAATGGATGGTCTTTAAGGTCCCTTCCAACCCAAACTATTCCACAGCACCGGGTACCGGGAGCTGCTCCGCTCCTTCGCCGATATTGCCGCGGGCACAGCGACACCTGGTGGCCGTTCCGGGCCCTGCACCGAGAGAGGACGAGGGGGAACGGATTTCATCTGCGAGAGGGGAGATTGAGATGAGATGACGTGAGGTTCAACAAGGCCAAATGCCGAGTCCTGCACTTGGGGCACAACAACCCTGGGCAGCTACAGACTAGGAGAAGTCTGGCTGGAAAGCTGCCTGGAGGAGAGGGATCTGGGGATGTTCGTTGACAGTGACTGAACATGAGCCAGCAGTGGCCCAGGTGGCCAAGGCCAAGAGCATCTTGGCTTGGATCAGAAACAGCGTGGCCAGCAGGTCCAGGGAGGTTATTCTCCCTCTGGACTCAGCACTGGTGAGACCGCTCCTCAAATCCTATGTTCAGTTCTGGGCCCCTCAGCACAAGAAGGATGTTGAGGCTCTGGAGTGAGTCCAGAGAAGAGCAACGAAGCTGGGGAAGGGGCTGGAGAACGAGAGGTGCAGCTGAGAGAGCTGGGGGTGTTTAGCCTGGAGAAGAGGAGGCTGAGAGGAGACCTCCTTGCTCTCTTCAACTACCTGAAAGGAGGTTGTGGAGAGGAGGGAGCTGGGCTCTTCTCCCAAGTGACAGGGGACAGGATGAGAGGGAATGGCCTCAAGCTCCACCAGGGGAGGACATCAGGAAAAAATATTTCACAGAAAGGGTCATTGGGCACTGGTAGAGGCTTCCCAGGGAGGGGGTTGATTCACCTTCCCTGGAGGTGTTTAAGGGACAGGTGGATGAGGTGCTGAGGGACATGGTTTAGGATTTGATAGGAGTGGTTGGACTTGATGATCCTTTGGGTCCTTTCCAACCCAGTGATTCTGTGAGATCTTAGGAAGAAATACTTTACTGTGATGGTGGAGAGACCCTGGCCCAGACCAGTGGTGGCTGCCCTATAGGTGTTCTAGAGCAGGCTGGATGGGGCTGGGGTGGGAGCAGCAGGGCTGCCTGAGGATGTGTCAGATTCCACACACAAGCTCCCCTCATCACAGCCTGCAGGGCTGCTGCTCACCTGGGCAGGGGCCAGGCACCGAGCTAACGCTGAACTCCTCCTCCAGGCACTGCATCTTCCAGTGCTCCACTTCCTCCTGCCAAGAAGTTACCAGTGATACTTGGAATTGCTCTCATTCTAGGATGCTGGGAAGGAATATACTAAACCCAACCACCACTAGAGGTAAGTGACTCCAAAGATACTCAAAAGGCCTCCTGGAAGTGCTCCTGTCTAGGCAAGCATGCATCCCTAGTCTCTTCAGGTTTTGTCCATCTGTGAAACCAAGTGCTGAGAGTTACCCACTGGCCACTTTCTGCAGGGCACAGCAGCACCTTTATACCTTTAGCAGAGGGACTTTGGATTTTTACCATCCAGGTCAGCATCAACACCACCCAGGGCATTAACTAAGCTAGATGGAAGGGCTGGACATCGCTCCAGCCTGCTCGCTGACTGATCAACCCTCTGCTCCACAGCCGCTGTTTGCAGCTGGGTCTGGGCAGGAGGGACAGTAGGGTGAGCACCACGAAAGAGGGCTGAATGCTTCATTCCTTGTGGCTCTGTGTGTGTCTGCAAGAGAAATAAGGACATCAGTTTTGTTGCTTGGCTTCACTGTGTGTATGTGCCTGAAGAGCCATCAGGACAAGTCATTCTCAATCTAATTTCCTGGTACTTCCAGCGCTGCACACTCCCAGCTGATACCCACAGGGTGCATATACGTGAAATAAGTAGCAGCAGTGCTGTGCTTTCCTGTCTTGGCAGCCTCCAAGTTCCAGGCAGCTCTACCAGAAATGCATGGAGAGGTGAGGAAGGACACGTCTCCAGAATGCAACCAGTCCCAGTCTCAGCGGATTGTGCAGAATTCCCCAAACCTCCTCAAGTTACTGATCCACACTCCTTCAGAAGGACTGACTCCCAGAGTGGAGATGCTTCTCAGAGGCTTTGGGGCGCACAGTGGGATGCAGAAGCTGGCACCAATGCACAGTCTGACCTTGATAAGGTCACCCCATATCTGCATTACCCTAACTTCCCTGTCTGTTCAAAGCAGACCAACTCGATTTGGACAAGGGATAGTTGTTAGCTGTCGATTATCTAAAGCAATTAAAAGCATATCAAAGGTCTGAGTGTGCTGGAGTCTCCTACAAACAGTGCTGGGCTCTGGCACAGGGTGGACAGCCTTGACACACTGAGGAGCTGGTGAGGGCTGGTGTTGGGAGAATCAGCTCTACTCTGACAAAGGAGGCTTAGAGGGATCCCAGAGTCTAACAGTGCATCCAACCCCTGCTCTGAGACCCTTGGGTGCCTGACCACCATCCTACTTGACTGACCAAAATTTGCTGTCCCCTATATCTTTCACAAAAATGGGAAATACCACCTAGACACCCCTGAGCTCAAAACCCGCGGGCAGGATGGACACTGGCTAGTCCACAGATCCACAAGACTTAACCCATCCAGGGCCCTGGTTCAGCTCCTGGGAGCTCTGGGAGGGAGGTGTTAATCCCTGACAGATTTTGGAGAGACAGAGATTGTGGCAGCAGCACAACCAGGACCCTTCAGCTCAAAGCAAACACCCAGCCCTGTGGCTCCCAAGCCCAGAACCACACAGAGCCTGTGCCAGCTTCTGCCACTCATCCTGCAGCCCCTCTGCAGTTCGGCTGATGCACCCTGGATGTGAAAGACCCTTGTATGAAGCCAAACTTCACTCTGCAGGAAGCAAACCAGGATCCCACAGCCATGCCTGGGTTTAGGAGGTGGATAGGAGCAGGATATTCCTTTTCCCGCAGCCCCAGTCCCTGCCCTTCCAGCAGGGTGTTAGTGCGGCAGCTGCCCCAGATCCCATCCCAGATGCTGAAACGCCTCTCCCCAACCCTGTGCCTCATCTCAGGGGCTCGATAAACATCTGTTGCCATAGAGACTTGCTCGAGCTGCCTTCCCTGCATCGCTTTCACCCAACGAGATGAAACAAGAGACGCACACTCCGCTCGGAAAAACAGGAAGAAAATGTTTGGCTTGAAACCGTGCTGAGGGTGGGAGTCAGGCCGGCAGCAAGCAGCGCAAACAGCCCAGCAGCAAACAATGGGGAGGCTCCAAAAGGGGAGCTGCACAGGCCAGCGTTGCAAGCGTTATTTATAATATTAATGATAACAGCACATAGCAATTTTCCCAGTGATGCTGCTGGTGACCTTGGGACTTTCTGCACAGGTCGGCACCACTGTGCTTGTTTTACAGAGAGGTAGCCAGGTTGGTTGTGAGGCTGGTGTGCCTGAGTTCCCATCAGTTGGAACCTGCAGCTGTCATAACCCAACATTGAGGGTTCCCAAGAGGGAATGGCCTCAAGCTCCACCAGGGGAGATTTAGGCTGGAGATTAGGAGGAAGTTTTTCACACAGAGGGTCATTGGGCATTGGAATAGGCTGCCCAGGGAGGTGGTTGATTCCCCTTCCCTGGAGGTGTTTAAGGGATGGGTGGATGAGGTCCTGAGGGACTTGGTTTAGTGTTTGATAGGAATGGTTGGACTCGATGATCTGATGGGTCTCTTCCAACCTGGTTGTTCTATGATTGCCAGGCTCCACACCTCCAAGCCGGTGTCCCCGAGGTGCTTGGCAGCCAGTTGCAGCAGGTACAGAGCAGGATGGTCATAGGGCTGGTCCAAAATCAACTTCCCACACTCACACAGGCAACGTGGAGTTTATAGTGACCAAACTCCTCCTGCGAAACCTTACCTAACAGCTGATTTTTGCCTTAGCTGTGAATGGGGATGTAGCTGCTGGCTCAAAGTGTTTCAGCGAGACAGGACTCTATCAGAAAAATCTCTCATGAGGCCAGTACTGTTCTAGCTGAAGACTGAACCCTGTTATATTCCTACTAGGAAGGTTTCCATTACCCCTGAAATCATACAGTTTGCCATTAGACATACCTTCGAGCAGCTCTTCACAGGAGCAACTCTATGTGGTGGCAGGTACTACTGGTTCCCTGTGTTCACGGGTGTCCGGGGCTAAGGAGGATGCTGCGGTGATGGGATACCACCCCTGTAAGTCCCTCAATTTAAACCCAAACGCTACTCCCCCTCTCAAAAAAGGAGAACAAAAAAAACCAACCCAGCACTCAGAGCTCCACACGCAGATTTGTCCCCACTGAGGGTTGTCCCCAAAGAGAGCAGATGGTGTAGAGTCATCCCCACAGACAGTTTCCTCCCCTCTGACAACACAGCCCCAGAATGACGGATGCTTCAAAGTCCCAGGCTGGACGGGTGAGGAAGATCCTTCCCACCATGAGTGTGAGGAGGTTTAACCCCACGGATGTGCAGAGCTGGGACAGCCCCTTGGTCCCCAGTCCAGACCCAGCCTCCAGTCCAGACTCTCCCTAGGTAAACCCTGGAATCTAGAAGACACTGTCAAATTTTGTCCATCTTTCCTAGCCCTTTCCATTACATCTCACACTTTGTACGCTTTCATCATGGGATATTTCCTCCAAATATTTACCCCCAGCCCTGGTTTGTGCTGGTGGATGCAGTCGCTGCAGCTGAGCTCAGCCGAGATCCGTGCTCTGCCAAGGGCTGCATCTCCTCCCGCCCTCCCATCCCCGAGTAATTCATTCCCCACCGGCCTCCTCCCAGGGCTGGGGGTCAGGCAGCAGGGAGAGCCCTGCTGCGTATTGCATCCCAATTTGCTATGCATTTCCACACCATTTGCTTCCCTTTCTTTTTTCTGCACTAGAAAGATGCTTGCTACCCAGGGGTCCCAACTGCTTCAAGATGGTAACGTAACAACAAACATATACATACGTGTATTTATTTATGGCGTAGAGAGAGTTTGCAGGAAAACTGCTGGCTCTGGAAATCCCTGGTCTGTGAATGCCATGTCCCCGTACAATTCCCACACACAACCACGGGGTTCGGACACAACGTACTCTCAGGTCACCTCATCCTGCAAGCTGCACAGTTCCATATCCAGCTGCAGCGCCCAAATGATATGCAGAACTCTGAGCTTCAACTGGCTGATGCCTTTGGGAAACAACCATCATTTGCCCTCAATAATCATGACTCCGCGGCTCAGCCGCTCCCTGGGTTGGCCCCAGCTCCATCCTTTGAAGCGAGAATACCCCACGCGCTTGGCAGCCCCTCAGAAAACCCCATCCCCATTAATTCTGACTCAGGAAAGCTCCAAGCTTGCAACACCGGAGTGAAGAGTGCGGGCATCCCTGCCAACACTCCTTCTTCCTGGGGGATCCAGACACAGAGAGAGGTTGAGCATCCTGTGGAAACCGCCACAGCCCTGACCCCCAACCCTGCACCCCCAGAACAGGGTTCTTTGCTCTCTGCAAGCCTCCAGTAAGGAGCTGTGCCTCTAGTTGCTGGTATGAAGCCCAACAGGATGGGCTCTCACTCCCAGCTGATGTCCAGTCCCACCACACTCATTCCTACAGCCCTGCTCACAGTCCCACTCCGAAACCCCTGACCAGCCAGAAGCACCATTGACTTCACCAGGAAGGTCTGGTCTTTGGGGAACACCCTCCCTGGACAACCAACCTCCACCCTAGCACAAAGGGCCCCCCAATACCGACATGACGCAGGATATATGACATTCCTGGGATGTCTGGCATACCTGGGAAGTGCTACAAAATCATGTTCCACCAGAGTAGTTCAGGAGTCTGAGTCTTATTTTTAAGATGCCAAAGGTTTTCTCAGCGGCTGCTGAGTTTATTGGCTCCACTGTCACTTAGCCTGGCTGGACCTGGTGGAATGTGGCAGCCGAGCTATTTACTGCCTGTTCCCAAGTTTCTCTGGAAAGGTGCAGTTGCTGTCAGGGGTGGAGAAATCTGAATTCAACCCAAAGGCACTTGCAGGTGGAGCCAGAGCTTCAGCAGCAGTGGGCAAGATTCTTCTCCCGCAACTCTGACCCAGCCAGCGATGCTCACAGAAGTGCTGGGAAGGTTCCAACTCATGAGAAAGGGAACATCCTGCTGTACCAGGACCCATCACTGTCCCGACTTTTCCCTTCACAGTCCCAGCCCTCAGTCCTATGGTGCAGACACCATCCTTGCCCTTCCCAGGGGAGCTGGAGGCAGCAGCAGAAGGCGGAGGGGCAGGGTCGAAAGGCACTCACCCACAATTTTATTTTTTTCATCACTAAAACATTCTGAAATGACAAAGAGAAAGCCAGGCAATGCTGGGCCAGCCCTGCCAGCACTGGAGAGGGGCAGGCAGCTGCACTTCCAGTAAGATCATTTTGCTATTGCTGACCGAGGATCTAAATCACAGTGTGAAAATTCATAAGTTTTTAACACCTAAACAAATGTAGGATTTTTTTTATTCACTTCCTGTTTTTGTAAATCTTCAAAGCCACCAGCTCAGGCTTTTTTTAATGCTTAGGGTGATTTTTTTTTTTTTTTTTTTTTTTTTTTGAGGAAAAGTGAATTTTTTCATTTAACCTACTAATGACACAAAATATTGAGAAACCCGTGGCCAATCTGAGAAAGGTGCTACCCCAGAACAGATGACAACCAGGGCTTGTCGTGCTTTGCGCTCTGAGGAAACAGCCGCTCTGTCCCAGCCATCACACACAGCTTTTAAACTATGCAAAAATAACCTGCAGCTCCAAACCCGGGAGATCTGGCAGAAAGCATGGAACACAGTTGCTGACCAGGATAAGCCCCCAGTAAGCCTATGGGGATATAGAGATTTCCAGTCCATGGAGCAACCCAGCCCTTCCTCCAGGCAGGTGAAGGGACTCAGCTCCTCACTGAGGTGGAGGTGTGTGGGGGAACACAGGGTGCGGTGTAGATCATTCAAGAAACGTGGGTTTTCACTGGAAATTAGTATCTTGGGGATGGCCATGAGGGCTCAGGGACAAAGATGCTGGCACAACCCTGTACCAGGTAACCAAACGCTACCTACGCTCAGTCCCCAAAGAGACCTAAATGCCGAGGGCTGCTCCCGCTTCCCATCCCTGACCTCTCCCAGTGAACCCAGCACCTCCACTTCCACCAGCTTTTTGCTCCGGGAATAATAGAATCATAGAATCATAGAACAACCAGGTTGGAAGGGACCCATCGGATCTTCTAGTCCAATCATTCCTAACTAACACTAAACCAAGTCCCTCAAGACCTCATCCACCCGTGCCTTAAACACCTCCAGGGAAGGGGAATCAACCACCTCCCTGGGCAGCCTATTCCAATGCCCAATGACCCTTTCTGTGAAAAACCTCCTCCTAATCTCCAGCCTAAATCTCCCCTGGCGGAGCTTGAGGCCATTCCCCTTTAGTCCATTCCCAGTCCAGAGGTACCTCCCCAGTCTTCCAGGACTGCTGGAAGATGATGGAAAGGGGTTTGGCTATTCCATCCCTGCGCTATCTCATGGAGCTCAGGAACAGCAGCACCAAAGGTCAGCTGGAAGAGCTCACCCAGCATCACCAAAATCAAGCTCGTTTCCCAGCGCTGTGCTTCGCTCAGCACCAGATCCTGGTGGCCAACCCAGCCCCACGCGCTCCTCGCCCCAAGCGCTCGGCACACCGGTCACTTGAGCCACATAGAGAGCGCTGTGAAAGCCGTATTGTGTGCACACTCAGCTCCTGCGCGCGGCGAATAGAAAGTCACAGTCGTTTCTTTACTAAAATTTAAGACGTGCTACACACAAAGAGCAGAGCTGATGAAAGGCAAATCACCTCCAAAGAAAGGAAAAGTGCAGGGCTGGGTTACATCTGTGTCACCTTCCGTTCAGAAAAAAAAGCTTCTAATAGTTCTCCTGGCCAGCGAACAACCACAGCAATTGGAAAAAGAAAACAATAAAACATGATAGTGCCCAACCAAGGACGATTAGCCGGCATCGAGCCAGCACCCCAGGCACGTCCGCTGTCCAACAGACCCTGAGTCAGCCCCACTCTGTTAACCAAAAAGCTATTTTTTTCCCTTTCCATCATGCAGGGGCTCCCCAGCAGCGCCGTTACCACCGGCAGCAGGGCCAGCCCAACGCTTTTCGAAATCCAGCATCGCTTACCCGAGACGACAGCGCCCGGAGTTTGGAAGAGGCCCCACGCGCAGGACACCCCATCGCTCGTCCAGATCCTGCTCACTCCCCGTGAACCGCGGGCACCGAGGTGCTGGGGTTACGGAAATTCATTTCCCTCTGGCTCCGGCACAGTTAATCACAAGCTCCGGGCCCCGCGGTTGTAAACTCCCTGAGGTGCTGACTCATCTCCTTCCATGCCTGTAAAGCACCATATTTCACCGCTCCACGCCCACAACTGCGGTGCCGGAGCTCCTCACGCCGCCTCGCGTGCCCCGGTGGCGTGCGGTGCCGCCGTGGGGTCGTTACCGTGGCACGTTCGTTAGCATGGCATGTTCGTTAGCTTGGCTTGGTAATGGGGGGATGATTGAGGGCCAGGCCATACCTGGTTCCGAGGCAGCGAGTAGGCACCGCGAGATGCTTATTAACACAATCACCCTCCGCTAAGGGAAAATGCTTTATTCCACGAGAATCAACTATTCCAGAACCAAAATCCCGGTGCTGCTGGCCTGGCAGAGACCTGGGGGGCTGCACAGGAGCCGCTGCTTTGTCGCCGTGAGGGATCTTGGCTGTCAAAACAGGGAACCCTGGAGCCAGTATCGGCGTGGGCAGCGAGTCCTGCATCCCCCAGCCCAGATCTGCAGGGTTGGGGTGTCCGGCACCGCACGGCTGGGACCCGCAACGCAGAGCCTGGGGGAGCAAAGCACCAGGCAGGGCTGAGGAGCCCCGCACCAGGCAGCTGGGACCCACACCGGGGGGGGACAAAGCCCTGCACTGAGTAGCCGAGCCCTACACAAGGCACCCCAGAGGGACTAAACCCCGCACCGGGCACCTCAGAGGGGCAAAACCGCGCACCGGGCAGCCCCCGGGAGGACTAAAGCCCGCACTGGGCAGCCCTGGGGAGGACTAAACCCAGCCTTGGGGAGAACTAAACCCCACATTGGGCAGCCCAGAGGGTCTAAACCCCGCACCGGGCAGCCCAGGGGAACAAAACCCCGCACCGGGCACAGCTGAGCCCTGAACCGGGCAGCCAGGGGGGACAAAATCCCGCATCGCCGGGCTGGTGAGCCCCGCAACGGGCACCCTAGGGGGACAAAGCCCCGCATAAGGCACAACCGGGACCCGCACCAGGCATCCCGGAGGGACAAAACCCCGCCTGGGGCAGCCCAGGGGAACAAAACCCTGCACCGGGCAGAGCCGAGCCCCGCACTGAGCACCCCCGAGAGGCAAAGCCCAGCCCAGGGCACCCCAGAGGGACTAAACCCCGCACCGGGCAGCCCCGGGGAGGACTAAACCCCGCAGGGGGCAGCCCAGGGGAACAAAACCCCGCAGCGGGCACAGCCGAGCCCGGCACTGAGCACCCCAGAGAGGCAAAGCCCCTCCGCGGGCACCCCGGAGGGACAAAGCCCCGCACCCGGGGACAAAGCCCGGCTGCGGGCAGCCCCATTGTCCCCGCTCCGGCCGGGCAGCGCCCCCCCCCGCCAAGCAGCGGCAGGAAGGGGAGGGGTCGCGCTCAGACAATGCCTCCCCCCTGCCCCCCCACCCCATCTCCTCCTCGCCCCGCCCCCCGCCCCCCATTGGCCGGCGGGGAATTTGGGGCGCTCCAACCCGCGCCTGTGCCGTCCCCCCCCCCCCCCCCACCCCGACCCCAGCCCCTCCCGCCGGGGGCGCGCGCGCCGCATTGTGCCCAAGGGCGCGCGGGGATGGGGATGGAGGAGGAGGAGGAGGAGGAGGGGAGGGGGGGGACGGGAGCGCGCGCGGCCGGCGTCGGGGGCGCGCCCGGGGGGCTCCCCTTGTGTGCGTGTGTGCGGGGCCATGGAGGAGCTGAGCAGCGTGGGAGAGCAGGTCTTCGCCGCCGAGTGCATCCTCAGCAAGCGGCTCCGCAAGGTGGGACCAGCAGCGCTCGCACACACACACGCGCACGCACCTCCATCCCACCCTCCCCCCCACCCACCCACCACCCCCATCCACGACCTTCAGCAAACTCCCTAACGCGCTTCTTCTCTCCCGTCTTTTCCTCTCCGCAGGGCAAGCTGGAATACCTGGTCAAGTGGCGAGGCTGGTCCTCCAAGTGAGCGGGGCGGGGGGGGAGGGGGGGATGCGGGGCTGCCCCCCCTCCCCGACGCTTTTGTTCGGGGCTCGCCGCTCCTTTTGTTTACAAATAAGCGCGGCCCGGCCCTCCCCGCCGCCGCCTGGGGCTCCGTGTCCCCCCTTTCCCCCTTTCCCCGAGCGCTCCCGGTGCTCCCCCGACTTCCCCCCCCCCCAACCCCGGTCCCTCTCCCCTCGGGATGCTCGGGGCTGGCTTCGCCCCGTCGCAGCGTGGCCGCCCCCCTCCTCCATCTCCGCCACCCCCAGAGCCTTCTCCCCGCTTCCCGTTTGTCCCGGGATGAACTCCAGCCGGGAACCGGGATGGTAGTGGGGAGCAGCGGACCCCCCCCCTCACCCCCCCAACCCCGGCTCTGCCCGCTCCGTCTCTTCTCTTGCAGGCACAACAGCTGGGAGCCCGAGGAGAACATCCTCGACCCGCGACTCCTCCTCGCTTTCCAAAAGAAGTGAGCAAACTTATCGATATTTCTAAGCGAGCGTGGTTTTGTGGTTTTTTTTGTTTTGTTTTTTTTTTTTTTTTTTTTTTTTTTTTTTGGAAAAATTAACTTCCAATTGGCTGCGCGTGCGGTGGAAGTTGTGGAAACAACAGGCTGGAGCTCGCCCTGCCTTTTGTGGCACAGCCCTTTTGTTCATCTCTGGAAACCACAGCTCAGGTCCCACCTCGGACGCTTCTCTCTCTTTTGGTCCCTGGCACAGGCTGCCCAGGGAGGGGGTTGAGTCACCTTCCTTGGAGGGGTTTAAGGGACTGGAGGACGAGGTGCTGAGGGATGTGGTTTAGTATTTGACGGGAACGGTTGGACTCGATGATCCGGTGGGTCTCTTCCAACCTGGTGATTCTATGATTCTATGACTTGATGATCCGGTGGGTCTCTTCCAACCTGGTAATTCTGTGATTCTATGACTTGATGATCCGGTGGGTCTCTTCCAACCTGGTGATTCTATGATTCCCCCGGGTTGGGTGAACACGAAGGACTTACAGACTGATGCGCAATCTGGGCTCTACTCATGGGAGCCTGGCAGCGCCTCACAGAGCCCTCTGGCTCTCACTCCCCATCAGGAGACCCCATCGGGGTCTCGCTGTGCTTGGGGGGCAGCTGCGGGTCCTGGTGGGGCGACAGCACCTGGGGCTGCACAAGTCTTTGAATCATAGAATCATAGAACAACCAGGTTGGAAGGGACCCATCGGATCTTCTAGTCCAACCATTCCTATCGAACACTAAACCATGTCCCTCAGGACCTTGTCCACCTGTCCCTTAAACACCTCCAGGAAAGGGGAATCAACCACCATCCTGGGCAGCCTGTTATTGGTTGGACTCGATGATCCAGTGGGTCTTTTCCAACCTGGTGATTCTATGATTCTATAAGTCGGGGGCTTGGAAGGCTCCAAAATATCCTTCTGGGGGCCACAGCTGTGAGAGGGTGAAGAAATAAAGGGTGGGAGAAAATGGTGTCCACTGTCACGACCAGGGCTACTGCCCAGAGTCGAGCTGGGAGCGGTGATTGTTCTGCAGCTATTACATACCAGGAATCACACACGGAGGTAAAAAAAGTAGCCTGCTGGTTACAGGAAGCACAGCGCTGCGGAGTATCTTGGCTCCATGTTAATAAAAATCATTAAAGTTTATGATAGGATTTAATTATAACTTGTTTCTGGAGGTGAAATGAGCCCAGTGAAGGAGAGAACTTACAGACTTTAAAGGGGTTGCATTTGCTTTTCCTCTGCACGGAGGCTGTCCTGCTTCTCGCTGCGAGGAGATGGGAAGCTCAGCACAGCAAGAGTGTAAAGGAGGCAAAAGTCTTAGCGGAGATGGGGCAGATACTTCTGTATCCCTGGTCCTAGAAGTGCAAATCCCGACGTGAATTGCAAGAGTTGGGGGTGTTGGTCGACAGCCGACTGAACATGAGCCAGCAGTGTGCCCAGGTGGCCAAGAAGGCCAATGGCATCCTGGCTTGGATCAGAAATGGTGTGACCAGCAGGGCCAGGGAGGTGATTCTCCCTCTGGACTCAGCACTGATGAGGCCGCTCCTTGAATCCTGTGTCCAGTTCTGGGCCCCTCAGCACAAGAAGGATGTTGAGGCTCTGGAGCAAGTCCAGAGAAGAGCGACGAGGCTGGTGAAGGAGCTGGAGAACAGGCCCTATGAGGAGCGTCTGAGAGAGCTGGGGGTGTTTAGTCTGGAGAAGAGGAGGCTGAGAGGAGACCTCATTACTCTCTACAACTACCTGAAGGGAGGTTGTAGAGAGGAGGGAGCTGGGCTCTTCTCCCAAGGGACAGGGGACAGGACAAGAGGGAATGGCCTCAAGCTCTGCCACGGGAGATTTAGGCTGGAGATTAGGAGGAGGTTTTTCACAGAAAGGGTCATTGGGCATTGGAATAGGCTGCCCAGGGAGGTGTTTGATTCCCCTTCCCTGGAGGTGTTTAAGGCACGGGTGGATGAGGTCTTGAGGGACTTGGTTTAGTGTTTGATAGGAATGGTTGGACTAGAAGATCTGATGAGTCCCTTCCAACCTGGTTGTTCTGTGATTCTGTAATTGGACACTAGAACAGGCTGCCCAGGGAGGTGGTTGAGTCACCTTCCCTGGAGGTGTTTAAGGGACGGGTAGATGAGGTCCTGAGGGACATGGTTTAGTGTCTGATAGGAATGGTTGGACTCGATGATCCGATGGGTCTCTTCCAACCTGGTGATTCTATGATTCTAAGAGCTGGTGACTCGGGACGGGTAACGCCGTGTGGTCTGTCACTGCCTGCTGGAAGCTTCTTGCAGTGGGGATTTTAATATAGCAAGCAGGGATGTGGAGATGCTCTCCTGCCACTGCCCAGCCTGGTTTGGTTCCCCCAGGAACCACAGGGAGCAGAGCAAGGAGCTGCTCTCACATTCAGCATTACAAGACTCGGTGCCTCCCTTTGGAAGGCCTGTGGCTGGCACCAGTGGGGCAAAGGGATCAGATCTTAGGTCACCAGTGGGACAGTCCTGCACAGCAAAGGATTTTGAGACTAGACATTAGGAAGAAGTTCTTCAATATGAGAGTGGCGAGGCACTGTCACAGGTTGCTGAGGGATGAGGTGGCTGCCCCATCCCTGGAGGTGTTCAAGGACAGGTTGGATGGGGCTTGGAACCTCTGATCCCATGGCAGGGAGGTTGGAACTGGTTGAACTTTAAGGTCCCTTCCAACCCAAACTATTCTATGGTTCTATGATTCTTCCCTTTCACCTATCCTCCTATAAATCAGGGCAAACGCCTGCTGCTGAGCCAGCTGAGTACCCCCGTGTCCAGACAGCTGCCTCTGCTCTAAGCCTAGAATTTTTAGAACCCTTTCCTTACTTTGTACTTCTTTTTCTTGCATTGTATCACATTCATGGTCTGAGTGACCTGTGCCAGTCCTGAAGGGTAAACAGTCCAGGTGCCACATCGGGGAGGTTGGAACTGCACAAGAGATTAGGAGGAAGTTTTTCACGGAAAGGGTTATTGGGCATTGGAATAGGCTGCCCAGGGAGGTGGTTGATTTACCTTCCCTGGAGGTGTTTAAGGCACAGGTAGATGAGGTGCTGAGGGACATGGTTTAGTGTTTGATGGGAATGGTTGGACTCGATGATCCGATGGGTCTCTTCCAACCTGGTTGTTCTATGATTCTAAGACTTCGCATTCCCTAAGGCGGTCGGGGCTTTTTCACTGCACCTGAGGGTGATGTGCCTGTAGCAATGTGGTTTCAAGTGAAAGAACTGGGAGCCTGTTAGATCATTGCATGCCAGTCAGGGTTAAGAACACGACCCAGCCAATGCTCAAGTGCTGGGATGGGAACTGACCCTATAGCACCCTGAGCAAAGGGGTTTTTAATGAGAGAAGAAAGGGAGGAGCCAGAGCTATGTTGGATATGTTTTTTACTTCCCTGCAGACCTTGTCATTCATTGTTTTTTCAGGGAACATGAAAAAGAAGTGCAGAATCGGAAGAGGGGCAAGCGGCCCAGGGGCAGGCCCAGGAAACAAGTGGTGAGTCCTGGTGGTGGTGGTGGAAGTCGACAGCCACGTTGGCACTGGAGGAGCTCTGGCCTCAAAGGCACTAGCGAGCATCTGTCCACAGTGCACAATGTGGAGGATCCTCAGCCTCTGGAGGCTGGAGAGGGTATAGTGTCTGTGTCAGGGGGTTTGCAGTGGTGTGGGGGTCGATGAGGATGCCTGCAAGGAGGACATCTCTTTGTTGCTGGTCTGGCTACGCTGTAGAAGGAGACAGAATTGTTCCCTGGCACAAGGGTCCCACCTGGTGTTTAAGCCTGGTTGATTCTGTACTATCCGCTCCCTAACTTGTTTGGGATAGGTTAAGAAGATCAGGGAAGAGGGTACCTATGTTAGTCTTAGGCTTTGCAGTGCTCCAAGGGTTCTTTGGTGATCCATGTTAACTCTTTCCATTTCTCACCATTGCTTTGCAGGAACCAGAGATGCCTGCGAAAACTAAGTCAAGTAGTTCCTCTTCCTCCACATCCTCCTCTTCCTCCTCCTCGGATGAAGAGGACGAAAGCGACCTGGAAGCAAAGAGGGGCCCACGCAGCAGAGAGACTCACCCGGTACCACAGAAGAAAGCTCAGATCCTGGTGGCGAAGCCCGACATGAAAGACGCTTCCAGGAAGAAGCGTGGGCGGAAACCTCTTCCCCCAGAGCAGAAAGCGGCTCGAAGGACCGTGAACCTGACAAAGGTGCTGAAAACATCCCGGAAGGAGGTGGGTGGCGGCGCAAAGCTGATGGGGAAGGTGCAGCCCCAGCACAGCTCGCAGGGCTCAGGCATGACTGTGCTGAAGGACCCGCCGGGCACCTTGAGTGGGCTGAGCTCAGGGGGTTCGTCTACAGAAAATCTGACCAACATGATGAAGAGTGGCTCCACGAGCCCAAACCGGGCCATCAGCTGGCAGAGCTCCATTGTGCACTACATGAACAGGATGTCCCAAAACCAGAACTCGGCAGAGACCTCACCCCTGAGCAGGCTGGCACTGAAATCCCAGGCATCCAGTAAGAGCGGCTTAGGGCTGGACTTAAAAATGAGAAACCAGAAAGGATCTGGGGAGCATGGGCTGAGCATACAGGGATCCAAGACTGCCAAGGCTCCTAGCAGCGGTGCTGGAGGAGACCAGAAATCAGGGTTTGCTGCAGGAGGCCAAATGCTGCACAACGGCAACAAGACGCCAGCGAGCTCCTCCGGGGCCAGCAGTCAACCAGCCTCCAGTCAGGAGCTGAACCTCCAGGCTCTAAACCTGCAGAGTGTCAAAAACGGTCAAAGTGCAGCTGGAGCCAGCACCCTCCCTCGCCACCATTGCAGCACCTCATCCAAAGGCTCCGGCAGTGGCACAGCAGTGGGAGCCAGCGGTGCAAAGGGTGGCACGGCGGGTGCTGGGTTGAACGCTGCTTCTGTGCTCTCAGGGGGGGATGGAGGCAAGAGTGAGAAGCAGGCACAGAGGGCAGGTGACAGAGACTTAGCCAAAAGCGGCACAGCCAGCACGCAGGAGGGGCAGGTGGCCCCGGAGAACCGCAAGCCAGCCGCCCTTTCCGAAATGAGCACAGGTGATGAGACCAGCTCAGATTCGGACCGGGATTCGGCATCCTTCCCGAGCATGGGTCAGAACATGTCTGTCTCTATCCAGACCAGCCAGGACTGGAAACCCACCCGCAGCCTGATCGAGCACGTCTTTGTCACCGATGTCACCGCTAACCTGATCACAGTGACGGTCAAGGAGTCCCCCACCAGTGTCGGGTTTTTCAACCTACGGCAATACTGAGCCTGGAAGCATGAGAACATCCTTCAGCCTCTCCCTCAGCTTTGCCCAGTTCTTCCATCAGGTTTTACTTTCTTGAAGTGAACGCAGGAACCTTGTGAGACCTGCTGGGACTCATGTCCGGAAAGGCTTGAGGAGGACACAGTGAAACCTGCTCAGAACTGTCAGCAGGTCGATGGATCCCTCAAGGTTTCTCCATCCTCTCCCAGTGCCCTGAGTGGAGGTGGCTGATGCCATTCTCTGGGTGCTGGTGCTGCTGGGGGTGACAAACTGGCAAGTTTTGAGCCTGGCTTCACTGTACACAGGTTTCTTTGCTTTATAGCCCAAAAAAGCAGATGACAAGGTCTGCAGCTCTGGCTGCAGGGAGAGGATGTGGAGCTACGATGGGCCAGGTTTATACTTGGGAGAGGGAAAGGAGATCTTTTTCTTTCCTCTGGGCTCCCCATGAATCTTTCTGTGAGTCGTGGGGAGTGGCGAATCAATCCAAATGAGGCAGTCATTGCTCCCAGCCCTCAGGGGCTGCTGGGGGGTGGCTGTACACGGGGGTTTTTCAGGGTACATTCAGCCCAGCCACCTCCCTGGGCAAGGTCACTTCCAATGATGATGAAGTCCATGACGTTTCTGTTATGGTTTCCAGCTGATAGGGAACTATTGTTTACATTTTTTATTAAGGAAAAATCCTTTTTTTTTTTATATATATGTATTTTGAGGGATGGGAATAAACCCAGTCTAGGGAAGACTGAATCCTGGATGCCATTGATGAGACAGGGTGTCAGCAAGAGCTGCTGACTTCTTTACAGTGACTTGACTTTCAGAGGGAAGCGAAGCTTGGATTTCTGTGCAGCCCAGAGAGCCCCAGCACCACTCCTCTGCTTTGTCCCAGCATCACCAGCATCTTCTCCTCCCTTTCAGCAGTTTCCACGCTCTTGTAGGGACCAAACTGGGGAGTATTTTTGTCTTACAGAACAAGCAAACTGCCAGGTGTCTGTGAGGTTGGTACCGTAGTTCAGCTAAAAAGTGATGCCCAGGCAGAGTCAGGGACGAGTGAGCCCTCCCTGGTGGAAGCAGAGCTGGATCCAGCCTGCAGTCCAGTGCCTTGGATGCTCCTTTGGTTTGACTCGCACTGATCATGCACATTTTTCTCCAGCTGGAGGGCTCAGAAGCTGGTTGAAGACACCTACATGGTCTGAAGTGGTGGGAAAGAGAAGGAGAGGAGAAGGAGAAGGGGCAGGGTGAGGTGGTGGCAGAGAATGCCTCAAGCCGCTGTTCCCCAAGGACCCAGATGTCCTGCAGCAGCCCTTCTCCTTCCTCTTGTTATCCCATGCCAGCACCTAGGGTGTTTATGTGGGCTTGTAATTACAAACAGTAATGGCTTTTACATGGAAGTCTTTTTTCCTGCTACAGATTACTTCTACAAGCCAAGATTAGCATCAGTAGTTCAGACAGCAGTTTAGTTATATTCCCTTTAGTTCTATTAATGCTGAACTCCTTTCTCTGCAGTCCGACAGGTCTTGATGCATGGTGAGGAGGTGCCTCTGAAGAGCTCTGCTACCACCATCTCCAGTTGTAGCTGCTCGGTGTGTGTGTGTGTGAACGGCTTTGGGGTCACCCTTGCTCGGTGACTGACCTGGTGGCAGCCAGGAGCACTCACAGTGTTGTCATGCATAGGAGTGCAGAGATAAATGGACCAAACTGGGGGTACATGTCCTTCTGTGTGTGTGTGTCCCACCCCCACCCCATCCACTCACTGCAGCTGCATTTGCTGCTGCAAATTCTCAGGTGAATGAAAAGCCAGTGCTGGCTGCATGTGCTACCTGCTTGTTCAAGGGACGTTTCCCCATGTTCAAGGTTGTTCTTCCTCAAGCAGTGGCTGTAGCCTCTGTTAGGGCAGGCTCCTGTGCTCCAAACTATCCCTTTAGCTTTTGTATTTAATCCCCAGCCATCCTGTTGGTTGTGGCTTTGAGTTTGTTGTGCACAGTATCCAGCGTGAGCTGCCAGCCTGCCTGCAAGCTGGGGTGGGTAGAGACAGATTCGTGTTTTACAGCAGGACCTGCGCAGGCTTCTCAGCCCAGCTCTGCCCTAGTCCAGCCAGGCAGCCTTGAATGTCCCCTTGTCACAGTGTGGGGCAGCCTGGGGCAGGGGTTGTCCAACCATGCTCTGCTCCTGGCCACCCAGGCAAAGGGGAGAGCAGGGAGTGTTATCCATGGAGGAGGTTCCCGAGGATTCTATTAAGCTCCACGATGCCAAAATATCAGAGTCTGTGCCATTTACCTTCTAGGCTTTTACTCTACCAAAGGAGCTGCTGTTGCTTTGAGCCATCCACGGATAAGTTAGCCTGTGTCAGCAGAAATGAATGCTCTGGGCATGGTCTCTGCTTTTGTGCTGGGGATTTGAGCTTTTTGGGAGAAGAATCGAGGAATCTGGGAGCACAGGGGGTAACGTTCTTGCCCCCACACCAAATGTTTTGTACTTGGCCTTTGCAAATCCAAACAGAACGACAATGTGCCTTTTGGACTGTCCTTATCTCAGCCTTGTCTGCGACACGGGTCCCACGACAGGTTTGTGCCTATGCAAAGCAGGGTGGTCACAAGGTCCTGGGGACAGCAGTGACAGCGATGGGGAGAGGTGCCCTGCTATCCAGCAGGACACCTGGCCATGGTGCGGAGTTCTGCAATGTTGAGGTCAGCCAAGGGATGCCCGCTGGGAGTAAGCCAGCCCAGCAGGGTTGCTTTTCCTTAGAGCAATGGGGTAGGGAGGAGGCTGGTGTCTCCCAGGGAGAAAAAAAGCATCTGAAGATGCTCTAAGAGGGGGTCAGGCACCAGGCGTCTGCAGAGGGTGCAGGAGATGAACTGTGAGGGTGGGTGCTGTGTTCACCACATGCCAGCTCTAAGATGGCTGCTCCTTCCAGAGCTCCCATCAAAGCTCAAATGCATTTCTCCATCCTTGTTCCTGCCTCCTGGCCAGGAGAGGTGTTGCTCACATCCAAGGAAGTGCGTACCCCGACGGTGAGCAGCTCTCCTCCATCACCGGTGCGTCCCCTCCCAGTAGCCGCAGGACTCTGCTGCCACCACTTGCTATTGTGCCTTCTGCTCACCAGCTGGTTCGATTCCAAAGGTCTAAGGATGGTGAAAATTATAATCCAGATTATTTTTTTTTTTTTCCGACTTTCATCTCCTCCAGCGCTCCTTCCCCAGCCAATTCCCAACCTCATGTTTCAGGATCTTGGCTTTCCCAGCAGCGCTGGGGTGTCTGAGCGGTTCCTGTTGGTTTTGCCTCTCAGAGGCTCGTGATGTGAACAATTTACTGTAATCTTTTGTGGACAGGGGCTGAAAGCCGACGCAAACCCTGTTTACCCACCAGTACCATCAGTATTCAAGGTCTACCTTGGTTTTTTTCCCCCTCTTTGTTTTAAGTTTGCTGCTACGGGTTGGGGTGTTCAGCCGTGTGTCAAACAGCCAATTAGAAGTTTGTCATTTGCCATTCTCTAAGGGGTTTCCAGTGTGGAAAGTCCTCAGTATTTGTATGTTGAATGGATATTTTCTCCAGGCATAATCTGCTTAAGCATCTTTTTTGTTTTCCATTGGACTGGAAGAGGTGGCCAACTCAGCCACCATCCCTAGAAACCTAGTCTATTTTTATATATATATTTTGTACCAAAAAAAACTGGAGTTCGTGGAGGGATGGGGATGGTTTGTGAGGGCTGGTTGGCTTTGAGTTTCTGAGCTGGGCGTGAAGGGCTCCAGATGTAGAGAGGTTTTCCCTGAAAGAAATTGAGGGATGGGTGAAAAAACGAACAATTGTTCTTGTAACTTGTGCCAGTCGCTGGTCTGATTTGTATGTTTTAATTAAAGAGAGAGCCAAATCGTTCCTGTATGACACTTATAATTGCTTTAAACTGCAGCTGTTTGTTTGCTTTTATTTGCAGAGAACAAAAGTTGGAGATGTTATTACCCTGGGAAAGCTCAAGGGCTTTGTTGCGGTGCCCAACCCGAGTGACGAGCGCTGTGGGGCTGGGGGCTGCGCTCCCCCTGGGCTCCACTCGCCCTCCCAGCTCCTCTCCTGCCTTTTCTGCTTTTTCTTGTGTTTCTGGCCACTGAGCCAGCAGAGACCCAGCACCTCTAGGCTACCCTTAATTTATTTGCTGGAAAACACTAGGAGATGATTATGTTGGGCAGGGGGTTGTGTTTTGGGGTTTGTTTGTTGGTTTTTCTTTTTTTTTTTTTTAATAACTTTTCCACTGCTCTTTTTTAGCATATCAATAAATATTTTTTTAAACTTTTCAGCCTGCTGTGGTCACTGCTCTGGGACTCCCACCCCACGCAGGATGAGCATCTTCCCTCCCGGGGGCTCCGCGTTGCCTCCCCTGCTCGCAGGCTGCATCTCAGCCCCTGGGGCTGGGGACAAGAGAACACGAGGGGACCCCAAAACTCCCTTCCCTACCTCCCCTTGACGGTTCTACCGGTGCCACTGCAGCTGGAGGGAGGTTCACAGAATCATAGAACGACCAGGTTGGAAGGGACCCATCGGATCGTCTAGTCCAACTATTCCTATCTAACACTAAACCATGTCCCTCAGCACCTCATCCACCCGTCCCTTAAACACCTCCAGGGAAGGTGAATCAACCACCTCCCTGGGCAGCCTCTGCCACTGCCCTATGACCCTTTCTTTGAAAAACTTCCTCCTGATGTCACAGAATCACAGAACAACCAGGTTGGAAGAGACCCATCGGATCTTCTAGTCCAACCATTCCTATCGAACACTAAACCAAGTCCCTCAAGACCTCATCCACCCGTCCCTTAAACACCTCCAGGGAAGGGGAATCAACCACCTCCCTGGGCAGCCTATTCCAATACCCAATGACCCTCTGTGTGAAAAACTTCCTCCTAATCTCCAGCCTAAACCTCCCCTGGCAGAGCTTGAGGCCATTCCCTCTTGTCCTGTCCCCTGTCACTTGGGTTGCGGGAGGGTGGAGGAGGGGGTCCCGGTGCCTCTAGCTCAGCTCCGGGGACCCAGCTCCCCACAATCTCGGCACCGGGAGCAGGACCAGGACACGCTTGGCCACCCCCCAACCTCGGCACCGGCACCGGGGAGGGGCTTCTCTCTCCGTCCCGGCTGCCTCAGCGGGGGCCAAGGAGGTGTCGCCGCCGTCAGGGCGGGTAGAACCCCTGGAGGGCACGGAGCCCCGGGCTGGGGGAGGCTCCTACCGGCCGTATCCGGGGGCTCCGCCAATTCACAGAATCACAGAACAACCAGGTCGGAAGGGACCCATCGGATCTTCTAGTCCAACCATTCCTATCAAACACTAAACCAAGTCCCTCAGCACCTCATCCACCCGTCCCTTAAACACCTCCAGGGAAGGGGAATCAACCACCTCCCTGGGCAGCCTAGTCCAATGCCCAATGACCCTCCCACCACCCTCCGGCATCCCCTCCCTCGGCCCCGCTGGGGGCCCCGCCACGGCCCGTGTGAAAGGGCCCCCCCGCTGGGCCGGGGGAGAAAGGCGCCTTTGTGCGGCCCTTTCTCCTGCTCCTCCTTGCCACTCATTTTCCTCGGCCGGGCGCTGACAGCTCCCATAATGCGGGGTCCGCGCCTTTCACCCGCCGGAGCACAGAAAGGAGGTTAATGAGGACACGGCTTCAAAAAAAAAAAAAAAAAAAATCCACCGAACCCGCCCCATCCCTCCCCCCAAGCCCAGCTCCCCTCCGCCTGCCTGGCTGGGGCAGATTTGAATACAAAGGCTCCACACCCCCCGCGGCGCCGCCCGCCCCGTCGGAAGGGAGGAGCGCCGGTACCCGGGGCACGGCTGGGGCCCCGACCGCTACCCTGGGACGGTTCCTCGAGGTGGAGCGGCACACGGGGCCGCCCGAGCACTGCGCGACTCCCGGGGGTGGCCCTCGACACCTACTCGCCTCCCCCCCCGACCCTGCCCCGTCGGGTCCCCACCCCAGCCCTGCTCATTCCTGTCGAGGAGGGATGCTGGGATGCGGGACCTCCTGCCTCATTACTCCCTCCAGCTACCTGAAGGGAGGTTGTGGAGAGGAGGGAGCTGGGCTCTTCTCCCAAATGCCAGGGGACAGGACAAGAGGGAATGGCCTCAAGCTCCGCCAGGGGAGATTTAGGCTTGAGATTAGGAGGAGGTTTTACACAGAAAGGGTCATCGGGCATTGGAATAGGTTGCTCAGGGAGGTGGTTGATTCCCCTTCCCTGGAGGTGTTTAAGGGACGGGTGGATGAGGTGCTGAGGGACTTGGTTTAGTGTTCGACAGGAATGGTTGGACTAGAAGATCCGACAGGTCCCTTCCAACGTGGTTGTTCTATGATTCTATGATTCTATGATTAGGATCCTCCCTCCCCGACCCCTCGGGTCCAACCTGTCCCTGCAGAGGGGCTTCTTGCCCCATCCAAATCCCCTCACCCCATCGACGGTTGGGATGGGGATGGGATCCCATCAATGCCATCCTGGCCCCAGCTGTCCCAGCAGAGGGGAGGATGCTGGGAAGCAGAGCTGCCTGCCCTGTCGAGTCCCTGCTCCTGCCCTGCTCGCTCCTAGAGGTGGGGAGATGCGGGAATGTGGACGCGTGCACCCCATCGGGATCCCCCCATCCCATTTGGATCCCCCCATCCCATCGAGTCCTGGCCTCAGCCACCCCTGCAGAACTGGGGTTGTTTAGCCTGGAGAAGTGGAGGATGAGAGGAGACCTCATTACTCTCTCCAGCTACCTGAAGGGAGGTTGTGGAGAGGAGGGAGCTGGGCTCTTCTCCCAAGGGACAGGGGACAAGACGAGAGGGAATGGCCTCAAGCTCCACCAGGGGAGATTTAGGCTTGAGATTAGGAGGAGGTTATTCACAGAAAGGGTCATTGGGCATTGGAATAGGTTGCTCAGGGAGGTGGTTGATTCCCCTTCCCTGGAGGTGTTTAAGGGATGGGTGGATGAGGACCTGAGGGACTTGGTTTAGTGTTTGATAGGAATGGTTGGACTCGATGATCCGATGGGTCTCTTCCAACCTGGTTGTTCTATGATTCTATGCAAAGCCACCCACCCCGTCAAGTCCCAGCCCTGCCCAGTCCTGCAAAAGTGAGGGATGTGGGATGCAGGGACGCCCCATTGGGTCTCTCCTCCAGCCCTGCAGCAGGGAGGGATGTGGGGAGGGGGAACCACCTGCCTCATTAGGATCTCCTCACGCTGTCTGGACCCCCTCACCTGCCCCACAGTCCTCCTGCTCAACCCCCAGCCCCCCAACCTCCCCGGCCCAGCCCCGCAAAGGGAAGACAGACACATTTCTATTTACAAAGTATATATTCAAACTCACATAAAAAGCAGGTCTCATATGGACATTCACAGCTGGCAGAGGACACGTAGTTAAGCTTCACTTCTGAGACTGAGATTTAGCCAAATTGGGTTTTTTTTCTTTGTACAAGTCTTAGATTTAAATAATTCACGCACACACACCCGCACGCGCACACACTCAGTATATACGTCACTATGTACATACACACATATACACCCACATGTTACGTTTTGCTCCATATACATGTGTGTTAGGACGCACACATATACACAGGGCTGGAGCGAAGCACACCACATCCCAACCGTGTCCCAGTGGGACAGGAGCTCAGCTCCGGGCTCTTTCGCAAAGGGAGGAATCCTCCAGCCTTGGCACTGCAGCAGCGGGAGGACGGGCACCTCAATCCCATCGCTGTCCCTCCAACAACACAAACGTCCCATGTCGGCTGGCACTGACACTGAAACCAGCACGTTGGCTCTTCGTAGAAATCAAGTTAAAAATCTCAATTTTACAAAATATGCCTAAAAATAAAAAATAAAATAAAAAAAGGAAACATGAAAATAAACCCAACTAAAACAAAGCCAGAACTTGCAGACCTGTCTCCCTTTTGTACAGTCACTGCAGCATCCTCCTGCTAGGCCAGCTGACACGGTCCCAGAAGAAGGATGGGGAAGGAGACCAAGCATGGATGAGCCCAACAGCCCAACAGCACCTGGCTGCTCCTTGCCCCAGCCCCTCTCCCACTCCTCCAGCCCCACATGCTGTCAACCCTCAAGCCTTCGGGAGCTTGTCCAGCAAGGAGGGACAAGGATAATCTGCTCAACTCCAGCCCTCGGCCGCTACCAGCCACCTTGTGCTTTCCAACCCCCAGAGATGCTCAGACCAACGCATCAAGGTGGGGACACCTCAACCGAAATCACAGATAGAAGGTCCCACTCCCCATCTGCATTAGGCTGCGGCTGCAGGAATGAGCAGAGCTGGGGGCTGCAGTCCAAGGCTGCTGCTCGATCCAGCGGGGAAACAGCTGCAGTGTGGCCAGAGCCACCAAACCCCACAGCCCTGTCCTGCCCCAGCCCAGGGAGAGAAGCAGTAGGGCCAGGAGAAACAACACAGGCAAATCAACCACAAAAAGGCACCCGAGTCAGCAGGGCTGCTCATGCCCGGGAATATTTCGCCTCTTGGCTATTGTTTAACTAGCATAAGAAAAAGGGAAATATTTATTGTCTCTGAATGCATAAAGGTGGCTCTGGGATTTGTCAGAGATGTGGATATTCCAAAACACCTTATCTGGAGTCTTCCACCAGCTGAAGTGAACGGCGTCAGGGCCGGGGCCGGGAGGGTAGGAAATAATAATCCACTTTCTATAGCGACATAAAGCATCTAAATATGGGCAGTGACATGCTACCCTCCCAAACCGCTCTGGCATTTCAGGAATGTAAACAGAGGGGTTTGTGTTGGGTTTTGTTTTTTGTTAATTTTTTTTTTTTTTTAAGTGGGTGGGGGAACAGAATCAAGCGACCAGACAAAATGAAAACAGATTCTCAGCTCAGTCCCATCTCCCACAACTGCTACGACAGCTCTATTAAAGTGCATTTCAGTATCATCCCTCTCAGGAACCTGACACACACAAAAACCTCCCCTTCCTCCGCAAGAAAAGGTAATTCAAGTTAATACTCCGCTAGAACACTTTTAGCCTTTTTTATGGATTTCTGCTTTTCCCCGACTTCGTAGCAATCTCTTTTTTTTTTTCCTTTTTTTTTTTTTTTGTTACACTGGAAACACCCCCTCCCCAACAACACTGTAAATTCAAGTGCTTCGACTGTCAAGGGCAACAGTTCTGGACACAGCACACTTGATTGTACAAGCAACACCTTATATCACAATCAAGAAACCAGGGCACTTTGCCCTCGGAGGGAGCAACACGTCCTCCCTCCACCATCCACAGCATCATATGAAAAATAATAGTTAAAAAAACCCAGAACATAATTAGCTATGATCAGCGTTTGTTATGTACACTGGTTCCTGCAACAGATGCATGAACTCTGTTCGTTCTCAGTTTTATTGTCCTTTCTAAGAGCAACTGAGCAGTCACTGTTGTCTCCATTTAAATAAAACAACTCAGAGTTGAAATATATATATAGATATATATGCATTTTTTCTTAAATAACATATTTACATCTAATAGAAAATATAACTCTAGAGATAATCTTTCCAACGAAATGTAAGACATGGGAAAAAAAAAAACCAACAAAAAAAAGGATGAATTAATGAATTCAGGACAGTTTCTAAATCCTCTCCAGGATGCAAAGAAAATAAAAAGAAAAAAAAAAAAGGAAAAAAAGGCCCACCAAGCTCTAACCAAGCTTCTGTCTGGATCTGACTGAAGAAAACCCCAACACCACCGCCAACAAACTCATCGCTTCTCTTTAAAGAATCCTTGGTCCGTGCTGCTCTCCTTGATGGTGACGGTCAAAAAGTTAGAGGTCACATCAGTTACCACCACCTTCTCCAGGTTGTTGAGCGAGGGGCTCCAGGACTCCTCCTCGGGGTCCCCGAGGATCCTGGAGACGGGGATCCTGGCGATGAGCGAGGGTCTCCCTGCCTGGCCCCCCACGCCATCGCGGTACAGGCTGCCCACGGTGCCCGGGCTCATGGTGCCGTGCAGGAGCTTTGGGCCACCAGGGTCCAGTCCCCCCTGCCCCTTGGGGTCCAGAAAGTCCGCGCGGTGCTTGGACAGCCGGGGCGGGAAGGTCTCGCTGGCTCCCAGTTTGGTGCCCACCTCGGCCCGGTTAGGGCCAGGCAGGGCTGCGGTGAGGTCGGGGTCCTGCCTCCTAGCCAGCTGGATGACGCTGTGTCCCGAGCCGAACTTAGCCGCCCCTGCAGCCTCCTCCATCTTCCTGGCCTTCAGGTAGTCCCCAACCTTGTCCCCCGGGTCCCCCAGTTTCCTCTTGGAGGCATCCAGAGTCTCCGCTAGGTCCTTGTACAGCTCCTTCCTGGGCTTCGGGCCTCTCTTTTTAGGGGTCTCCCCGGGTTTCTCCTCCACGCGGATCATCCGGTCCCGGATGCCGTCTGCCTTGGGGGTGCTGGTGCTGGAGCTGCTCTGGGGAGCCAGGGCTATGTTTCTGAGTCCTTCCCTAGCCCGGGATGTGGAGCCCAGCTCTTGGGGAGACCTGCCGGGATAGGGCACCCGGATCCCCCGGGAAGAGTCACTGCGGAATTCATAGGTTTTGGCTTTGGTTTTGGCTTTTGCTTTCGCCTGGGCCTGCAAAGGAGATAAATCACCCGGTGACTTTATTATCCTGCCATCCGGCTGCGTAATTACAACTTACAAGACAAGAGGCCTCCTTGGCTAGAAGCATCCTCCGCGGGGGCCAGAGAGGGACCCCTCATCCCAACACGGAGCCTTACCTTTAGCAGGAAGGTTTTGGGCTTGGGGCCTCGCTTTTTGGGCCCGTAGAGCTCCATTTCTCGCTCCCTAGAGGTGTTAAAAAAACCAAAGCTTCAATTCAGCATAGCTACGAGACAGCCAGAGATTTACAAGCGTAAGGGCTACGGCTGCCAAAGGCCTAGGTACCTTTCCTCAAAGGCTGCGAGCAGCCGGGCATCCAGGATGTTTTCCTCGGGTTCCCAAGTGCTGTACCTGGGATGGAGGGAGACGGAGAGAGGGGGAGAGCGTGAGGAGGAGCCCGGAAGGGGATCGAATCGATACAATAAAAAAAATAGAGGGGATGGAGGAAAGGGGGGACCCAAGTTTCCTTCCCACTACAATGGGAGCTGAGGGCTGCAGGGAGGCAGCTCCCAGCTTGCAGGAGAACCCTCCGACACTTACTTCTGAGACCAACCCTTCCATTTGACCAGATATTCCATGCGCCCCTGCGGATGCAAATAAGAAAATAATAATAATAATAACAATAAAAAAAAAAAATAAATAACATAGACACGGAGGGGAAAACCCCGCCATCCCCACCCGCAACAAAGCTGCAGCCGCCGTTCCACGCGCCTGCAGAAAACACGCCGGGGTGGGTGAGGGGGGGATGGGGAGGGGGGGGGGGGGCGGAGGGGGATGCGAGGTAAAAATCAATTAATAGCGATTAAAAATGCGGGTGCGGAGCGGGGCATGCGGCGGGGGAGAAAGAGCCGCCCCCCCCCCCCCCCCCCCCCAGCGGGCTCCCGGCAGCAAGCGGGGCGGCTGCAGCGGCGGCTGGGAAAGAGGTGGGGGGGAGGAAAGAAGAAGGTTGGGGGGGGGGACGCGGGGAGGGCACCTACTTTGCGGATGCGGCGCTTGAGCAGGGCCTCGGCCGCGAAGACGCGCTCCCCGACGGCCGAGAGCTCCATGTTTACGCGGCCGCTCGCAGCACACAGGCAGCCGCCAGCGCAGCCCAGACCATAATACTCCGCCCGCTGACGTCAGCGCCGTGCCCCCCCTCCTTCTTCTTCTTCTCCTCCTCCCCACGTTTCCACACCCCCCCCCACCCCCCCCCCCGCACTTGTTGCTGGCGGAGCCCGGTGGAATATTCCGCCCGAGCCGCATTGGCCCCAGCTCAGCGCCGCCCCCCGACGTGAGCCGCGTCCCGATGAGCGCGGGGCGGGGACAGCCACGGCTGCGGGGGGGGGGGGGGGGGAGGCGGAGTGACACGCCTCGATACCCGCCCCCCACCCCCCCCTCCGCACCACGCCCCTTCGGGAGGGGGGGGGGAGACGGGATGGGGATACAAAGGGGGCACCGAGAGAGCGGGGAGGTGGTGCCACAGCCTCCCTCAGTCCTGGGAATCATAGAATCACAGAACAACCAGGTTGGAAGAGACCCATCGGATCAATGAGTCCAACCATTCCTATCAAACACTAAACCATGTCCCTCACCTCAGCACCTCGTCCACCCATCCCTAAACACCTCCAGGAAGGGGAATGAACCACCTCCCTGGGCAGCCTATTCCAATGCCCAATGACCCTCTGTGTGAAAAACGTCCTCCTAATCTCCAGCCTAAATCTCCCCTGGTGGAGCTTGAGGCCATTCCCTCTTGTCCTGTCCCCCGTCACTTGGGAGAAGAGCCCAGCTCCTCCTCTCCACAACCTCCTTTCAGGTAGTTGTAGAGAGCAATGAGGTCTCCTCTCAGCCTCCTCTTCTCCAGGCTAAACACCCCCAGCTCTCTCAGCCGCTCCTCATAAGGCCTGTTCTCCAGCCCTTCACCAGCTTCGTGGCTCTTCTCTGGACTCGCTCCAGAGCCTCAACATGCCGGGGAGGGGTCCCGGGGGTCCCGGTCCCGGCTGGTAGCCCCTCGGTGTCCCCCACAACGCTTTGCTGGTAGGTAACGTGTGGAGAGACTCAATCCCGCGGGAGGGAGGAAATCCCGCGTGGAGCTATCGGTCTTGCGTTCCCCTCTCTGCATTGGAATAGGCTGCCCAGGGAGGTGGTTGATTCCCCTTCCCTGGAGGTGTTTAAAGCACAGGTGGATGAGGTGCTGAGGGACATGGTTTAGTGTTTGATAGGAATGGTTGGACTAGAAGATCCGATGGGTCCCTTCCAACCTGGTTGTTCTATGATTCTATGATTCTATGATCCCCACTCCGGCAGATCCACGCGTGGCCGGTGCTCAGACCCCTCTCTGTCTGTGCATAAACGCTCCCTTTGTCCCAGCACCCCCGGTGCGCCCCGTCCAGGGGGAGGGGAGAGGGAGAGGTCGTTTCGCTGCATTAGGAGCCAGAGAGGGGAACACAAACCCAACAGCCCCACGCGGGATTTCCTCCCTCCCCGCGGATTTAGTCTCTCCACACGTTACCTCCCAGCAAAGCGTTGTGGGGGACACCGAGGGGCTACCAGCCGGGACCGGGACCCCCGGGACCCCTCCCCGGCTCTGCTGCTTCCCCACATCCCACCCGGGAGCCTTTGCTTTCTCGCGCTACATCCCCGAGGCGCCCACGGGAGACCGAGACACACGTGGTCCACACACCCCACCTCTCACAGTAGGGTCGTCGGGGGGAGACTCCGAAGGGGTCCCGAGCCCTGCGGCAGCGGGATACCCCGCGAGTGAGACTCATGAACCCAGTGCCGAAGGGTCTCGTACGGCTCCATCCACGCGGGACGAGACCGGGCGTGGCCTCCCACGAACCTGCCCACCCCTGGCAAGCTTCTTCTCCTCTGCTCAGGAGCTGGGAACCGAGGGGAGGGGGGGTCGGCTGCCCCCGTGTCACGCGTGGGAGCCTCCCTCTGTGCATCCTCCCTGCTGGATGAGACCGCGGGTGCCTCCCCCGGGGGGCACGGACGGGGGGGGGGGGGGGCTCCGGGTCACACGTGGGGGCTGCTGGACCATCTCCCCCGTGCTCGGGGAGGGGCCTACGGGGCACTTGGTTTCCGTGGACGTGGCCCACGGGGAAGCGGCAGCAGGGACCAGAATCACAGAATCATAGAACAACCAGGTTGGAAGAGACCCATCTGATCATCGAGTCCAACCATTCCCATCAAATACTAAACTATGTCCCTCAGCACCTCGTCCACCCGTCCCTTAAACACCTCCAGGGAAGGTGACTCAACCACCTCCCTGGGCAGCTATTCCAATGCCCAATGACCCTTTCCGTGAAAAACCTCCTCCTAATCTCCAGCCTAAATCTCCCCTGGTGGAGCTTGAGGCCATTCCCTCTTGTCCTGTCCCTTGGAGAAAAGCCCATCCCATCCCGGGGTGCGTTGTCACCCGGGGCGCGGAGCTCCGACAGGGGTCCCGGGGGATGGTTCCCACGGGGGAATACGACACACGAGTGGGGAGCCTGGGGGTCTGGAGCCCCACGGGGAGACAAGGTGGGACGCGTGGGTCGGACGTCGGGGGGCAGAGCCGCCGCAGCCGAGGTGAAGCCGCCCTCAGAGGAGGAGGGGGGCACGTTCCCACCCCCGGGGCACGCGTGGGCTCCCGGCCCCGCTCCGCCGGCCCCACGGGCTCTGCGCGGCGCTGGTGCTGGGGGGGAGCGCACTCCCCGTGCCCTCCCGGCTCCCGGCGAGGTTTTCGTTGATATCCAATTAATCGTTGGCAATTAAGGCAGGTGGCGGGGAGGCTGGTGAATCGGCGTGGGGGCTGAGGCGCGGGTGCCTCTCCAAAGAAGAGACCCTGGAGGGGAGCGGGCGCCACCACCGCCCGTGGGGACGTCTCGGATCATAGAATCATAGAATCACTGAACAACCAGGTTGGAAGGGACCCATCGGATCTTCTAGTCCAACCATTCCAATCAAACACTAAACCAAGTCCCTCAAGACCTCATCCACCTGTGCCTTAAACACCTCCAGGGAAGGGGAATCAACCACCTCCCTGGGCAGCCTATTCCAATGCCCAATGACCCTCTGTGTGAAAAACCTCCTCCTAATCTCCAGCCTAAATCTCCCCTGGCGGAGCTTGAGGCCATTCCCTCTCGTCCTGTCCCCTGTCCCTTGGCAGAAGAGCCCAGCTCCCTCCTCTCTACAACCTCCTTTCAGGTAGTTGTAGAGAGCAATGAGGTCTCCCCTCAGCCTCCTCTTCTCCAGGATAAACACCCCCAGCTCTCTCAGACGCTCCTCATAGGTTCTGTTCTCCAGCCCCTTCACCAGCTTTGTTGCTCTTCTCTGGACTCTCTCCAGAGCCTCAACATCCTTCTTGTGCTGAGGGGCCCAGAACTGGACACAGGATTCAAGGAGCGGCCTCACCCCGGGGCTCCCGGAGCAGCGTCCCTGTGGCCGCGGGGACCCCGATCTCGGGGTCCAGGGTGCGGGTGGGAAGCAGGGTCCCGGAGCCTCCCCTCTCCCCGCAGCGAAGCCCTGAGAGCGGCCGCGGAGCTCCCGACCGAGCAGCCGCTTCTGCCCCATCGCCCCGCAGAGCCCCGCGGCCCCGCGTGGGGACGAGGTGTGGCTGTCGCCGCCTCTCGCGTGGGAATCGGCAGAAGGGACGAATCCAGCCCCCACCGGGACCCACGCGGGACCCTTGCGGGGCCGGGTGTGGGGTTTGCGGGGCGTGGGGGGGGGCAGGGGGAAAGCGAACCGCAAACGAGAGCGACGCGGGGGGAGCGGCGAGGAGCCAGCGCCGCCGCGGGGGGGGCTGGACGGAGCCCCCGGGCTCGGGGGGAGCCCCGACCGGCTCTGCGGTCGCTCTCGGGGATCTTGTCCCGGAAGGAGTAAGCGGGACGGGGCCGCCCCGGGACGAGACGGCGGAGGGAGGGACCATCAGAGAATCATAGAACAACCAGGTTGGAAGAGACCCATCGGATCATCGAGACCAACCATTCCTATCAAACACTAAACCAAGTCCCTCAGCACCTCATCCACCCGTCCCTTAAACACCTCCAGGGAAGGGGAATCAACCACCTCCCTGGGCAGCCTATTCCAATGCCCAATGACCCTTTCTGTGAAAAACTTCCTCCTAATCTCCAGCCTAAATCTCCCCTGGCAGAGCTTGAGGCCATTCCCTCTTGTCCTGTCCCCTGTCCCTTGGGAGAAGAGCCCAGCTCCCTCCTCTCTACAACCTCCTTTCAGGTAGTTGTAGAGAGTAATGAGGTCTCCTCTCAGCCTCCTCTTCTCCAGGCTAAACCCCCCCAGCTCTCTCAGCCGCTCCTCATAGGTTCTGTTCTCCAGCCCCTTCATCGCTGGCTTTCCCGGCCGGTTCCTCCCGCTGCCGGGGACGGGGGAGCGGGGACCCCCTGGCCAGGGGACGTCGGTGCCGCGGGGGCCCCTCCCGCTCGCCCGGACATGCGGGAGCAGGAGCGGGGCCGGGGTCCGGGCCACCCCCCCCACCCCCCACCGCCGAGGTCAACGGCAGAAGCGGCTCCGGGCTCCGCAGGGGCCGGAGGGGAGGGTCGCTCACCCCCGTTCCCCCTCCTCTCCCGTCGGTGCCGCCGGGGGCCGGCTCTGCCCCGGCGCTCGGCGCCGACTAGGGGGGGGTCCGGCCCGGCGAGGGTTCGTGCCTCCGCGGCGAACGCCGTTTCCACCGATTTGAGCCCAAATCCTCCCGTCGGGGTTCCCCCCCCCCTCCCCCCAGCCCGCACTCGTGCCATGAGCTCGTGGGGGCCGAGCGGGGCAGGGCGCCCGCCTCTCCCCTCCTTTCTCGCTTTCGCGGGGGCTGCCACCCTCGCGGGCTTCGAAACGAAACGGAGGGGCCGCCGCCCGTCCCGGGGCCGCGCGTGGGGGCGGCGGCACCGACACGCGGGGCCGAAGGAGGCTGGAGCGGGGGCGTCGACGGGGCGGGAGGCAGCCGGCTCCAACCCAACCGCCGGCACCGGCCGTCCCGGAGCCGCTTCCCCGCGGTTCCACGGGCTCTCCAGCCGGAGCCCGCTCCGCCACACCGATTCCCACTCCCGGGACGGGTAGGACGCAGCCCGACTCCCGCCTGGCGGAGGATGCCGGTGCCGGTGGGAGTGCTGGTTATGCAACGATCGTGGGGCTGAGGGTATCACTGGGCAAGGGCAGAGCTCGCCCCGGAGACTAGTTCCACGCGGGATCTCTGTCTTCGTGACAGGGGACAGGACAAGAGGGAATGGCCTCAAGCTCCACCAGGGGAGATTTAGGCTAGAGATTAGGAGGAAGTTTTTCACAGAAAGGGTCATTGGGCATTGGAATAGGCTGCCCAGGGAGGTGGTTGATTCCCCTTCCCTGGAGGTGTTTAAGGGACGGGTGGATGAGGTCTTGAGGGACTTGGTTTAGTGTTTGATAGGAATGGTTGGACTAGAAGATCCGATGGGTCTCTTCCAACCTGGTTGTTCTATGATTCTATGATTCTATGATTCTAAGGTAAGCGGCCCCGGGTGACCGGTTTGGCTCCGCTCTTCACTCACTCCACTTCTATTCCCGAGTCCGGTGGGAAAACGATTCCTTCCACCGGCGGTTAAAGGGAGTAGGGATGAGCCTCGGAAGGAATTCACACCTCCCCCTTCCCACCCCCTCCCCCCGCCCCCGGCCGGTGCTGGGCTGTCCCTTAGGGATGGCGAGTGGCCCGGGAGCCCCCGCTGCCCCGGTAGCCCCCGGTGGCTCCCGGTTGTGTGTGGGGCTGCGGGACAGCCTCATCACCTCTACACCTCCTTTTCGTTTCCGAGCTGGTCGGGGCCAAGAGGGGAGGCAGAAAGCGGCCCCGAGCTGCCACACCCGCACCCCACGGGGGGCCCGGGCAGCAGTGACCCCGTCGAGCCTCTTTTTTCCCCACTCCTTGCATCCCAGGAATCCCAGTGCGGACAAGTTTGCTGATCAAGGTGTTTGACATGGAGAAGAGGAGGCTGAGAGGAGACCTCATTACTCTCTACAACTACCTGAAAGGAGGTTGTAGAGAGGAGGGAGCTGGGCTCTTCTCCCAAGTGACAGGGGACAGGATGAGAGGGAATGGCCTCAAGCTCCGCCAGGGGAGATTTAGGCTGAAGATTAGGAGGGAGTTTTTCACACAGAGGGTCATTGGGCATTGGAACAGGCTGCCCAGGGAGGTGGTTGATTCCCCTTCCCTGGAGGTGTTTAAGGCACAGGTGGATGAGGTCTTGAGGGACTTGGTTTAGTGTTTGATAGGAATGGTTGGACTCGATGATCCGACGGGTCTCTTCCAACCTGGTTGTTCTCTGATTCTATGACATCGAATTCTCCGGCCGAGGTTCCCCCCGCCCAGGTGGCCGGTGCCGCTCTCGTTCCTCCGGGGCTGGGGACGGAGTCACAGCCACAGGATTCGATCCCCACGCGGGACACGTCCACGAAGCGTCCCCGAGGCCAACCCCCCCACCCCTCGGGGGTCGCTATCCGGACCATCTCTTCTCGGGGAGTCCAGAGCCGCTTCTCTCTGCCCCGTCCGTCGTTATCCCCCGGTTACCGAGGTTTCGGTGCAGCACGGCGACGCCCCCCGCCCCCCCGCCCCCCGACCCCGTTGCCCCGGGACCGAGCCGACCCCCCTCGGCGGGGCAGCCGTGCCCGGGGAGGCGGTGCTGAAGGGCAACACCGGCCCCGCCGACCGGGGGTGAGGATTCTCATCGGCTACCCACCCACCCGGTGCGGTGCCCCGAGGGGACGGGCGAGGGGAGCGGCGGGGGGGGTGGGGGTGGGGCAGCCCGGTCTCCTCCCCGCGGTCCCGCACGGTCCCGAGGAATTCCAGGTGCTTTCCATAGGTGGCACCGTCCTCCTGGAAATAGCAGCAGCAGCAGCGGCTGCAGCACCGCAGCCAGAGGCGCTCCCATCGCCCACGGGGGGCACCGCAGCCCCCTCCGCCACCGGGAGCCCCCCACGCACGGCGGGATACTGCGGGGCGGAACGGCCCCGGGAGGCCCCGCGGCTGCGGGACGGGGCGGGAGGGGTTGGTGGGGGGGAGGCTGTGCCGAAGTCCCGGTAACCGGGGGATAACGACCGATCGATTCCCTCCTGCGGCTGCGACTCCGTCCCGAGCCCTGTGGTCCCCACGGGGGAGAATCATAGAACAACCAGGTTGGAAGAGACCCATCGAATCATCGAGTCCAACTATTCCTATCAAACACTAAACCATGTCCCTCAGCACCTCGTCCACCCGTCCCTTAAACACCTCCAGGGAAGGGGAATCAACCACCTCCCTGGGCAGCCTATTCAAATGCCCAATGACCCTTGCCATGAAATTTTTTTTCCTAATGTCCATCCTGACCCTCCCCTAGTGGAGCTTGAGGCCGTTCACAGAATCATAGAACAACCAGGTTGGAAGAGACCCATCGGCTCATCGAGTCCAACCATTCCCATCAAACACTAACCCATGTCCCTCAGCACCTCATCTACCCGTCCCTTAAACACCTCCAGGGAAAGGGGAATCAACCCCCTCCCTGGGCGTCTCCTGCGTGGCCGTTGTGCGTGGAAGAGTCTCCACGCTTTCTCTCCCCTCTCCGGGCTGCAGCGCTCAGCACAAAAGCCCTTTTGTTGCCGACCTTTCTGCGTTTGCCGATTATTTGTAGGAACATAAATACGAGTTGCTTGCAGAGCGGGGTGGGGCGGGGGGGTGGAAGGAGGAAGCCCCCTCGCCCACCCGTCGAACCCCAGCGGCTCCGTTCATCCAGCCCCCCCCTTCCCCCCCCCACCCCCACCCCCGGTGCCGCGGGGCTCAGGCGGCAAGGGCGGCACAAGGACAGCACAAGGACGAATCTGCTCCTTCTCGCAGCTCCGGCTGCAGCGGCCGCTGAAGCCCCGCGAGCGGGCGGGGGGGACCCCACCGGGCAAGCCCCGACGGGGCGAGACGGGCTGCGGGTGTCCGGCCGCATCGCTGTGTCAAGATCGCAGCTGGGATGTGGCGGATAACGCGGGCTGCGACAGAAATGGACCCGAAATGGCTCTAACCCCGTCCCTAGGGACGGGGTTAGAGCCATTTCGGGTCCGTTTCTGTCCCATGTCTATCCCTCCCACTCCCCCTGCTTTGGATCGTCCTTACCCCGTCCCTACTCTCTCTCTACACCTACACCTACCCTACCACTACCCCGTCCCTACACCTACCCTACTCCTCTCCCATCCCTACCGTGTCCCTTCCCCATCTCCGCCCTGCCCCTATCCCATTCCTACCCCTATCCCATTCTTACCCCTATCCCATCCCTACCCCTATCCTATTCTTACCCCTATCCCATACTTACCCCTATCCCATCCCTACCCCTATCCCATTCTTACCCCTATCCCATCCCTACCCCTATCCTATTCTTACCCCTGTCCCATTCTTACCCCTATCCCATTCCTACCCCTATCCCATTCCTACTTTATCCCTGCCCCTCCTTACGCCTTCCTTGCTCCCTTCCCACCCCTGCCCGTTCCCTCCACCCCCCCCACCTCACGCGGCCCCGCGGCTCCACTTTTAACAAAAGCAATTAAGACTTGAAACGAGGCCCATTTGCATTCCCCCTAACAACCGGCAAGGGCTTCAGCCGGGTATGGGGGAGCGGGATTCGCGGCGGGGCCCGGCTCGGTGGGGCGGGCAGCCCCGACCCCAGCCCCGCCCGCCCCGTCCCACTACCCAGGCCCCGCCCGCCTGGCTCTTGGCCCCGCCCACCGCGCCCGTGGCCCCGCCCACTCGGCGCAAGGTAGCCGCTGTATTTAGGTTCATGCCCTTATATGGCGATGAGCGCGGCGCCCCGCGGACGGCGCGCACCATATAAGGAAGCGGAGCCCGAGCCCGGGGTGAGCTGGTGAGCGCTCATTGGTCCTTCCGTATCGCAGCAACCGGCTCTCACGAGTGGAACGGCCCCGCGCTCCCCCCCCCCCCCCCCCCCCTCACCGCCCCTCACCAGCTCTACGGGGCCGGGATCCCACGGGGACCCCGCTCCCACGGGTGACCCTGAACAGGAATCCCCAGGCAGTACGTCCGTGTTCCCCTCCGTCCCCCCAGTCGGGACACCCCACCTTCCCTGGAGGTGTTTAAGGGACGGGTGGATGAGGTCCTGAGGGACATGGGTTAGTGTTCGATAGGAATGGTTGGACTCGATGATCCGATGGGTCTCTTCCAACCTGGTTGTTCTGTGATTCTATATGATTCTATGATTCTATGAATGGAGCTCCCACCACCCGCTCCCACGAGCTCCCTCCTCTCAGTGTGCCCTGTGAGACCCCCCCACCCCACTCCATCCATGGGGCTGTGATCCCCCCCCCGCCCCCTCGGGGACATGGGGACAGAGCTGACAACCTCGCTCCTACGTGTGCCCTCCCTAGTCGGGTCCCTCCCGCCCGCTCCGTAGGGCCGGGGGATCCCCCGGGGTGGGGGTGGGGGTGGGGCGTGGGAATGGAGCTGACCCCCTCCGCTCCCACGAGGGATCGTGGCTAGGACCCCCTCAGCGCCCAGCCCTTCCCGAGTCACCCCCCCGCCCCTCCCGCCGCGCTGCCTCGACACCCCGTTCCACCCCGGGAGGTCCCGTCCAGGCTGCGGGGAGGAGGGGGCCACGCGTCTTCCCGACGGCAGGCGGAGAACCCACGTTTGGGTTCGGAGGAGACGGGTGACGGAGGAGATCGGCTCCCAGCCCGACGAGGGCTCCGTGCGCCCCCACGAGCAGCGCAGCCCCCCCTCCCACCCCCGCCGCCGGTTACCGGCGGCGGGGGTGGGAGGGGGGGGCTGCGCTGCTCGCTCGCCGTGTGTCCCCCCCCCCCACCCCCCGCCCATGCGGGCTCCACCGAGCAGCCATTTTCTGCAGCTGCGTCTCTACCGGCGCTGGGCCGGGCGGCGGAGCCGGGAGGCGGCGGCGCAGCCCCGGGGGGGGGGCCCCCGCCCCGTCGGCCCTCCCTCCTCCGCGGGCGCCCCGAGCCCGGCCGGGAGGCGCCGGGGGACGCCGGTCGGGCTCGGCCGCCAAGCTCTCCGTGACAATCCCACCCTTTTCTCCCGCCATTTTGTTCCCGGGTTTGCCCAAAGCACAGGCAGAGCGGGAGCCTTGGGAACGAGGCCCCGTTGTGAGGGGATGGGGGGGGGGGGGGGGGACGGACTCCCCTCACGCCCCCGACACAAACCCGGAGCCCCGTTTCCCTCAGCCCCCGCGGAGCCGCAGCCGGTAGCAGGACTCCTTCCTCCGCCACCGGCCGGGGTTGGGTGGGGGAAGGAGCGGGGGATGCCCCGACGGGGCGGGCCGGTCCCTCCACCTTCGTAGAGGTGAACGAAGAGGAGAACGAAGTGGAGAAGAGGAGGCTGAGAGGAGACCTCATCGCTCTCTACAACTACCTGAAGGGAGGTTGTGGAGAGGAGGGAGCTGGGCTCTTCTCCCAAGGGACAGGGGACAGGACGAGAGGGAATGGCCTCAAGCTCCACCAGGGGAGATTTAGGCTGGAGGTTAGGAAGAAGTTTTTCACATACAGGGTCATTGGGCATTGGAATAGGCTGCCCAGGGAGGTGGTTGATTCCCCTTCCCTGGAGGTGTTTAAGGCACAGGTAGATGAGGTGCTGAGGGACATGGTTTAGTGTTTGATAGGAATGGTTGGACTAGAAGATCCGGGGGCTGGTACCGGACACTTGGACACGCGTGGGGGCTGCCCCGCACCCCTCCAGAGAAGGAATCAATCGCATTAAACTCCCAGTTGCTAAAGATACAACCCCGGGGGGGGCAAGGCGGCTCCCAGGAGTGCCTAAAATATGGGGGTCAAGGGGGTGAGGGGACGTTTTAAGACTATGGCGGGGGTATAATCAACCCCCTGCTCATCCCCATCCCACAGCCTGTGCATTACACTCATTTTTGAATCCTGCCCTAGCAGCTGAAGGGCAGGAATCTTCGAGCGATGCGATGCCAAGCAGTCCCATTTTTTTGCCCTCCCACCTGGATATTTTTTATTTATTTTTTTTTTTTTTCCTGATGCGATGAAAATGGCTCCAGCTCCTGCCGGTGCGGACTGCAGCCGCTGGATCCTCTGGTGTCTTCCCTGACGAGACGAAAGCTCAGCCGAGCCCCGGGATTTTCATCCCTTCATCCCTTCACGAGCTGAATCAAAACCTCCTTCGCCCCTTTCCTGCGGGATTCGGAGCGACCACCACCGCCTCCAGCTCCCGGGGCTCCCCCCGCGCCTCCCGCATCCTTCCCCCGACTCCTCTCCGATATTTCAGGATCTCTTTTGGAGCTACCGGAGACCGGGCTCGCCAGTGCCACACACCGAGGCAGTTCCGCCTGCTCTGCCCTGATTTTCTCCTCCAAACACCGGGGATCCTCCTTTTTTTTTTTTTTTTTTTTTTTTTTTGGAGCTACCGCCCCCGTTCCCAGTCCCGAGCTCCCCAGGTGACTGGGGGGACACACGGTGGGACCCGGATAGCGGCTGGAAGCGGTGGCATTTACCCCGGGGGGGGGAAGAGGAGGCTGAGAGGAGTCCTCATTACTCTCCACAAGTACCTGAAAGGAGGCTGTGGAGAGGAGGGAGCTGGGCTCTTCTCCCAAGGGACAGGGGACAGGACAAGAGGGAATGACCTCAAACTCCACCAGGGGAGATTTAGGCTGGAGATTAGGAGGAAGTTTTTCACACAGAGGGTCATTGGGCATTGGAATAGGCTGCCCAGGGAGGTGGTTGATTCCCCTTCCCTGGAGGTGTTTAAGGGACGGGTGGATGAGGTCCTGAGGGACTTGGTTTAGTGTATTTGATAGGAATGGTTGGAACTAGAAGATCCGATGGGTCCCTTCCGACCTGGTTGTTCAGTGATTCTGTGAGCTCCCCCGAAGCAGGTTGCTCCCCGAAGAGGGTTGGGTGCGGGAGCAGAGCCATCCCGGACCGCACCCCCCGCACCGCTGCTGGTGGGACCCCCACCCCGGTCCCTACCCCGGGCAAGCTCCAGGTTTCTCCGGGAGAAGCGCTCCAGCGCTCTCCGGGAGCACTTTGGAAGCGCCCCCCTCACTGCTTGGGGTGCAGCCCGCGGTCCCCCGCGGGATGCTTGAGCCCCGCACCAAACGGCCACCGGGCTGGTCACCGCAGGAGAGGTCACCGCAGCCTTTTGTGCTTCAGCATCTCTCAGAGCTCCATCCCAGAGCCTCCCCTGACGGATTTCTCGGCTCTTGGGGAGCTGTGCCAAGCACCTCTGCTCACTGCTCTCGCCTCCCCAAGTCCTCCAGGTGCTCTTATTTACCAGGTGCCACCTCCCACCTTCATGCTCTCAAGCACAGGAGATCATAGAATCGGAGAATCACCAGGTTGGAAGAGACCCACCCGATCATCGAGTCCAACCATTCCCATCGAACACTAACCCATGTCCCTCAGCACCTCATCCACCTGCACCTTAAACACCTCCAGGGAAGGTGTCTCAACCACCTCCCTGGGCAGCCTGTTCCAGTGCCCAATGACCCTTTCTGTGAAAAACTTCCTCCTAATCTCCAGCCTAAATCTCCATATACAGAATCACAGAATCACCAAGTTGTAAGAGACCCATCGGATCATCGAGTCCAACCATTCCCATCGAACACTAACCCATGTCCCTCAGCACCTCATCCACCTGCACCTTAAACACCTCCAGGGAAGGTGTCTCAACCCCCTCCCTGGGCAGCCTGTGCCAGATGTTCCCACTCCAGATGTTGCACCATACAGCAAATCCTCAGTTATGGGGAACGGAGGTGGACAAGGCAAAGATAAAATTGCTTTTTCAGGGAAAAGAAAAAAAAAAAAAAAAGGAGTTAAGCCTGTTAGTCCGAAAGAAGAGAAGACAATGCCACGGCCAAGACTTTTTTGTCACATAGGCAGGCGAGAAATGGAAGGAATTCCTGCGATAATGCTCGTCTCTGCTCAGCCCTTGCTGCCGAACCACAAATTGCTGCTGCTCGCAGCACAAGCTCTGGGAATGCGACACACGAGATGAGATGTCTTCTCGTTGGGTCTCTCAGCCTTGCGTTCGCTGGGAGTTATTTCCGAGCCCTGAGTTAAAGCAGAGCATCAAACGCTGGGAAAAAATGGGGCTGCTCCAGGCTGCAGAGCTACAAAAAAAAAAAAAAAAAAAAAAAAAAAAAGAAAAGCAGAGACCGTGGAGGGAGCTAAGAATTTTTCAAAGCGCAGAGGGGCAACCAGGGAGGACTTTTCCCACCTCGGGGTCAGGTTGAGCCCTTCAGCTCGAGATAAGGCATCGTTCCACCCGCCAGCCAGGGAGAGTCAGGGCACCTCTGGCGTCTGAGCACCACCTCGTCTCCTCTGCACAAGCCACAGTGAGTCTCCCTGGTTTATCTGTCGCTCCTTGTGCTGGAAGGACACGGGTGGGGAAGGACAGAACCACTTCTGGACCCAGCGCAGAGGGCTGCGAAATACCCTTCTGATGTTAAAATGACTGACTGGCTGCAAATGGATGGGTCCAGTCAGGGACAGCGGCTCATCCTTCATTTTTCAAGCCGCGTGGAATTACTAACATATGTGAAAATTAACGTTTTCTAGCATACGTGAAAGTGACCGTTTATTTTGTGCTTTGAGACGCAGATACCCAACAAACCTCCCCTCCCCACAGCTTGCGTTTGGGATTTAAAAGAACCCGAGGCTCTTGTTTTATTTATTTATTTATTTATTTATTTATTTTAAACTGAAATATAAACGGTTTCTTTCTTCAATCCACCATGAGCTCCGAGCAGCTTCCCCAACAGTGGCTGCTGGAGCGCAGCCTCCTCTGCGACATCAGCGCCGGGAACGGGCGTCCAGCCCTCGGCAAGCAGGAGGTGGAGAGATACCAGTGCAGAGAAAACCAGTGCCAGGAGAGGAGAGGAGAGGAGAGGAGCCGGGAGGGGTGGGGGAAAGAACCCCCCCCACCTTCCGCGCTCCCCATGTCCAGGTTTGCACAAAGGGCGTTGGGAAGCTGTTCTCTCCGCTCCCTCCCGCAGCACCGGGAGGGGAGCATCCCGGGTAGGGCTACCTGCTGCAGGTTTGCCTTCCCCTTTCCCAGCATGCCTTTAGTTTATTTATTTATTTATTTATTTATTTTAGGGAGGGGGGGTTAACCCTTGCCGCATGGCAGAGCCCACGCCTGCAGCCAAACGTCATCCCCAGGCTCGCTCCCCTCCTCGCTCTGCTCCCTGCTGCCTCTTCCCCTTCTCTAGCCTCAAGATCAGCTCCTTATCCCTAAAGCACCCGGGGGGGACAGGTCCTGCCTCGGGGCTGGGGTGGCAATGGCCATGCGGTGTGACATGGCACCGCCGAGCATCACCACGACCAGGCTGGAGCGGTCACAGCCCACCTGGCTAGCCCTGAATCACAGAATCACAGAACAACCAGGTCGGAAGGGACCCATCGGATCTTCTAGTCCGACCATTCCTATCAAACACTAAACCATGTCCCTCAGGACCTCATCCACCCGTCCCTTAAACACCTCCAGGGAAGGGGAATCAACCACCTCCCTGGGCAGCCTATTCCAATGCCCAATGACCCTCTGTGTGAAAAACGTCCTCCTAATCTCCAGCCTAAATCTCCCCTGGCGGAACTTGAGGCCATTCCCTCTTGTCCTGTCCCCTGTCCCTTGGGAGAAGAGGCCAGCTCCCTCCTCTCTACAACCTCCTTTCAGCTACCTGCACTCACCTGGCCACCGCTGCCACTGACCGGGAGGGAAATGTTGAGTCTGAATTTCCACCCTGGCCTCTGCTTGTGTGTGTGGTCAGCAATTTTCCATCTTTAGCTTCAGCTTTTGAAGGTTGAGTCATCTTGGTTGACCTATTCTTGTGCTTCACAAACAAGAGACACACAGTCCTCATGCTGCCGGTTGGAGAACGGGGCAAACACGAGTGACCCCAGGCTCTTCTCTGGGCAAACCCACAGCTGAGGGCAGGTTGATCCCTCTGGAAGATCTGGGCTGTGGCTCATTTCACAGTCATTACCAAACACCGACATTGCTTGTGTTGTACATCCCAGGCTCATCCCTGCTGCAGATGTAGATGAGACTCTCATTGGCTTCCCCAGAGATTGGGAGATGTGACTTTATGCTGGCACAAGGAGAATTTCTGCTCAGCACAGTTTTTGATAGGAATGGTTGGACTAGAAGATCCGATGGGTCCCTTCCAACCTGGTTGTTCTATGATTCTATAAAACCTCCATCAGCTCAGACCCTATATTCCAGTTACTCCTTAATGCATTTTGTAATAAAATTTAAGTCTTTAAAATTTATTTTTTATATTTGTCGGACTTGTCTGCCCTGGCTGCTACAGCACAACAGCAACACCACCTAAAGATTTAGGTTATTCCCTTTCTCAGCTCTACCCAAGTACTTCTGACTGAAGCAAACTTACCCCAGAAAAGCTGTGTCCACACTCAGACCACAGCATCGTGCAACCCCCGTAGAAAAGCTGAGCTTGGCTGTAACTCTCTTCCTAGTACCTCCTTGGGACAAAGAGTCAGGAATACCAAAGTAGTTGTGCCTCAGCAACTTAGAATCATGGAGTGGTTTGGGTTGGAAGGGACATAACCCCGTCCAGTTCCACTCCTGCCGTGGGCAGGGACACCTCCCACTGGATCAGGGGCTCAAAGCCTTGAACACCTCCAGGGATGGGGCAGTCATGACTCCATGGGGCAACCTGGGCAAGTTCCTCCCCCCTCTCACACTGAAGAATTTCTTCCTAATGTCTTATCTCAATCTCCAACAGCCCTCCTCGTCCTGTGCCATCACTCCCTGATAATGAGCTCCTCCCTAGTCTTCCTGTAGCCCCTTTCAGTACTGGAAGCTGCTCTAAGTTCTCCCTGGAGCTTTCTCTTCTCTAGACCTGGCTGGGTCGAGATCTGTCCTCTCAGCTGGCGCCAGTACCATCCCTTTGCAAAATTGTCCTGGTGTTTGACGGTGATCCTGGAGGATTTGGAAGCTGGCGATGATAGGAATGGTTTTTGATAGGAATGGCTTTTGATAGGAATAGTTGGACTCGATGATCCAATGGGTCCCTTCCAACCTGGTTGTTCTATGATTTTATGATTCTATGATTCTATGATGAAGTTTCCTTCTCTCCTCACCCCTAACTCCTGCTGTCAGCAGGGTGGGCCAGGTACAGCACAGAGCATAGCGCACTGAAGCCACTACTCCTGGGATTGAGGGTGCTTCCTACCAGGCTGCGCTGCACTGCACGGCGTGTTTTATATGCCTGCTTGTTCGATAAAAATAAATCTTCATGTTTGCAGTTTGCTTTAAACTACATCATGGTGTCAGCTGAACTGACGGCTCCCTCTGAGATACGACTTCAGGAGGTGCCAGCAAATTGCTCCTGGGTGAGCCTGGGATCTCACCCTGCTACAGGAGGCACTGTCAGGTCCCAGCCTGTTGAGAGGAGACCCTGGCCACCTTCAGCCCCCATCAGCCCCTGCCCCAAGCTTTCATCATTATAGAGTCTTATTTGTCTCCTCTATGCACCCAAAGGTCTGTCATGCAGCAATCCCCCTTCAGCGCCCATGAGACTTCACACGCCAGTACAGACCTCGGGATGGTTACCAGCAGCTCTATGACTATGACCTTCTCTCCTCCTTGTCCCCCCCAGAAGGCTGCACGTTGCTTAGCCGCAGCAACCACAGCCTCTCTCACACCTCATCCAGCCCTGTCCCCCCATCACCTCTCCATCCCTGCAGCAATCAGAGGGTCCCTCCCAACGAGTGCTGGATGGGGGTGGGACCCAGGAGCTAAGACCTCATCTTGTTCATCCAACACTGGTTCACGGAACCATTCTTCCTTGCCACACTGATGCTGTTGGAGGCTGGGTCAGATATTGCTGGTGACAGTCACCCTGTAAATGAGTGAGCTGCTTTGTTTTGCTTTTAATGGGATTCTTCCCAGCTCAGGGTGCAGGTAGGAGCTTTTCCATGTGCAGGGGACCCTTGGGAGATACTCACTAAGGCTCTGGGAGTGCTGGGAGATGTTCTGGGCTGTGCCCGGCACTGTGGAGCCTTTTTCCTCTTCTGGTACAAAAGTAAACAGAGCAGTGTCCTTGCAGTCGCCTCCTCCCGACACAGATCTTGTATGAATCTGGGCTGAATCCAAATGATCTTATCTGCAGAGGAGACTGAGGATTTCCTACCGCCAGACATTTTTGGACTGTTCAAACCAGAGGCGGCCCCATGGGATGGGGGAGGTGAGGGAGCTCAGGGGCAGAACCAGGAGAAAGCTCCTTGCTATCACCCTCGCCCAGCTCTAATTTGGCAGGAGGGGGTGCACCTTGGCCCTACCCTCCTGCAGCCGCTCTCCCCGACACAGGGACATCAATCCCTTGGAAAATCCAGCAAAAAACCTCCACTGCAAGTCTCTGCTCCTTGGACCAGTCCTGTTGGACACAGGTTGAAGTCAAAACAGTTTCTAGCAGCCCACAGATGTATGACTGAGCTGTACGGCCCCACTGTGCTCAAGAGGACCAGCCTGGAAAAACGTATCCTGAACAGTGTGCGTTCTCCCCCCTCCAATATGACCATGAATGCTTTACCTTGTTGCTGGCTTCTCCAATGGGGTAGAGATGCTGAGGCCACCGCATTCAGCAAGGTCATACAGTTGGCGCCTGACATTGCATAGTGAAGTGATAGAGAATGGGAAAAATAAACTAAAAAACCCACAAAATGCCTGCAATGACTGCCTGGAGGAGCTGCCCCCACCCACGTATGAGCAAAAGCGCACAGAACCCCAGCAGCCTAGGAAATCCTCCACTTTCCATCACATACAGCTGCTTACACCTTCTACCCCTGCTCCAGAAAGGAGCATCCCTCACATTCCCAATCTGGATCTGGAAGTCTTCCAACCCTCAGGAGGCTATTTCTCATTCTGATTAAAAGACATGAGCTCCATATCATGTGTTAACTTCTTTCTCCTTAGCTGCATCCTCACCCCAGAGATGCAACCAAGCCCCAGGGCTCATGCTGCCAGCTGCCCTGTGGCCATTGCCTGAGGGTGTTTTTTCCATCACCTCCCGTGGAACCTGCTCCGACCCCACCAGCGCCTGCTGAAAGCACACAAGGCCACGGGAATCACTGGTAACGGAGCTCAGTGAGGGAGGGCTGGCGGCCGGACCAGTGCAGACACGATCAGGGTGGGGGGAAACCTGAAAGCAGCTTTACAGTGCAAATTTGCAGTCCCTCCTCTCAGCACAGCCCCACGTAGATGGATGCATCAAGACCCTTTCAGAAGAGCTAAACTACTAACACAAATTCTCCTTTTAAATCAGCAAATGTTTGCCTGGAATAAATCCAAACCAAGCAGAGGTTAACGCATTCCTGGGAAATACATTAAATGCAGCGCACAGCAGTCGTCCTAATGGAGCGCGGTGACACTCCATCTTGTCCTGGATCACTTTGATAACCATGGGAAGTCATAGTGGACTCCACATTAATTTGCTCACTAACAGGCATTTAGGTTTGATGCACTTAATAGGGAAAGAGGGCACGATGAATAAGTAATTCATACCCTGAACACTTAATCCCTCCCAGCCAACTGGCACAAAAGCAAGGGGAGGGTGTATCTTTTAAACCAGTAACTACTTATCACACCTTTCACTGCACAGGAAGCTGCTGGAGTTGTGATAAACATGATCAAACTATTAAACTAAGAAATATCTGGCTATGTGGTTTCCGGGAAACGGTGCCTCAAAGGAACCGCGGCTACTGCCAGCAGAGACAATATTTTAGGTGCTTTCACAGCTTATGGAAACGAAAGGAAGCTCAGAAAGCTCACACAGAGGAACGTTGTTTCCTTAAAAAGGGGCAACACAATACAATCCATTTTTTAAGATGGTAACAAGCTAAGCTAACTGTAAACCTGCAACCAGTTATTGATTGCCAAGAATCTCCCACACCTACAGACCCAGGAAGGAAGCTGCTGGCCTGGCTCACGACAGCAGCAGCAGTGATGCTCGGGCTTTGGCCAGGAGCCCACGTTTAAAAGACACATGTTACTATCGGTGAGAAAATCTGCTGGTTTCATCTACCTTTGTCTGAGTTAAAGAAGTTCTCCTGGGGCAGAGCCTCTGTTCTAGGGTGAGCTGCCTGCCCAGCCCTGCTCCTGCGCTTGTCTGTCGGAGCCGCACTTCCCCTTTCATAAATCACATTTCGCATTCTGAGCATGCGCCTCCTCTTCCTTGCCATTTTTGTTTTCAGATAACCATTAGCTTAATTAATCAAGGGAAATGCATCATTTCTGATTGTCTGCTCTGCCAGCTAAGGCTGGGATGGGCAGGGAAACGCTTCCCACTAAACCATCCCCTGCATGGACCGGCGTTCACCTGCCCCTGACACCCAGTCTGCAGCATCCTCGGCCACCGCTGCCTGTGCCATTCACTTGAACAGCTTCAGTGACACGTAGAGTTGATTAAAACCCTTTTAATATTCAGCACAGCTAACAGGCAAAAGGTTGATTTTAATCACATTTAATTCACCTATTTCCACTTGCTCTCTGTGCACATACAATCACATTTTGGGGTCCCCTTGCAGGCAGATAACAGGCACTAAACACATTGCACGAGTTCCCATTGACTTTGGAGCATCAGCTGAAAGAAGAGATGAACCCAGCTGTCAGAATTGACCTCATTCACACCAAGAAGTTTGACCAAATAGCTGGGATGGAGCCATCTTTCCGGCGTGAGCCATTCCCACCACGGCACGAGCATCTTGAGTAGCAGAACTGAGCTACACCAGACCAAAACCAACAGCGTCCGCAGTCGAGATTGTTCCACTTGGATACAAGCCTCCACAGCTGTCCCAGTGGAGCAAATGGCATCCACACACTGAATAGTTGTTTTTCCTCCAATTTAACCCAAGCTGCCTCAGAGAAGCCCTGTGACTCTGGCACAGGAACATCTGTAGGCAAGACCTGGGCTGACACAGTCGCTCTCACTGTAAACAAGCCCCAGCAGATGACACCTGGCTGGATGCTGCCCACCTTTCTGCAGAAACCACATAACCCTCAGGATTTACAAAAGAACAGTTGCCAAACTGACTTTTTGAATTTATTTAAATAAAATGAAGCCTGGGGAGATGAAGTGGGCCAACAAGCGGGACCCTGTGCGCTCTCGCACATAACGGGGGCAGGTCATCCATCCCTTCAGGCAGCTCCAAGACAGAGTCCAGCTTTCTCAAACCAATTGATTTGGCTTCGCACAAGCTTGAGGCTCTTGACCACACACACGTTAATGTATCATCGACCATAATATTTCAATTAAACACCTTTTCTGGAAATCGACTTCAAGAAAAGCCCAAGATGAGAAAGGCTGGCAACTGAGCCAGCGTGGCAAGCAGAAAATTCAGAGGGCGGTTCCTCAGTTCTGCTCGGGAATGTTATAGGGAATCCCTAGGGGAGCAGGGATGGAGCAGAGTGTCTCAAGCTGCATGCAGATGGGCTCCACGGGCACACTCCTACGTTGCCACATTTGTGTGAGCCATTTTGTAAAGATTTAGCCCTGCACTGTTATTTTCAGTGGACTCCAGCAATTATTAATCTAGTTCAGAGATGGCTGCAGGCTTTTTTTTTTTTTGTGTTTGTCTGGAATTTGGACCATACTGCTCTCTAGAAAAGTTCTTGTCTAATCACAGTGGTCTCCAGCACCAGGGATGGTGCTGCTGGGGTGGCTGCACCAGGCTGAGGCCTAGCAGTCCCCCATCCACTGCAGCCACCTTCCCAGCCTGTGCTCCCAGAAGCCTTCCAGGTTTCCCCTGCACATCTCACACAGCCCATTTTGCTTTGGACAAGTCCAGCGCTGCCTCAGCACTGTGGGGAGAGGGAAACATCGAACCACCAGCTCCTATGACCTTGCTGCCCACGTGGGAAGCACAGGAGAAAACAAGATGCTCTTACACACCGCGGGCAGCACACTCTCATCTGTAATTTTGGGTAAAACCTCAAAATTGTGCTCAAACTGCTGCATCTCAGAGCCAATTTTAACCTGTAAGCACCTGCTCCAGGGGCCCCCAGCCTGCCAGCACAGGGAGGCCTTCAGCGCCATCCGTATGCGGTAACAAACGCACTCCAAATCCTGATAGTTTTTGTAAAGGTTTATAGTCCTTTGCCATGATTGCATGATACATTTCTTCCCCCCCCCCCGTGACCAGGAAGCGCTGCTGGCAGCTTGCGCTCCACCTCCCAGCAGCTGAGCTTTGCAATCCGATCTACACTAGCTGCGGAACATCAAATGCACTTTCAACATCTCCATTTAATATTTACATTCAAGCAATTAATAATTGGAAGCTTATAGTTTAGACATTTCTAATAGCAGCAATCTCTATATAGCTTGTTTAGCTTTAGATAACGATTTTTTTTTTTTTTTGCACATAGAAACACCACATGTGTACAGTATCAAAAAATATATACCAGGGATGGTCCTGCAGGTCATAAGAAGGGCAAGGGGACAAGACTAACAAAAGCTGAATGGTTAAAAAGGAGAACAGAAAATATTCGTTTGATATAGTTTATAAGGTGATCTAGGGACTCCATAAATCTAGGTTTTATATTTCATTATATAAATACCTACAAATAAATATATTAGCGTGGCCCGAGAGCGACCAGCTTTCAGCTCAAACAATACATTTCAAGAACACCACGTACAAATGGGAGCAAGAATCACTCGACAAGTTAGCACTGTTAAAATATATAATACTATAACTCTGAGTAACTGGCGGGTCCCGTTCTCCCCTGTCCCGGCACCCGCAGGTTCCCGGGGCAGCCCCTGGCTGCGGAGCGGGAGCAGCGGCGAGGACACCCTGCGTGGCAGGGGTAGCCACCGTGCCTGGTCCTGCCCCGGCGTCCCCTCGGCGGAGACCGTGGCACGGGCAGGGGGCACGTAGGCTCCAGGGAAGGGGCACCAGTACCTTAGGGGGAGGCGGTGGGGCTGGTGACCCCAGGACGGGCAGGCAGCTCCCACGGGGAGCAGCCGCTATCCCACCTCACACCGTCACGTACTCCTTGAAGGTCACGGTCAGGCAGTTTGCGGTCACGTCTGTGATAATTATATTCCCAAAGAAGGGCTTGAATTCCTGCAGGGATTCGGCCTCCTCCTCCTCCTCCTCTGCAGCCTCCTGGGGCTGCGGAGGCTCCTCGACCGGTTTCTCGACTGGCACGGGTGGCACCTCTGGCTTCACCTCCGCCAGGGCCAGCTCGCCCTCCGCCCGCGGTTTCACGCAGCGCAAGTCTATGGGCTCGTCCAGGTCCGAATCCAGCAGGATGACCTCTGGCTGGCTTGGGGTGGGCGGCTCCGGCCGCTCGGGGGCCGGGGGGCTGAGGCAGGTGGGGGCACTGATGCTCCGTGAGGTCAAGCGCTTCTTGCTGGGCTCCCGCTCCACGTGCGGCTCCGAAAGGCAGCGCTTCCGCGAGCTGGGGTTGGAGAGGTTCAGTCCCATGGAGGAAGGGTTGTGCTCGCAGACGGGACTCAGGGACCAGGGCACGAGGTCTGGCTTGGTGGTGAGCTGCAGGGGCTGCTCGGATGGAGGGAGGGGCAGCTCCTTGGCCAGGGGAGTCTTTTGAGAACTTTCCTCAAGCTCCGTGGGGAGCTGCCGGCCCTCGCCCTCTGCTTTGCTCAGGGAGTTGCTGCCCACCCCGGGCTTCCTCCAAGCCTCCAGCTTCTCCTCCATTTTAGGAGTCCTCTCCTCTGCGGCCCGCTTCCGGGGAGGCTCCCCGGACTTGATCTTCACCGCCTGCATCCCGTTCTCCATGTACTTGCTCATGACGATCACGATGCGCCCGTTCTTGTTTTTGTTCTTGACAATCTTCATCTTGCCCCCGAGACCGTTGCTGGTCACCCTGTCCCTGGGGGGAGGCCCGGTACCGCTGGACAGGTTCTTCTCGGCCCCGTTCTTGCTCTCTGCAGCGAGGTTCTTCACCGGGCTCAGCAGATTTTTGGCTGGGCCGTGAGCCCACTTGTCCGCGTGGGTGACCAGGGCACTTTTGTTATTGTCCAAGCAAGCCTGGCTCTGCGGCTCCTTGCTGCTGGGCTGGTAATGGGGTTCGTACATCTTGGGGTCAGGCTGGTAGTGATGGTGCTTCTTGCTGTTCAGCTGGTAGTAATATTTCCCTTTGCTGTGGGACTGGTGCTTCATGCCGCTCTCCTTGCTGTTGGGCTGGTACTGGTGGTGCTTCTTGCTGTTGAGTTCATACTGGTGCTGCTGACTCTTGCCGGAGGAGCCGAGATCCAGCTTCGGCCTGTTGTCCGCGGCGGGATCCTGCAGCCCCGTGAGGATGTTGGAGCGGCGAGCGAAGGAGGGAAGCTGCAAGATAAAGCCAAGGGTCACGCTCAGCTGGGGCCGGAGAAGGAGGCGTGGGGGCTATGGCAGGTACCAAAGGCTCCCGCGAAACCCTCGTCCTTCAAGAGGCTCTTGTTCCGGGACGTTGAATCCCGGGGCGCCGCGTTCTCGAGCAGGCGGCCCCAACCCACTCCAACTTACAGGCTGGGCATTGCTCCAGATTAATGAAGCAATGAAAAGAAGAAAAGCACCCTTCAATCAGCTGTCTGGGAACGGGGGCCAAGCGGGACTGCTGCTGCCGAGCCTGCGAGCAGCCTGCTAATGCCACCCGGCCACGGGCGCAGCGGGTCTGTCCTGCAGCCTGCAGAGAAAGGGGGGCTGGGAGTGCCCCACGAGCTCAGCTCTGGGGCCTGGGGGTCCCTGGGGCATTGCGAAGCGCCCGGGGTTGCGGGCACAGCTCCTCAGCATGATGAAACTCGCTGAAAGCAGCTCCCCGGGGACGAAGCCCTGCTGCGCGCAGGCTGCCCGGGAGCTGCAGGGCTGGGCTCTATCATGCATTTACCTGCACGACCAGCGGCTTTGGCTTGGGCCCTCGCTTGCGGTATCCCATCAGCTGCTCCTGACGCTCCCTGTAGGAATAGAGTCACGGTGAGGCCTGAGCAGTGGCACGTGGACCCCCCAGCGTATACCCCTTCCTGCGGCCCAGGCGTGGCAGGTCCTGTGATGCCAGCGACCACGTGTGGGGCGCAAGTATGGTTGGACTGGATGGTCCTGTGGGTCTCTTCCAACCTGGTGATTCTGTGATTCTATGATTCTAAGTAAGCCAGGCCCATGCGGCTGCCCGCAGATCCCTGGCCTGCACCCCTTCCCACACTCCATGCACCACTGCTCCCCACAGGTCCCACCACCCCCTCCTCCACCCCCAGAGCTGTCAGGCGAACCCCAAATTCTCTGCGTCCCTCAGTGTGGGATGAATGTACATGGGGGCAGGGAGCTGGTGGGAGGGGAGCTGGGCTTTGCAGGTGCAGAGCTGCAGGCTCCGGGTCCCGCAGGAGGTGACAGGATGGGAGCAGGGCCAGCCCGCTGAGGCAGGAGGTGCCTGATGAGGCAAGTTCCCCACTCCCTCCTCCTCCTCCTCCCCCTGCTGCTGCAGCGAGGGGGTTGAAGTTTACAAAACGGTACAGGAAATAAATGCACGGAAAGCAGAAAAAAAATAAAAAGGCAGTAAAAAAAAAAAAAGTTAAAAATAAGCAGTAAAAAAAAGTGGTTAAAAAAAGGAGTTTAAAAAAGAGTTAAAAAAAAGGAGTTAAAAAAAGGAGTTAAAAAAAAGGAGTTAAAAGGAGTAAAAAAAAGGAGTAAAAAAAAGGAGTAAAAAAAAGGAGTAAAAAAAGGAGTAAAAAAAGGAGTAAAAAAAGGAGTTAAAATAAAGGAGTTAAAATAAAGGAGTTAAAATAAAGGAGTTAAAATAAAGAGTTAAAAAAGGAGTTAAAAAGGAGTTAAAAAAACAAAAAGAAGGGCACTTAAAAAAAATTAAAAAGAAAAAAGGAAAAAAGGAAAAAAGAAGGAAAAAAGAAGGAAAAAGAAGGAAAAAGAAGGAAAAAGAAGGAAAAAGAAGGAAAAAGAAGGAAAAAGAAGGAAAAAGAAGGAAAAAGAAGGAAAAAAGAAGGAAAAAGAAGGAAAAAGAAGGAAAAAGAAGGAAAAAGAAGGAAAAAAGAAGGAAAAAGAAGGAAAAAGAAGGAAAAAGAAGGAAAAAGAAGGAAAAAGAAGGAAAAAGAAGGAAAAAGAAGGAAAAAAAGAAGGAAAAAAGAAGGAAAAAAGAAGGAAAAAAGAAGGAAAAAAGAAGGAAAAAAGAAGGAAAAAAGAAGGAAAAAAGAAGGAAAAAAGAAGGAAAAAAGAAAGAAAAAGAAAGAAAAAGAAGGAAAAAGAAGGAAAAAAGAAGGAAAAAAGAAGGAAAAAAGAAGAAAAAGAAGAAAAAAGAAGAAAAAAGAAGAAAGAAAAAAAAGAAAAAAAAAGAAAAAAGAAAAAAAAGAAAAAAAAAGAAAAAAAAAAGAAAAAAAAAAGAAAAAAACAAGAAAAAAAGCAAAAAAAAAGCAAAAAAAAAGCCAGTCCAGCAGAGCAGCAGCAGCGCCGCCTCCTCCACTCGCAGGCATCGAATCCCCGGGCAGGCAGGAGCGCAAGGCGCGGCGTGGGGGGGGTGCGCGGCTCGCGGGGGGAACCTTGAACCGGAGGCGTCGCCCGGCGGCCCCGCACCGCCCGCCCCGTCGGGGCCGCGCCCCCCAGCGCGGGGCCCGCAAGCCGTCCCGCGCCCGCCCCCCCCCCCCCAGCTCCGTGACGCATCTGCAATTACTACCGAGCCGGGCGCGGGGGTCCCCGCCGCTGCCTCCCCCCCCCCCCACCCACCCTACACCCAGCTCCGTCCCCTTCCTCCCCAGCATCATCATCGTCGCAGCCCCTCACCTGTTCTGGAAGGCGATGAGCAGCCGAGGGTCCAGGATGTTCTCCTCCGGCTCCCACGTGTTGTATCTTGCGAGAAGGGAGCAGGAGAGCGCCCGTCAGCCGCGGGGAAGGGGACGGGGGGTCCCGGGGCAGGGGCGGGGGGGGGTGTCCCCGCAGCCTCCGGGGGTGGATGGGGTTGGGGGGTGAAAGGGGGTGGGGGGCGCGCTCGGGTCCCCGGGGATGGGGTGTGGGGGGGGATGGGTAAAGGGAGAAGGAAAGGGG